>JAUMHP010000044.1:648488-667847 GCA_032361065.1 Enteromius trimaculatus | reverse complement strand
TATATAGATAGATAGATAGATAGATAGATAGATAGATAGAGGTCACTTGCTGATTTAAGTGTACATAATTGATCAAAATGATATATATATTACATATTTTTTTTCCTTTTTATTCTTAGATTACTGTATTAACATTTTATATAATTTATATACATTTATTGTCTGTATTGATTTGTTAGGTTTTATTTGAAATGTTATAATGTATATTTATGTTTTTATTTATTATGGTGCTTTTATGCTTTTATTGTAACACAGTGTGGTCATGTGGAAATACTGAAGCACATGGTTGCTTGACATGTTTATCACTGCATAATGCATAGTACTTTAAAAACCTTAATTTTCCTATAAAAATAAAATTCTGACAGAAAAAAAGCACACACATCAAGCCTTAGTGTTTTCATTATTTGCGTGTGCAGAACGGTTTGACCTCAGTCGTCCTCACTGGACGGTCCTGCAGAGAATCTGATTTGTGACCTTCCACTTTTCCCCTCATAAAACACATAAAACACATACACAGAGACCATCACAGGCGTGAGACTCGCTCCACGGGCCAGTAACCGACTGAACCCAAGGCTTTATGTGGAATATGTGGCTTGAGGTTTGGGTGCTGGACGCTTCCTGGAAAGTGTCATCCCACATAGCCCACAAATCAACCTGCCAGACCCACAGAGTCACGATCAATACATCAATAAATTCCCTTCATACCTCTGCAGCAGGTGAGCGACTGCACTCACAGGCTCCGCCCACCCGCCAAGCAAACCTCTATTAAACCTAGTCAGGGCTTAATGCATATATTTATCTCCATATTATGCATAGTTTCTGTCCTATATCCTAATTACTATTGCTGCTGTTTGATTTTTTTTTTTTTTTAAACAGATCTTAATATTCCATATCCATACGACACACTCTTCAGAAACCTAACAGGTGACGTCACGAACACTACGTTCATGTTTTTTACAATCTATGGTTCACACCGATGTGTTTTTGAACTCTGATTGGCTGTCAATGTTTGATTCTTTCATCAGATGAAAAAATATATAATTTCAATAGTATTCAGTGTCAGTATAGTTAGCGCGTAGCTGTGGTCAAAACGTCCCTAAACTACTAGGATTAAACTTTTTTTTTTATTTTAATGTATTTTTATTACGGTAATATGCAACAGTTTCTTTTATCGTTAGTTTTTATTTATTATAGTCCATTTAAAACTCATATTTGAAATTCTTATGCACTTACATATTATGTAGCTTCATATTAGTAAGGGCTAAGTAATTAGCTAATTATTTAGCCACCTGATGCATCCACAACTTCATCTGGAAATATTTTCCATTTATTCACTTACGTACCCAATATTACATGTATCCACCTCAAATAATTTGTTGTTTTATTTACATCTTTGAGTTGAGCTTTAGAATTGTATGTTCAACTTTACATACCTTTTTTAGACACTCAGCAGGGAAGCGATGACCAGTAACATCCTGGCAACCAAAAAGAACACCTTAGCAACCACTCACAACAAGTTAGCATCATTGCCGCAGATTTTTAAAACAGTACGTCAGGTATCATACACTTACAGACTCTGTAAACAATGACAAAGGAAACATCTGAACATCATAAACTACATGATGCAGAAACGTGTGCCTTGTCGCTATGAGACGCACGATAAATGAAAACAAATAGGTTCTAAAATCAGCTGAAAATATCAAACATGTCTGATATCCTCCGTCTGGATAGAATCAATGTCTGAAGATAAAGACTCGGAGTCTATGACCATAAAACACTACCCGAAAAACAGAGGGAATCGGGCTTTACCTGAGAATGACGTCGTTTGGCACAATGCTCAAGATGATGTCATATTAATCTAAAGCCTCACAAACATATGCATTCTTAATCGTACCAGTGCCTGTCTGATCAAAACCACGGCCCTGTAGAGTTCAGCTGCATCTCTAATCAAACACACCTGAAGTTCATTCATCTGAATAAACTGTCGCTCTGCCAAGAAAATACGTAGTATCTACAGAGAATAAGGGGAATGCCATGATCAATGCATAATTATCATATACTGATTTAGTATAGTCACTATTATACGCTTACACTGCAGGACCAAGCCGGACGACAGAATAGAATTAATGACATGCGTGTGGTTCGTGATCAAACTCTGCCCTCTTGCGGCGGCGCAGAGAAGCGCGCTTGTCAGATTTGACATTTTCTCCAACACTTAGCTTTAAAAATACACAGGTCAAAGCTAGTGAAACTTAATTTGATTGGGTAAACGCATGAAGAAGCGACTGGTGGATTCATCAACACCATATTACTACTGATTTGAAGAGAAACACAAAAAAAAAAAGCATTCTTTATACACTAGTCTTACATTATACTTAATGTTTACTACTGTTTAGTGCATCATGCATTAGAATATCTTGCACTGTCACATTACAATTACGCATTCTCCAATCAAAATGTCATTACTATAAATTGGAAAAAAAAACTCAATTTTCAGATTGTCAAACGTGACATCAGCAGCAAAAGTGTAAAAATCATTTTAAAAATCACATGCTATGCCACAATGCAACTTTTTTTTTTTAAGGTTTATAAGGTGACCCAGAGATATTCTTCAAGGATCTGATCAAGCTCTCCAATCGATTAAAAACCACGAATCAAGACTTTTGATTTTCTCCACTTTTATTCATGTGTAATGTGAAAAGCACAAACATACACTTTAAAAGAAAGTGTTTGGTCTCCTGGTGGTGAAACGGGGCTTGTGCTGGCGACGCAGAACCCTGTGAGGAAGAGGGAACTTGATCTTGGAGTCCTGTTGAAGAGACGAAAACAAAAAAATAAAAACATTAAAACGTCGCAATTATAGCTGCGTCGATGTGCATGTGATGGGCTCATCTGAACATGCAGACTCACGTGGAACTGCTTGATGGCGGGTCTGCGGCATTTGTTTGCTGCGATGATCTGCACCTTCATGATCTGGATGGCATGAGCACGAGCGCGATGCCTGGCACCCATATCACGATCTGAAGAACAAATCAACATGATTTACTACAGAGCACGAGCGCAGCAGCATCACTCGTGCAGCAGGGGCACGTGTCGCACCTTGAATTCACTTTCAGCGGCACGTTTTACAGCCTACGAAAGGCGACAAGGTTCGGGGTTTCTTTGTGCACACAGGGCAAGGGCATGACACTGGGAGGAAATGACCTTTGGGTTTATGTGTGCAGGATGAGCGTGAGCGTGTCTGTGATACTCACAGCACTGAGTGACGGCTCCAGACGTGGTCAGGTCTCGGTACTCGCGGTACATGTTGTGGGTTCCACTGCGAGAGTCGTAACGCAGCCAGATACCGAAGTTCTTCACCTTCAGGGGAGATTTCTCATGGACCTGCGCAAAAACAAACAAGCGGTTAAACTCCAGACATGTCATCTCAAAACAGAAACAAAAGCTTGCAAGTTAACTACATTAAACTGATTATTTTAAGTAACAGGAAAAGCTTCATGTTTCAAGTGAATGGACTCCACAGCCATCAAAAAAGGGGAATCTAACCTCTCCTGTCAAAAAGGAAATCAATCCTAAATGCCCCCCACACATCAACTAACTGAAACAGACTCGACAAGTAAGAAATGACCCACATCCATCAAAAGTGAAAGGTTAAAAAGGAAATTAAAAAGTGTCAAAAAATGGAATCAACCTTAAACCATAAAAAAGGGAATTGACCCTCCCCATAAAATAAAGGAAACGGACCCCTATCTATAAATGAGGAAACTGAACCCCACTAATTTAATGTCAAACGGATTCATGTCCTCACATAACAACAGGATCATGTCAGACCTTGAATTCACTTTCAGCGGCACGTTATACAGCCTAAGAAAGGCGACAAGGTTCGGGGTTTCTTTGTGCACACAGGGCAAGGGCATGACACTGGGAGGAAATGACCTTTGGGTTTATGTGTGCAGGATGTCCTGGTGTGTCCAGCTGAAATAAAGCTGATCTTACACTCACTACACCAGAGGTTTGTCGTCAGTATTATTCTGTGAAACGACATACTCCTAACAGATACGGATCAGGCAGAGCGAGTCAAACAGCCCTGTTCGTACCAGGCCGCAGTAGACGATCTCTCCGGACGCTTTCTTCATCTTCCTCAGCTGGGAGACGAAGTACCAGAAGCGAGACTTGGCCACCACATGGTTAGGGGCGAAGATCCTCATGCGGTACAGAGGGGGCGCAGGGTTTTTAGCAGAGGGCAAGAGACGCCCAACAACCTTATATTCCCGAAGCTGCAGAGACACAAGACACAAAGACATTAGCTGAAGGAAACCTGAATCTCCATACTTCACTAATTCGTTTAGGCGGGAATGATTAGAGAAGGATGTTAACTTGCACTGCAACAAAGTACTTTTACAAAAAATCTGTGCGTTTTAGAAATATTTCGTTATTCATTTTCAGAAATTCACTTCTAATTCAATGTTAGAGGCATTTCCTTAACTAGCTCACAATTTCCAAGTGCAAAGTCTGGTTACTTTATATTAAGTGGCCTTAACTACTACGTACTTCTCTTACACTTTTGCACGGGTAAAGTTAAGGACAGGTCTGGTGGTATGGGCAAGTTAAGTTGTGAGGTACTGGTCAACAGTGTAATTATAAAAAGTATGCTTTCAAAAGTATAACGTAAAAACACACAATAAGTGCATTGTACCAAATGATGTAAATGTTAATGCAAGGTATTTAAGGCATCAAACAAAGTGGGACCAACACTATTTGGCTCCGTTTTCTTGGGTATTTTACGATTGGTGTCCATTTCGTTGCGGTTTGTCTTTTGCTGACATTCTTAGCAGTAAGTTAACACGCTCAGTCGTACAGGATTTGATTGGTAACATCTAGAGCTAGATTTACTCACACTAGATTCGCATTTGCTTATAAGCGCACAAAACAATAATTAATATTAAGTCAGGCTAGTTCCAGAGGCTAACGTTTAATTGATTAGCGCTCAGAAAAAAAATCCTTGGTAGACAACCGCGGAGCTCTAGCACCTAACTTTAATAACGCTACCTAAAAGATCAGAATAAGTCAATCGTGAGTGTATTATCGACCCAAAACCGTAGGATGTATACTGTGTGTGTTCAATGATGAGCACATGGAGCCATTCTACCGCCGCCATGTTCCTCTCTCCGCTACTATCAACACGTCAAAGCAAATCTAGCACTTTAATCCTAAACACCTGTCGGCTAAAGTCGCTGTTATGAGTAGTTTAGTGCCTTATGTGTGTTTTCGGGTCATAACTGTGAGGTTTAAGCGACTGTGAATTGACTTAAAAAGGATTTTACGTACTGTGCCAGACGCCTTCATGGTGTCTCTCGCTGACGGCCACTGTGAAAGAGGAAGCAGTAGGGCGGAGAATCCTGACGTCAATCCTCTTCCGAGGGGCGGGTCTTACGGGAAGCATTTTTATTGGTCAATCAGAGCGATCAATCATAGCCGTTACCGGTCTTTTCTTTTCTCTTCTTTATATTTTCTTTTCAGTTCATTTATACAATTCTTATTTCTTTACAAAAACGTCTCCGAGGATAAATTATTACCTGTTATGTGTTATGTGTTGTCAGTATTACAGTCTGAAATTGTAGATAATAATTTTGTAGAATGTATAAAAAAGCATCACTATGACACACACTTCCAAAAATCTTTAGAAGAATTGTAATTAGAGAATAAATATGTGAGTGTTTCTGATTCAAAATTGCAAAAAGAACATTGTGGTGAGATGCAATCCTGGTGGAAAAACTACATTACCCATGCTTCTTCAGAGAACTGCGCCAGAAGCTGTTTTGTGCGGTACTGCCGCCTGCTGGACACAAACATGTTAAATGTTCAATTATGAAGATATTAAATACGTTTGGTGTGTAAGTCAAGTAAATGCATACTGATACATGGATAGAAAATTAAATTAAATTAAATTAAATTAAATTAAATTAAATTAAATTAAATTAAATTAAATTAAATTAAATTAAATTAAATTGTGACGCGTGCGTTCGTTGCAGTAACTCATCTACAGCACTAGAGGGCCACACACCCGCTGCTGTAATTATGAACTTTGAGCATCGAGTATTTTATACATAAATTCTTCCCACAGAGTCCCAGAAATATTTCATTAAAGCATTATAAGCCATGAAGCTACAAGGAAAATCACAACATTGCATACATTTTTTTTAATCGGACAAAAAGACTAACAAGACGATGAAAATCAATGATTAAAAAATTTTTATTTGTATTACGTTATGTTTTTATGTTTTACTGTGTTACCTGTGTTTTTTAGTTATTTTTGTAACCCAATAACCCATCTGCAGTTTGACTTCTCTGTTTTTGTACATATATATCAAATTATTAACGATAAATTCGTTTTGTTTGTATAATGTATGTGTATTTATTTTGTAAACTCCATTACATCACGGGTACGTGATTCGAAGTGGGCGGAGATATAAATATTAAATCGGGCGGAGCTAAAGTTCGCTTTTGGAGTGCTTTGCTCGCTGATTGGTGGGTTCTTCCGTACAGCATCTTGGGAAATGTAGTTGTTCACCAAGCACGCTGATGGATTGGAAAAATGTGTTTACAACCAATTAACAACCTTAGAAAGATATATATCTTAGATTATAAAGTGTTATTTGTTATTATACAATTTATTATCATAATCATAAACACACTGGTTTGTGTCGCAAATAGCAGTTTACCTACGTAGATATTAACCAATAAAATCTCACCCAGTCTGCTAAATAAATAGGCTACAGTGAAATGGTGTTTTATATATGATTAGGTGTATAATGTATTCACACACTCGTCACAGCACCACCTACGGATCCAGATGAAGATCAGCTCTTACTCTTTAAATGGAGACAGCTGAAGATGTTCAAGTACCACTTGTGTTTTATTTCAACAATCAATAAACAGCTACTGATTAACGCTCTCATTCATCTCACAGCGCTACCATCCCAGACACAAATCACAGAAATAATGGCTGATCTGTCTTATGAATGATTATAACAGTCATTTGACTTTATTGTAAAAATATAAAACATGAATCACTGTAGATTTGAGGCCTGTGTAAAAGCATGAATCGGAGACTCGTGATTCAGTCGCTGCTTCTCATTCATTCCGTCTTCAGCTCAATTTTCACAGCTTTAGGAAACTCTGATTCTGTCATTAAACGCAGATCAGAGGGAGATGGTTTCAGCGCGATCGGGACGGTCTGAGGGAGTCTTTTAGCTGATGATCCTGGAACAGACGATTCAATGACGAGGACCAAGTTCATGCCTCCGGCACAGCTCAGGATGAGTCTATGAACATCAGCACTGCTCGGGATCGTTTGTTCTGCAGTAAAGCACCAACGAAGGAGAGAGGGTTTCTGGCTGTAAAGTGCTCACTAATGAAGTGTTTCTCATCTGTGTCTCATCAGGACTGACATCTCCGTCTGGAAACGAGCATCATCACACGCTTGAGCCTGACGATGGAGAGAATCACAGATCTGTGTGTGTGTGTGTGTGTTTGATTCTAGATCTCCAACTGATTCGCAACTTCCTGAGATCATAATTCAACACATGCATATCAAAAATATGTCAAAAGACGCTCTCAAGGCAAAACAATACAGGCATTTTTGCTCAGTTTTGAGATCTATTTTTGCTTCTTATGTCCAACTAGTGGACTAAACATCCAAAAATACACATTTAAGTGTTTATTTTATTGCATTTTATTTATTTATTATTATTATTATTATTCTGCGTCTGTAGATTTCAATTGTAATCCATATCTTTCAAAGAGATTTTGTTTCTTAAATACAAACTAAATTCTGAAGGCTCTTACTGATGGGTTTGTTCATTCACCAACACAGGGTGAAAACCTAACTGCTTTCTGTCTGTTGACAGCATTTTCTAAAATAAAAAAAAAATATATATATATATATATATATATTTTTTTTTTAGAGGGTAATCCAAAACCCCTCGGGGAAAAAACAACAACTTCCATTTGTCAAAATCAAACAATACTTTTCCACCTGGAATTATTAAATGTTCAGATTTATATACTGGAAATGTATGCAAATTATTGTATAACTAATTCTGACATTGAATATGCATATTTTAAAAAATATATTTACATTTAATATTTGTAATTTGTAATGCAGTCAATCAGCTGGTGATGCAGTCAAACCAAAAATGACTCCAGATATAAAACATAACTAATAGCAACTGCCTTACTTACCCAGCCGATGGATTACATTGCATTAAAAATTGGATTACAAGTTAGGATGCTAGATATGAAAATGGGTTATTATTTGCATACATTTCTAGTACAAAGATCTGATTGCTGGATGATGTCAGTTTCAAAATTTCTTGTTTAATTTTTTTGTCATATTAGAGTCAAAAGTTTTTAGAGAGGGAGTTTTAGGTATCTATATATGTTGTATATAATCAAGCTAAGTATATACAAACAAATCCCTCTGGAAAAACCTTCAGGAAAGTTTGGTGTGCTACTGAAGTAGAGATTTATCGCTCAGCACAGGAGAAAAAAAATATTTTTGAGAAAACGGCCTTTAAAAATGTAAATCTATTGACGCAAACAGAAAATATGCAATAAGATAAACACTTAACAGTCAAGGAATCTCAAACTTGACTTGTCTTCATTTGTTTAGTGAGGTACTGGATGTCTGGCGTTCAGAGGGACTCTCCACCTTCATGCATGTCTCCAAATCTGAATGAGAACAAAGCAAAAGGAGTCCTCAGGAGACCTCGATGACTTCCATGCTGCCGGAGAAGCTGGACTGGCTGCTCCTCGTGCCCATCTCCTCTCGGGATCGGCTGTCCGTCATGCCGTCCATCTGACAGCTCCGGCGCTTCAGCTGCTTCTCGAAGCTGCTCTCCTCGTGCCAGCTCCTGCGAGAGTCTCCTCCGTCTCCACTGCGCTGCCGGCCGCGTCTCCTGACCGCCTCCAGACCCGGAGCGCAGCCGTAGAAGCGCGCCGACTCGGAGGAGAGGAACCAGCCTCCGGTCACGGGTCCCAGGACGATGTCCGAGTGCCAGCCTTTGAGCGCTTGGGCCGCTTTAGACGGAGCTCCGTCCACGCTCCCGCTGCGCTGGAGAGACTTGTTACTATCTTCAGCCGGGCTCTGCTCCGAGACCTCCTGCACCGGAGAGAACTGGCAGGGTTCGCCGACGGGAAACGCTCGCAGGGACCCCCCGGGCTCGCCGTACGACTTGATGTCCAGGGAGAAGGAGCGCTTGGGCCGGACGTTGTCCTCCAGCTCCTCGCCCAGCTGCAGGCTGCAGAGCGCCCGGGCCAGGAGACGCTCCTCGGGGACGCCGGCCAGAACACAGGGCATGGTCAGCGACTCCGGCTTCTGCTCATCCGGCGGCGGAGCGGCGCTCGCGCTCTTCAGCTTCTTCTCGAAGTCCAGCAGCTGACCCAGGAAGTTGAAGTTGGGCGAGATGGTCGGCCGTTTCTCCTTCACAAACCTGCATGTGTGAGATCAGACACAGGTTTAAAATTACAATTCAATTCATTTTTTCTGGCAAAGGCACGCTTGCATCTCACAATTAAAAAATAAGGTCACTAGGACTGCAAGAAAAAAAGCCAGAATTGAGAGATATACTTACAATTGCGAGAAAATAAGAATTTTAAAATATGAATTGAAAATTGTCAGGAAAAAGAAAAAAGCAATATTTAAATTGCAATTGCAAGCAAAATTGTGAATTACAAAATACAAACTCACAAGTGTGAGAAAAAAAGTCAGACTTGCGGGGAAAAAAAGAAAATGCTAAATTGCGAGAAAGTCAGAATTACATAATATAAACTCATCATTACAATAAAAAAGTCAGCATTGCAAGAAAAAACACACAATTACAAGAAAGTCAGAATCGAGGGATTTAAACGTGCAGTTACATGAAAAGTCAAAATTAGGAGAAAAAATAAAAGATATACATTTCTTCAATTACGAGAAAAAAGTGAGAATTGAGTAAGTATTGCAAAATTAATTGAATGAATTGCAGCTCAACAAGTACTGTGAGGTGAAGGTAAAATGTATTGCATGACAGTAGTCAGAATGTATCGAATTATCATCAAAATAATAATAATAACAATAATACTAGGCGTGTTTAATGAATGAAGGCTCTCCCGTCGTACCTGTACGCTTCATCTAACGACATGTCCATCCTCTTCATGATGTAGGCGATGGCGATGGTGGCCGAGCGAGAGATTCCCGCCAGACAGTGCACCAGGACTCTGGCGTTACTGGCCTTGGCTTTCTCTGACAGGAAACATACACAAACACTTCCTGTCAGCTGACCTCCCACTCTCAACGAGACCCTCATTATTACAGTCACATGATCATGTCTGATTGTGTCTATGAAACATGGGAAAATACAGCAGTGGCCAAAATCATTAGAAAACTAGTGTTTTCATCAGCAGCTAAACAATGGTTTCAAGCTATTTCTATCTTTTGCTGTAGAGTGTCAGGAGGAAATATCAGTTAATATCATCATCAGTCTGTCTGGGAGGAAGAAACAGAGCAAACTGAGACAGACTCACTCCAGAAGAACTGGATTATTAATGGCTAAGTGAAGATTTCTTACTGAAACCACAGCAAAATGCAGAAATAACAGGCTGAAAACCATCGTTTAGCTGCTGAAAATACTGGTGTCCTCATCACCGCTATAAACCTGAAGAAGAAATAAAACGTTTACAAAGGCCAAAATAAAACTGAAATGTAAGTAATATAATAGTAATGTACATTAAAAAAAAAAGCAGAAGCACTAAAATTATGAATTGGAAATAATGTTAACTAAAATGCATTTTGTTTTAAACAAATAAAAATAAATTTAACAAAGATAAATATTTTTTAAAAAGTGGAAGAATTACAATTATTAACTTATTATAAATTAAATTAAACATGAATAGAAATATTTAAAGTTAAATATATATTTATATAAAACTGTATAAAACCATTTTTTGATTAAAGACAGAAACTCTAAAAATCTAAATGCAAAAGGTTAAATCACTAAAATTATTTATTGGGATTAAATAAAAAACTAAACATGAAATAAACAAAAAACTAATCAAAACATTGTACAAACAACAACAATTGAAATATAGTGAATATTTAAAAAGTAAATGAATAAAAATGAATAAAGCACATAACATACATCATGAAAAATACACTAAAATTACAATAAAAACTGAGAATAAAAATGTCTAGTTAACCAGAGCCACAGTTAAAGAATGGATTGATATATTAAACAATACATGACAGAAAAAACTCTTTAAGAAGATTTATTTTTTTAAATAATGGAATAAATGGATTGATTATATTAAGACAAAACTCTCAGACATTTCCTGGACTGCCATGGTCATGGAAAAAATGGAAAAATTAAAAAAAGAAGAATCTCCAAAGACACATATATGATGGTGTCTGACCTATGAACTCCACGGATCGGTCCAGCCAGGGCAGGATCTTCTCACAGAAGCTGTCGTTGACCGGCACGCGGAGGAAATGAGAGTCAGGGATGAAGTCTGGTTTGGGGCAGGTGTTGCTGGCGTTGAGCACATAAGCAATTTCATTCTGCTGCATGAGCTCCTGCAGAAAAACACACACATCC
Source organism: Enteromius trimaculatus (assembly GCA_032361065.1). NCBI lineage: Eukaryota > Metazoa > Chordata > Actinopteri > Cypriniformes > Cyprinidae > Enteromius > Enteromius trimaculatus. The sequence goes on along the minus strand of JAUMHP010000044.1, from coordinate 656,214 downwards.
GCACGCTTGTGAGACACGTCTCTGCAGCAGGGCTGTCAGAACACAGAAATATATTATATAGGCTCTTTTTTTTAAGCTGAAGGACAAAAATGATAAATAGTTAAATAAATAAACACAACAAACTAAAATAGACTAACAGTGATAAACAAACTGAAATACTGAACAAGTTGAAGCACTAAAATTATTAAATAGAAATGAATAAAACCAAAAACTGAACTAAAACAAACTAAAGCTGAAATTAAGTTTGAATAGATATTTTTAAAATAGTTAATTACCAATAATATACAAATCACAATTAATGCAAACCTAAACATATTTCAGCAATACATTAACTTGTATTAAATAAAAACTAAATTCAAATTTTGTCCTTATATATGACCAATATTAGAATTTAAAAGGCATAATTTTATTTATAGAGAAAAATCTTTTAGCTTCTGTCCTGAGGCCACAAGAGGGCGGAGTAAAATATTACTAATGCAAAATAAAATAAAAATAAAATAAAATATCAGGACTAGTGCATGACATTTAAAATAATGTTTTAAGACCAACTATTTAAATTAAGTTGCCTAAACAATTAGAAACAAAACAGCATCATGTTTACATGTGTAGTTTAATACAAGGAGTTCTTTAAAGTGGGACGCCCGCTATGAAGTCTTAAAACAAGCTTACATTAATTTTCTATGGCTTTCTAAACATGCCTCTCTCTTGTGCGAGGTGAGAGTGCAATACTGATGGGTCGTCCCTGTGGAAAATAAATATGTGATGTGACCAAGGGCCATAAAAACTGATGATTAGGATCGAATGATATTTGGCTATAACTATTTTTAAAAATCTGCAATCTGAGGCTGCAAAAAAATATCAAAATGTTAAGAAAATCCCCTTTAAAATTGTCCAAATGAAGTTCTTAGCAATGCATGTTACTAATCAGAAATGAACTTCTGATATATTTACTGTAGATCTACTCAGTACTCTGAATCTAGCGGGTTAGGCTAACTAGCAGGACAGGCTAACAAAAGCATTTACATGCATCGCCCTCGCACCTCATGAGCCACTGATGCACACCTAAAAGCTCTGCATTCGAATATGGATTTTTGTTTTGGATTCGACAAATGCTTGTATTTGCCAGCCCTAGTCACCTTGTTGAGCACGTCTCTCTGGCAGCCCAGGTACAGGTGAGGCAGGATCCGGGTCGGCCCGCTGCTGCTGACCGGGAGACACGGCTGAGAGATGCAGGATGGCACCAGCGTGGACTTCCCTTCACACAGACCCGGGAACAGGTGTGAGAACGCCCCGAAACCACCTGCGGATCAGGACAGACGACGCTGTCAAACTAGTGTAGACTCAAAACCTGCTGCGAGCAGATCGTGCTTTTACGTTTGCATCCAGGTTTGTGTTCGTCCGTCGACACTAGAAAACAACTTCAGATTAAAATGAACACTACAGAACTAAATATGACAACTTAAAATGAGGAATACCTTGGTAACTCAATGAGCACTGAAACTACAAACTGGAAATAACTAACTAAAGCTGAAATCAAATTAAACTTATATAGTCATGTTTTTAAAAAGCTGAAGCAGCAAAATGACTAACTGTAAATAAAATGAATAAGAAGCTACATAAAAAAATTTAAAAATGAATGAAAAGTAAAATATGATCAAATGAATCCTAAGTAATAATATTTAAAAAGCTGAAGCATTAAAATTATTAAATGAAAATGATTTAATAAAACCTAAAACTGAATATTAAATGAATGTTTAATAACATAAAGCTGAAATTAAACTTGAAGGCCCAGTTTCACAGACAGGGTTTAGTCTAAGCCAGGATCAGGCTGTAGTTTTTATAGACATGCTTATGTTGCATGCATATGTTTTAAGATCAATCAGTGCAACTGAAACTTATTTTAAAAAGATAAAGCTGAAAAATTACACAAAAATATTAAATATTAAAAAATGGCAACAAAAAACGTAAATAAAAAGTAAAAGCTGAAACTAGTGAAAAACAACTGATGGAAACCTAAATAGTAAGAATAAGCACATGAATAGTGATGAAGAGACGAACGTTTACAGTAAACACACATTAGACTACACTGTCAGTTACTGTAAATAAATAAATTCAGCATCCTACGCCTGGTTGCATTACAGTAGGTCATATCCTTACTGTATCTGCTGTACTATAGCAGTTATCATCCTGCGATTCTGACTGCCGTTTCATCGGTTGCTGATTGGATAAATGCATGCTATTAGTGCTATTGTGTGATTCCTGAGGTATTTATATTGTGTTCCTGAACGCAGAGCAGGTGAAACGCTTTGAGAAATGTTTGGATGCTTTGAAGAATTGGGCTAAATGTATCAGCAATCAAGAAAACCTGTAAGAAGCCATCAGACTGATGTGTCTTTGACCTGGTTATGGTCACATATGACACGCTATCTGATCATGAGTCAGTCTGATCTCTCAACGTGTCGAACGATTGTTAAGTGCGTGTCTTTGTGTTACACAACCCTGAGCTGATTATCAGAGTGTCACCGATGACATCAGCGGACCTGACCAAAACAACATTACAGTAACAGAAAAAAGAGGAACAGACACATGAGACAAAACTCCAGAGAGCTTCACTTCCTCTCCACCTCTGGATTCACTTCCTGTGTAAGGTCAGCGATGAGAGTCGCGCACACACACACGCAAGTGTGCGGTTACGTAATGATGAGGTCATATTAGAGCTGAACAGAGTGTTTGCAACTAAAATACTAGTTAAAATAATATATATATCTGTGTGTGTGTGTGCACCTGGTATTTATCACCTTATGGGGACCAATTGTCTCCACAAAGATAGGAATAGCAGTAAATGTTGAGCTTGTGGGACTTTTGTTAGGTCTCCATGAGGAAACAAGCTTATAAATCACACAGAATGAAGTGTTTGTGTGTGTGACGTGTACCTGAGAGCAGGTGGACTGATGGGAAACTCTTCTCCAGCTTGGTCAATAGGACGCTGAGAAAGGACTCTGATGAGAGGGAGGCGGGGTCAGACGAGCTCTGGTCATACACCACGACCTCTTGACCTTGCAGCTCCAGCTGAAACACACACACACACACACACACACGTGAGCTCATATCACTGATATTTTTAAAGCAGTCAGTCAGTAAATGGGAAAACACAGTAATAGCAGATATTTCATTGTAAACTGAATTTGTTACTGAACTTGTTACTTAAAAAAAGTAAGCAGATGCTCGGCCTGATCTCTGATATAAAGAGCGATGCTCGCTCACAGAGACAGAGCTCTCGCACAGATAACTATGGGATGAGGTCACTCGGCAACCTGTTGCTAAGGCGTCTCAATGGCCCTCGTGAGAGGCTGGCTTGTTTGTTTCATTTGTTCATTGTGAACACACACACACACACACACACACACATACACTCTCTCAGGTCTGCTGCACACTTTATAGTCTATAAACCATTCTAAGGCTCTAACTTGACTGTAAAAGAGCAGCACGAACATGCCACTAAACATCTGCTTTCTCTGTCTGGTAAAGAAATATTACCAACAAAAACAAAAACATGCGAAGAAGATGAGAATGACCGTATTTATAGAGAAACAGCGATGTAAACGTTACACTGACTCCTTGACATCAATACGCTGTGATTTCCGAAAACTGGAAGTGGGCAGGATCATACAGATTAAAGGTTCAGTATGTAATATTGCCAGCTAGTGGTTGAAATGGGTACCGCAGTTACTGCCTAGAACACACATTTCTGAGTAGAGTTACTGGCGTTTTTCCAAGTTAAAAATCGAGAAAGCAAGATTTCAATGTAGAAAGACGCATCACTCCTGTGGTTTACGCACCTTCCTCTTGGCCGAGTGCTGCAGGAGCTCGCTGATCTGGACCTTGTCCTGCTGTAATCTCCTCTTCATCAGTTTGGAGCAGTTGACGTTCACGGCCTCCAGGATGTGACACGTGTTATACTCCACGAACGGCCGGCTGTCGATGAGCAGCACACGGTCCAGGCCGCCCTCCAGAAGAGCCACCAGACCCTCGGCCACGATGGGCCTTGCCGCTCGCTCACACATACCCACAATCCCTCAGTCCGTATCTGCGCTTACAGTCTCTGTGTGTCAGTGACGCTGCCGGCGGGCACTCAGGAGATCAACGGACCCATTGTAGAAGCAGATGATGTCACTCTGGCGGTGGCCTAAAAACGTGTGAGAAAAAGCCAGAGGAAACTCCAGAGGAAAAACACACTTACACCGAGCCTATGTGTGGCTGATGGGAGTTTCTTTCACACCATCACAGAACCTCCGCAGACGGGCAACAGCGGTGTGATATCATGCATCTCCTCAACCTTCATGAAGATCTCCTGCTGAGACATAAACACAAGCTGTGAGCTCTCCAGCGCTGGGAAGGTTGCTTTGGAAATGTAAAGTAGTGCAACTATAAAAGTAATGTAACTGATTGCACTGGATTACTTTTCAAACGTTTTTAATTTAATAATTTAATTATTATTAAACATTTAAAGCAGGCTCAACACTGACTACTGTCACTTTCGAAATCCTTCATCACTTGAATGAGATTATAAGGATTTAATTTTTAAACACAGCCACCACAAAATCAGACGCACTGTGAAAATACAGATTTAAAACCATGACAAGAAATGGTTTACAATCTTTGGATAGCCATGATAGGAAACGCTGGGATATAACAATGGCTTGAGCAAAAAAAAAAAAAAAAAGAAACAGTTAATCTTAAAAAAATAAACCAAAATAATACAGTTATCTAATGAAGCATGAGTACATAAATGTTGTTGTAATTTATGAAAGAAAGAATTGTGCTTGTAACTTAATTTAATTGCACATAACTGATTACAATTACATTTATTTATGTAATTAATTACATCATTTAGTTACATGTAACTAGTTACTTCAAAGCACTGGAGCACTGATGTCTATAGAGTTACTTTTAAGAGTAACGCATTAAAATATTGCGTTACTCCAAGAAAAAAACGAACTAAACTTGCTTTACATTTTCTTGAAATAGTGCATTAGCTTAGATTTGCGTTACTTTTTTATAACACAAACCCCAAAAGGTATATTTTTGGCAACTGTAAGAGCTCTTTCACACTAAAAGTGAAATTAATAAGCTTCAGCACAGGGACAGGAGAGCTGTCAGACAATAAATGGGAAAACAGAGTAACATGTGTTACATATTTAAAAAAGTAACTCAACTAGTTACTTTAAAAAGTAATCTGATTACATCACACATGCAAACTCTCTAATGCTTTAGGTCTACAGTGGACATTTTGCAAATCCCAGAGCAATATGCATATTATGTGAGGGTTTGTGTGTTACTGAAAACAGCAGAATGTGCCATGTCATAGTGTATATTTTGTTGACAGTAGCTTTGAGCGAGTGTGTGTGTGTGTGTGTGTGTGTGTGTGAGAGAGAGAGGGCTAAAAATTGTCATTAATGTGTACAGAACCACACAGAAACCAGTGAAATTCCCCTGTGCACCATACAAACCTGCCAGTCAGTCCTGAATGCTGAGAAATTCCCAACAACAACAAAAGCAGCAGCACACGACAGGCACTTACGATAAGTGATCAGAAATGACAGCAGCTTTACCGTCAACCACGGAGTACATCACAATCAGGAGGAAGTCTGACTGGTTCATCAGCTGCTCTCAAAGTGATTGCAATAATATTATTCCTCTGTGCCATTATTGATAGTTATCGTCAGTGTTGGGGGTAACCCCGTACAAGCAACATAAGTAACTAGCTTACTTTTTATCAAGTTACTACAGCATTTTAATTTCACAAGAAAATACCTGAGTAAAGGCACGCAAGTAAGTTCAGAGACGCTTCCTTCAGCATGAGGCTTTTTTTTTTCACTTTTGGTTTGAAAGGGGCTTTACAGCTGCTAAATCTAGAGGGTTTTGTCATTAAAAACAAATAAGCAAGCCCAGCACAGGTGACAAAACGTAACACAAAAGGAATGTAATGCATTACGTTCCATAAAAAGTAACCTAATTAGTTACTTTGTAATGCATTACTTTTAAAAAGTAACTTTCCCCAACATTGGTTATTGCGATTATTTTAGCATTAGGCCTATTATCCACACTGGTGGGAGATAATCTCTTTGAAGACGATTGGTTAAAATATAGTGTGGATAGTGATTTCACCAATACTGTTATTATTGTAGCTATGTTGTGGACTTCGTTATTCTCTAGTGATTATTAAACTGTAGAGTTATTGTTATGGTCGTTGTGTTTAGTGTTTTATGTCATGTGTGTCTGGATCAAATCAAAGAGCTTGATTTGACATCAGCGCTTATCTGGTTTTAAAAAAAAGCTACTGATTGTCATTAGTGTATGAAGTGTTGACTTTATATAGGCTTCATGGATTCAGAATCTATATTATTGTGTAAGGACCACTTTTTTTAAACGTTCACAGAAGCATTAGCCAAAAGAGTGAAAGCGCAGTCCAGATGTGAGCGAGACCGAAGCCTTGCTGACATGAGAAGATCAGCTTCACACGCGTGTGCGGAGGCGGCAACATGAGATCATGTGACATCATCACCAACAGGGTCTGTTCGGGCCTCCGGGAGAAAAGCGTTTCCATCCCCCATCAAATATTGAACAAAACCAGAGTTTCTGCATCTTATGTTTCCCTCTAATAACATGAAACTGGAGCGGCGAGCATTTCCTCATATCAAACACAGATCTGATTACCGACGTCTTGGAGTTGTTTCTCACAGCGTTTGTTTGTGGATCTGTTTCAGGACCGTTCAGGAGCCGCACACAAACACTGAGCGTTTCTTCAGAAGCGTTTCATCGTCTCTCTCAGCTTTGAAATTGCTGTCGAGCTCATTGGCGTCACGGTTTCATTTTTCTCTGACCTTGTTTGCGAAAGGCCAAGCTGAATTAAAACGGTTTTCTGAGTGTTTTTCTGACTGAAGGTTAATAGCTCAACCTGCCTGGCAGAGATAACAGTCATGGAGGACTTTGACCCGTCAAACAGATCAAACGAGGCTGAAATCAAACCACAGACGCTTTAAAGGTGTTGTAAACGAAACGTGCAAACTGAGCTTTCCTGTCTCCGAGGTGAACATCAGTCCAAAGCCATACTAAAAAAAAACTAAAATGATGTTCTAGTCGGTGCTATTCTAAAATAAAATGCAGGATTATTTAAGTTGTGCAATTAGTATGCCAATGCACTGGAAAAAAAATGATACCTGCAAACAATTAACTACATTTATTTAAATGTAGCTAAAATAAATTGATTGCAACCACTTACCTTAAATAAATTTAATAAATTCAATGAATCAGAGGAAAAAAAAGATGTTATGCATAATGAGGGACATTTAATAATAAACATATTTTAAAATGTCTATGCTTTACTACTTCCTGCCGCTCATTCAAACAGATGCAGGAAATAAAGTATACGAGTAAAGACAGAGCTTGGCTTGAGTTTAAAAGCTTGAAGTTTGGATCGATGGATTAGGTAGATGTTACTAGCATGTTTTAGCATGAATAGCATGTTGTTGCCGTGTTGCTAGCATGAGCAACGTGTTTTAACATGTTTTAACATGTATGCTAGCATATTTCTAGAATGTTTTTTGCATAATTAGCAGGTTTCTGTCATTACTGTGTTGCTAGTATGTTTTAAAGGGTTTTTTTTTGGGGGGGGGGGGGGGGGGTATTTATTTTTTTTCATTATTTACAAAAAAATTAATTATAA
>JAUMHP010000044.1:617368-633552 GCA_032361065.1 Enteromius trimaculatus | reverse complement strand
TTAAAGTTTCTTTTTTTTATGTTTTTTGTTTTAGTTAGTGACGGTTTTATAATGTCACACACACACTGCCAGGGTCATACACTTTCTGACTGGTGTGTTCACTGAAGTCAGCCGCTCTAGTAATCTAATTATATTTGGCTTTATTTCCTGCAGTTCCTTGACCTCCAGCTGTAGGTGGAATTTGCTAATTAACCGTTAACCATGGTTAACGAACAAACAGCCCAGTTGTTTTCGGCTGTTTTGAGCGACAGTAACACACGTGTGTGTCTCACGCCGGGCTCCGCTTGGTCTCTCTTCATTAAAAGAGACTTAAGCAGCAGCTCTGTTTGCTCTGGAGGGCGGGAACTGATTCACAAAACACCACCGAATCATCACGGGATTTCTAGGAAACCTTTCTGCCACTCCTGTCTCTCCAGAATCCTCTCTGTCTTTTACGGAGGCAGCGTGCGTGCGTGTGTTTAATTCTTTTGCTGGTTTATCCATGTTCAGTTTGTCTGCGGCGTCACAGATCTTTAATTAGACAAATCAATTAGCGACAGAAGAACCTGCTGCGGTACCGAACTGATAATGAAGCCTCATGCTGATGATGTCATTTCCCTCTGGGTGGAGGGGAAAGTAGGAAATAGATTAACCAGTGTGTAAACACACAGCAGATGACCTTTGACCTGGTGTGAGCGTGTGTCCACGTCAGAGTGATTCCTGTGATGCTGAACATGTGAGAACAGTTCATGGAGTCATACGACTCTAATCAGTCAGGAAAAGCCCTTCAGCAGTGAAACTGTGTTCTGTTTCTGTTGCAGTCTTTTCAGAGGATTTTATTATACCATATACAAGAGTTCGTTCAGGACATTGAATCTCGTCGTTACACCAGTAGGTGGCGACAAGTTAGTCTTTATGAGTGAGTCAGTGATTCAGTCAGTAAGAAATCAAGTCATTTGAATCATTCAGTCAGCCAGTTTGATTCAAATACAAGCATTGAGGAATGAATCAAGTGACTCATTCGATTCAAGTCGATTCACTAAAAAACACTGTATGTTATTAGTTAGTAATTAATTCAACAATTCATTCAGGAATGCAGCTTTATTTAAGAATGAGTCAAGTCTCTTCTGATTCGTTCAGATACACTGATGCATTGAGGAACGAATTAAGTGACTGTCTTTTAACCTATTCACTCAAGCAGAGTCTATGAATTGTTCATTCAACTGATTTGTTCAGGAACTAGTGACTCGTTCTTGCAACCAGTTCCTGCAAAAATGCTTTATTAGTGAGTCATTCAATAGATTCAATTGATTTTTTTTAAAAAACACTGAAATGAAACAATTTGCTGTGTTTGTATTGATCCATTAATTCAACATGAATTCATTCAGGAACAAACGAGGTTTCTATGAGTGGTTCATTTGAATCATTCGTTCATCTGATTTGTTCAAATGCACTGATGGATAAGTCTTTATGATTGAATCTTTCATGCAGTGATTCCTTCAGGATGTTCGCTTCAAAAAACAAACAAACATATATTTTCAACAAAATTGTTTGGATCTGATCTGAACCGTTTGAGCTGCACATGAATCTCTGTGGCTCTCGTTGAGGCTGTTATTGAAGGACCAGCAGCTCAAAACAATATTCTCCCGGCTGAGAGAGGCTGGAGAGCAGGATCATGACAAAAGTTTCCGACACACAGTAAGTGTAAAGCGGTTGAATGGTGATGATGCGGTCGTGTGTGTGTTGGGTTGGTCTGGTGCTGTTGTGTGTGATTGATTGCTGGGCGTTTCTGGGACGCTTCTATTGTGAGTCTTAATTACCGGCTTGAGTTTTCAGCTCCGGAGAAGCAGTGATTTCAGATGAATGCTGTTATCGCTCCAGAGAGAGAGAGAGCTTCTGCATATAGATCAGCCGTCTCGTCTCGCCTCGTCTTCTCAGTGCGGTTTGTGAGCAGATTGTAAATGAAGTCTAAACAGAGGAAAGTTTCACGCTTCTCTTCACAATCCCACTGAAGAGACGATGACGAGAGAATTTAAAGAGCTTCCTACACAGACAGGCTGAATCATCACCACGATCCTTCTCACTGTAAGACTGCACCTTCTACACACATTAGTAGGCCGTATGAGATCTCTTTATTTTTTTTCAAAACTCCGTATTCCTCCTTAACTTTTTTTTAATAGTTTAATTCAATTGGATTTATTTAAAAAGCATGTCTTATTTCTGATATCATGAAACATGCAAGTTTTCACAACTAGTTTAGGGCCCCATGAAGTGTTTTATTGTTTCTAACCGTATTTTTGTATTGTTACCAAATATGAACATTTTTATGATTTTTTTCTTCTTTGTTGTGTATTTAATTTTTCTGGTAAACAAATGAAGGCATTAAACTATTATTAGTTATTAATCATTTCATTTATCTTTTAGTTATTGAAAATGAAGCAAACTTAATTAAAAATAAAATAAAATAATAATAAAAATAAAACGTGGAGGAAATGTGTGATTTATTCCTCAAAAAATAATTTAGTTTCATTTTAGTAGTCTAGTAGTAGTGGGCTGTGTTGCATTCTACTGAAGAACTGTAAAGTTCACATTAACCCGGACTTTTATTTTAAAGGGTTGCCATGAATACCTTTTACAGTTCTGTGTGTGTGATAGGAAGCTAGTTTCACTCAAATCAAACGGTAAAATGCTCAAAACACCACCACATCGCTACACTACGTTAGTTGTCATGAAATATCCTTTGATTCAGAGTGACCTGCGACGTGTTCTTGGCGTGTTTGAGAGGGTCACCGGCTAAGGTGCCTCTGTTTGACCCACATATGAAGACTAACGGTGTGTTTTAACAGCTTTTTGGTCACCTCTGACCTCATGTTGCTAAAGGAGAGGTTTCAGGCTGTGCTGTATTCACGGTGCTCATAAAGATCTTAATATAGCTGCATTTAATAGGATCAGGACAGGTCTGTGATGTCAGCGAGCGCTGAGGATTCTGGGTACACGCAGGCCTGGAGACGCAAAGTGAAGAGATAACGGGATTAAAGAGGTATAATGTGAAGCGTATGGATTCACAGCCGACACAGAAACACAAAGGAGATATTGGGCTTCATTATGGTTAATAAAATAAAATAAATAAATATATATAACGTTTTTTCCCCACATAATATATGTGTTTACCATGTGTATATATAATACAAACACGTTTTATATATATATATATATATATATATATATATTAAAGAAGTTTATATTTTAAATATATTTATCTATAAAATTTATACATTTTATACATACCAATATTTGCACAATATAAGCTGCATTTTATATGAACATAATAAATAAACAGTGCACATCTATATATTATGTAAACAAAAACTTTTATCGTTTGACAGCACTAGTTTTATATATATATATATATATATAGTTTAGATTTAAATTAATATTATATATTATTATTTTATGTAATATATAGTTAATTTAAAATACATCCATTAATAAAATATTTATAACTTTGTTTTATTTTTCATGTCGTTTATTATATATAATAAATGAAATATAAAATTAAATATAGGTACAAAAATTATATAAATAGAAAATAAATAAATAATACACAATAAAAAAATATCAAAAATAAATAAGTACATAAATAAATAAATCTAGTGTGTGTTTGTTGTTGTTGTTGTTAAGATCCAAATGTAAAACCTTCTAGGGTTAAAAAAGCTTGTTGATGATGTAAAGCACTGGCTAGTCCTGATTTAGAGTATTCTGGATCAGAATGAACAAAGGTTGATGCGTTTATATCAACTGCAGACGGAAGCAGGTCAGTGCAGATTTACTTCTAATGATCCACCGGACTCATTAAATCTGACAGATTTATGTTATGATAATGTAAAGATGTTCAGAAGAACAGACGTTTTCCAGAATCTGCGTGTCCCAGCATGCCTTGCGTTGGAGTGGATAATCACAGACCTGTGTGAGTTTGAAAAGCTCCTTACAAATCCTCTTAAAGATTCCGGCGTGAGAAGCAGCGGCACTTCGTCGCGTGGAGGCTGTGAACAGGTACGAGTGAAGGCTGAGTTTGTTCTGTGTGCGGTGTGATTCACACAGGTGTTTGTTTGTGTGACTCGCTGGGTTTGATGTGGCTCGTGTCGATCCGTTTCAGACGTAACCCTGGAGCAGGAGACACTGTGCTCCATGCTCTTTTGTCGAACAGAAGTGATTAATGTTTAATATTCTTACATCACAGTGTGAATGTGAATCTAACAGAGTCAGGATCTTTTGTTGTGTGTGTATACACTACTGGCCAAAAGTTTGAAGTAATTCAGTTGTTTTAATGTTTATGGTCTTTTGTTCACCACGGCTGCATGTATTTGCTCAAATATACAGTAGAAATGGTGAAATATTATTACAATTTAAAATAACTCTTTTCTATGTGAATATCTGTTAAGATGTCATTAATTTCTGTGATCAACGCTCAGTTTTCATGATCCTTCAGAAATCATTCTGATTTGCTGCTCAAGAAACGTTTCGGGTTATTAGCAATTTTTAACACCAGTGTTTTTGTGGAAACTGATTAATTTTATATTTCAGGACTCACAGATGAATAGAAAGTCAATTTATCATAATTTATTTGAAATAGGAGTATTTGTAACATTATAAATGTCTTCATTTTCACTCTTAAGCATCCTTGATGAATAAAACTACAGCAAAGTCTTAAATATCCCACATTTTTTAATGATTTCCCCAAAAATATAGAGTGTTAACAACGTTGATGACATTCTTTGTTGTTGTTGTTGTTCTGATGTTTGATTGTAATGTTTCCAGTCTTTTGGCCGGTGGTGTACAGTGTAGTGCTGTATCTCAGGGTTTGTAAAGGAACAGACTCCAGTCGTTTGACCCACAAACTGTCCTGTGATCTGATCAATCATTCATGCGGTCAGCGGCTGCTGGACCTGATCTCTCAATCTCTGGGCCTTCTACCAGTGTGTTTGTGTGTGTGATAAAGGCTAAAAAGTCTCCTTAAACTTTACTTGGCTTATTACTTGTGCACAATGCACATTACTTAATATCAAGTCTAAAATGTGTTTTAATCTCTCTTTTGATGAGGATTGTATGACCTTTGAATAATACCAGATTTTAAATGCTAAATATTTGAAGCGTACCTGCAGTATACGTGCAATAGTACCACTTTAGCACAATGCTAAGTATATATTTAATTGGACTTCAGCACCTCTTAAAACACAATTAAAAGTGCGAAAATAGTGTGCAGACTTTTAAGTATACCAGTGTACTAAAAGCACAAGAGCAGGACATTTTATTAAGTACATAAGGGTAAAAAATGTGTTTGTACTATACTTGGCATGAAATAAATGTATTTCAAATAGATCTAGGTATATTTATTTTTCAGCAGGGATGTTTACATTGGGCTCAATGATTGACATCGCACAGGCTGATGGTCTTCAGTTTAACTCTGTCAGTCGGACACGTTACTCAATCGGCCAGATTAACCTGCTAACGGCCCACGCGGGGCTAATTATAGACGTGTGGCGACGCGTGGTGGAGACTGACTGTCTGATCATTCATCATCTCAGAGTTTGAGTCCGTTTGACCTCGTTTTAACTTCATTCATAAAAGTGGTTTTACACTTGCATCCTAATGACAGCAATATACATTGCATTTATTTATTTCGTTATGTACTGTAATTTTGTATAATTTTATTCATTTTATATTATTTTATTATTTTATTTATATTTATTATTTTATTAATTTATAATATTTTATTCAATTTTTATTTCATTTATGAATCCATTGATTTATATAAATACATTTAAAGTACTTTGCATTTATTTACACTTGCATTTAACGACAGCAGTATACATCACATTTATTTATTTATGTACTTATTTATTTTGTATAATTTTATTCATTTTATCATTTTATTTCTTTTTTTATTATTTTATTTATATTCATTTATTTTATGTAATTGTTCATTTCATTTATGATTTAAATAAATTAAAAATAAACTAAAATAAACTAGTGAAATAATACATATCTGAAACGTGTCATGTGACAGTGAAGACATGGTGAATGGAGTATGTCCAGATTATATAAAGAACAATAATTTTTTTGGTTGCCAAGTAATTGCTTTATTAAAAAGTACTTACTCATAATTATGACTATATGATTTTGGATGAACCACACACACACACACACACACACTCCCATGCTGTTTCCAGTCCAGATGTCTCTGATTACATTTTAGTTAATTAAACAACATTATATGAGAGCTGTGTTTGTTAAACTCAGTTGAGTAAAGCCTGGAATACTCTACGTTATGAAATGCACTGTTTATTGTCACGTTTATTGTATTATTTGATATTAAAAAGGGAAAAAAAATACTTGCCATGTTTTTTATTATATTTACAAAGAACAAAAACAATTGTCACATTTATTTTATATATAGTATTTTAACAGGATTGTAAAAAATGTATTTATTAAAAATAATATAAACGGTCAGATGTGTGAATCTAATTCTGCTTGAGCAGTGACACAGCTTTGATGATGATGATGATGAAGGTGCTGTTGGTCCTGTGGTCTGCTGTGATTGTGTGATTGTATTGTGTTGCAGTGGAGGATCTGTGAGCACAATGCAGAGTCCAGACATGAACGGATACACCGGCGTCCCAGCGCAGTCCTCACAGATAAAGTAAGAGAACAATCACAACAACTAATTTCTAATTAAATGCGAATCACTGCCATAATTAGCGAGTCGTTGAATCATTCATTCAACCAATTTGTTCAAACAACTGATTCATACAGTAACTTCTGCGTCCCAACTCTGTACTTTTTTGTTTGTTTTTTTACTTTTTGGAGAAAAATGGGACACTGCTTCATCATAACTGCATTTTTAATGCATTCTGTCACCGTTTGAACTGCCCTGTCAATCATCGGCTCATGTGTTTGCATAATAATGCATTTAAATTTAATGACCAAATGTATCTTTATTAAAGTTCACAATGTTGCGGTAGGTGACATATATTGTGGAAAACATTAAAGTTAACATATTATTTGGCTTTAGAAGTGTCAAAAACTTACATGCAGCATGTATTTAAATGTTTTCATAAGTTAAAACATTGATTATTTATCACCCAAACCGCTTTCTCTCTATATTTGTAGTGTTTTTGTGTTATTGTGGATCTAATGAAATCCTCGTTCATCATGCAGTATTAGCCGTCCAAGTGTGCGTTTGAATTCTGTCTGGGAAATCTTGGCATACTCATTTCAACATTATATGATTTGGGACATAATTCTATTTTTGAAAACTATTTAGGACAGATGGTATGCAAACTGGGACTGAGCAACTGTCTTTATAAATGAATCATTGACTCACTTGATTCATTCAAAACCGTGGATTCATTCAGAACTGATTGATTGGGTCAGTTTTCATGTGCGAAACTGATCAAACACAGACAATATTGTGCCATAAAGGAATAGTTCACCCAAAAATTTAAATTGCCCCATATTCTTCTCACCCCAAAGCCATCCTAGGTCTATAGGACTTTCTTTAAATTGCTGACTGACTGAGTTCCCTTTTCTTCTTTGTATTTTAATAGTGGCTGGCATTACAGCCACCTGCTGGCTAGAGCGCAGCGTTCTGGCTTCTTGGCTGACTTCTCACTCAACATACCATGTGTGATAGAAGTTGCATTATACTCGAGTCATAGGTCAGCCAGCACTAGCCAGTAGGTGGCAGTAATGCACCTTGAATACCAAGCTTGGAAGAGCCAGGAAAAATTTGCATTTGAGTTGAGTTGTATTCATCTGAAAAAAGATGAATACACCTAGGATGGCTTCGGGGTGAGTAAAATATAGGGTGATTTTCATTTTTGGGTGAACTATTCCTTTAAAGATAACACAATGGTTTGCACCAGAGGTCGTTGGATCAGCGAGCAAAACTCTCAGTTTTATTTATTAGATGGATCATTGGTATTTTTGTCTGATCTGAGCAGTCATGGTGTGACTTGAGCATGATGAATCTGATGTTTAATTGATGCTTCCTCTGCTCCTGATCTATCAAACACATTCATTATTGAACTGTGGCACAATTAGTGTGACTCACACAATGCAACATATCAAGTGTCCACTTTACTCATTAACTCCACACACACGCACTCAGGCCGTCACAACTAATTCACTTTAATCCTAGAAGAACAACAGAGAAAGTAAGTATGGATGAGCGCTAGTGTACTAACTCTATCTCTCTCTCTCTCAGCGGTCATGCCTCACTGTCTCCAGATGTTCCTGCCAAAAGGACGGGTGGTAAAGCTCTGTATGGTAAGTGTGTCCTCCTGCTGTCCGCTGAGGGAACTGCAGCGCCCCTGAACCCTCCAAACGCGGTCACCATGACAACGCGCTCCAGGAGGGATGATGGGACTGTGTTATTCAGTGTGTGACGTGAAGAACATGATGAAGATGTTCAGCCGTTCGCAGAAGGGATTCATACTGATATATTCTCACATCTGACTCGTGTTTCACCACAATAACAATAATAATGCATCTTATCGTCTCATACAATACAGCTTCCAGTAGTAAACAGGAAAATAACGGTGTTAACGCTGCATGAATTCATCCGTCAGACTAATTCAGTTTAAGGCAGCTCTACAGAAGAGAGTCATTACTCAGTTCAGTGTTAATGTTGGAAAATTCATCAATTATAAAATTAGTTCAATTTCAGCTCAACATCAGACAATAGAGTCGTTATTCAGAACAATTCAGTTATTCTCAGTTATTTAACTCGTATGTTTAACTGTAAAATAGTGTTGTCAAGTTTTTGTTTACTTTATATATGCGTGTGCTGTGTATATTTATGTGAGGTGTTCTCCGAATCACTGCAGGGAGCTAAAAGTGTGTGTGTGAGTGTATTACATCAGAGCAGAGGTTAAAGGTCACAGTGAAGGAACCGACATGTCAGAAAGACTCATTGTGTGTGTGTGTGTGTGTGTGTTTTCTCTGCGCCGTCGCTCTCAGGAACAGATGGAGTGTATTTTCTGCACACCTCCGCCAAACATAAAAAGAAAGGTAGACGCTGACGTGTGTGTGTGTGTGTGTGTGTGTGTGTGTGTGTGTGTGTCCAGTCTTCTCCTCTCCTGCTAGTTTCCAGCTGCCTCATGAACTCCTCACACGCGTGTGGTATGATGTGTTCAGTTTTGTGCGTCCACACAGAACCTGCTCCAGATTGAGGCTGAGCTCCAGAAGCTGTGAATAAATCTGCGGATTCTGTCTGGACGCGCTCGTGTGCCTCTGACGCCGTTATTATATAACGAGATCTGCTCTTTCCTCAGAGCAAAGGAAGAACTACACCAAAAACAGCATCAACAGCCTGACGGACACGTCACAGTACCATGTGGAGGTGAGACAGGCATCTGTTCAGGAGATTAGAATGAGAATCTGATCACACCGATCACTTCAGACTCAAACTGTTAGACACACATCTACATGACAGAGCTCGTCCTCAAAAACCCAGCTGACATTAAACAGAAAGATCATTCTGGCTTTATTCCCTCCTCATCGTGTCATTCAAACATGACTTGAGTTCCTGTGTAAAAGGAGGTATTTAAAAGTGTTGTCCATACAGTGGAAATCAACGGGGTCCTGTGTTGTAAGTACAGAAGAGTCACGTTTTGTTCTTATTTAACAGAAGAAAGAAAGTCATGGCACGAGGGAGAGTAAATGATGACAGAATGATCATTTCGGGGTGAACTGTCACTTTAAATATGAAAGAATATATATAAATTAGTGCTGTCAAATGATTAATCGCTGTTAATCACTCAGCAACAGTTTTTGTTTACATAATATATGAATGTGTACTGTGTATATTTATTATGTATTTATAAATACAAACACATGCATGTGTATATTTAAGACAAATGTTTTTTTATAAATTAAATATCTATATATTGTTTATGTTATACTATTATAAATATATCTGTAAATATTTTCAAAATATATACTGTCTTTATATATATATATATATACATAATAAATAATCACACATACATATATTATGTAAACAAAAAACTTTTACTTTGGATGCAATTAATCGTGATTAACTGTTTGACAGCACTGGTATAAATATAAATAAAACATTTTGTTTACGTTTGGCCATAACAAAAAATTCAAGGATGTTATATTAGCATCATTAGATAATTTTTATGAATATTCAGAATTTTATTTTCTTTTTTTACATTTTCATTTTAATGTCATTTTGTAGTTTTTAGTTTTGATATTTATTTAAATGTCTGTACTGTTTTTATTAATACATTTTAAATGAGCTTTAAATATTTTAGTGCGTGAAGTTAAACTAAATGAAAATGAGAAATGTTGACTTCTAAACTGTACATTTTATTTTTTAGCCAGCATTTATTTTATTTCAAGGAACATGTGTTTTAAAGGGATTTAATTAGAATTTTAAAATTAGGGTTTTAAGTTTTAGTTAACTATAATAAAAGCTATAATAAAAACTTTTTATTTCTGTATTTCTTAAAAAAACATGGAATTTAAGAGTCTTAGTTACTGAAAATGACATAGAAGACCCCAAAGCAAAGCAAAGCCGTTTGAGATCCTCTGTGTGTGTTTTTCTGCCTGCTTTGAAAAAATAAAAGTCAGTGCACATTAAGTCAGAAATGTTTCCTGTTTTATTTTTTTTGTCTTTGGCATCCTTTTCTATCAAAATGCATGCTATGATTGCTAAAACGCATCCGAATCTATGACGGATGAAGGTTTCAGACTTTAAGACACTATACATGTGGCTTGACTTTTGTCTCCTGCAGCATCTGACCACATTTGTGATGGACCGTAAGGAGGCAATGCTGACCATCGAGGACGGCATCAGGAAGCTGCGTCTGCTGGACGCCAAAGGGAAGGTCTGGACGCAGGACATGATTCTGCAGGTGGACGGGAAAGCCGTCAGCCTCATGGACCACGACAGCAAGGTACGAACCCAGCGACCCGCCGCTGGACCCCGGTGAGACGCATCTTTAATGGTCACGTGTGTGTTTCAGAACGAGCTGGAGAACTTTCCCCTGGCCTCCATCCAGCACTGTCAGGCCCTGATGAACGCCTGCAGCTACGACTCCATCCTGGCGCTGGTGTGTAAGGAGTCCGGTCAGGGCAAACCGGACCTGCACCTGTTCCAGTGCGACGACATCAAGGTCTGCTCTCGCTCCGTCACGGGTTTGCTGAACGTACAGATCAGTTACTGTGTTTAAGAGTAGTTCACTTCTGGAACTGAAATCTCACCCCCTTGTCATCCAAGATATCTTTATTCTTCAGTTGTGAGGGAATTATGTTTCTGAGGAAAATATATACAAGTAAATAAGATGAGATGTTGTTCAACATAATCTAACTGTCATGAACCAGAGAAAAACAGAGTGGAGCTAGACAAGTAAATAAGAATATAAATTGTAATTTTATTTTTGCAACAGTTTGAAAATCTGGAATCTGAATATCTAAAGATATTGAGTAAATCACTTCTAAATCAGGTCTTAGCAATGCATATTACTAATTAATCAGTAAGTAACTGTAATTTGATGACATGTTTCTCATTAACTGTAACGATTACAGTGGGATTTATTTTGTAATTAAATCAGGCCAATTTGATCCACATGGACATCGAGAGCGCCGTCAGCGACCACAAGGGCGGGAAGGTCAAGAAGCGTCCGGAGGTGCTGAAGTAAGTCCAGCGCATGTGAATTATGAAGATGCCTATTTCCACAGTAACGCAGCATCCGTTTGTCTGTGTCTGTCAGAATGATCCTGAAGAGTGACGGGACCATCCCTCCGCCCCCAGGAGGCCCCGCCCCCGAGCCTCCAGAAGCTGTCAATCAAACAGACGGCAAGAGCCGAGTGGCCAGTTGGACTGCGTGGACCAATGAGCAGCAGGAGCGTAAGTGGAGGCGTGTCTGTGGGTGACCATCCAGCGCCTGTTCCAGAGTCTCACGGTGTGTGTGTGTGTGTCCTCAGATGATCCACAGAGACATTACACCGAGCTGGACGGCTCTCCTGAGATGAGTGCAGCACAAGTGGACAGAGATGTGGTGAGTGTATGCACTGATAAACAACATCCTGTTCCTGTTCCCACGGATGCCCAAAAAGACTTTAACCCCTGGTTACACAGAAAAGGCTTAAGTCTAGTCCTACTTTTTGTCTTAAGACATGCTTATAAAAATAACTTAAATGTCTTAATTAAACTATGGCCTAGTCTCAGCTTAGGCTAAGCACTGTTTATGAAACCAGGCCTACAAGTATTACATCTGATCTCTAACATTATGAAAAGTCTATTTTTACTTTTAGATAAAGCTTCGGCTTGGACATATCATACTACTTGGACATACCAACTTTAAACCGACTAACCACTTTACACTTTATCTTAAGATGTCCGTGTTATCGTGTAATTATACATTTAAATACTGAGTAATATTAACTAACTACATGTGCTTCCTATATGGTTAGGATTAGGGTTTAGCCTTGGGATACTTGCATGCATTTATGCATAATTTAATGTTATTATAGTAGTAAGTACATGTAACATTTGTAGCATGGACACCTTGAAAGCATATGATGTAGTTTTATCAAAATATCATGCGAGCAGAAGTGTTGTTTTCCAAATATTAGCACAAATGCAATCTCTACTTGGCGCCACTCAACTGTGATTTTACTTTGATATTCACAGTACCTTTTAAGTTACAATTAAAAATGATTTCTGTTTTAAACACTGAATTAAAAACATCCTCATATCATTATTTCTGCAGTTGTGAATGCATTGTAAATATGTTAATGTCATCTCTGCACTGTAAAGGTATAGGGAAAAAATTCCCCCTGGAAATCATTTTAATAATTTTACTAAATATTACCCCTTGAATAAAAAAATAACAAATGCAGCACTGATTTTTCTGATAAAATTTATGATTGCAGTTTATAATGTAGCTTTATAATATTATATCATATTTAGCAGTGGATTAAACACATTCTGAAGACTCGGT
Organism: Enteromius trimaculatus; assembly: GCA_032361065.1. Taxonomy (NCBI): domain Eukaryota; kingdom Metazoa; phylum Chordata; class Actinopteri; order Cypriniformes; family Cyprinidae; genus Enteromius; species Enteromius trimaculatus. The sequence continues at coordinate 620,539 of JAUMHP010000044.1, read as the reverse complement.
CAGATTGATGATGTGTGTGTGTGTGTGTGTGTGTGTGAGCAGCAGATGGTAAAATAAGTACGTGTGTTACAGCAAATCCTCAATCACATTCTGGACGACATCGAACACTTCGTCACCAAACTGCAGAAAGCCGCCGAGGCCTTTAACGAGCTCTCAAAACGCAAAAAAACCAAGAAGAGCAAAAAGAAAGGACCCGGAGGTGAGCGTCTCCTCACGTCACACATCCTCATCCTCATCATCAGTGTGTCTTGAGTGTGTTTGCTGTGTGTCTTCGATCAGAGGGAGTTCTGACGCTGAGAGCTAAACCTCCGTCTCAGGAAGAGTTTATCGACTGCTTCCAGAAGTTCAAACACGCCTTCAACCTGCTGGTGAGTGACGTTAAACAGGTTACCATCCCAATTACAAACATATCTGACTCAGATGATCTCTGATGTGATTATTGTTTGTGGTTCCAGGGGAAGTTGAAGAGCCACATTCAGAACCCCAGTGCTGTGGATCTGGTCCACTTCCTGTTCAGTCCTCTCCGGCTGGTGCGTCTTCTGATGATGTGTGTGTGTGTGTGTGTGTGCGTGTGTCGTACTGATGTGTCTCTGTGTGTGTGTGTGTGTGTGTCAGGTGATCCAGACGTCTGGAGGGGTGGATCTGGCTAAAAGCGTGATCGTTCCTCTCCTCACTAGAGAAGCCATTGACTTCCTGCACTCGGCGGGTTCGGCGGAGGAGAGACACCTGTGGGTCACGCTGGGAGACGGATGGACCAAGTGCAGGTACTGGAGCATCTCTTAATAACAAAACAATCGATCAAATGTGAAAGTGGACAAGCTCAAAATGTTTTACGCCCCGTTTACGCCTGTATTTAAGGCCCGATATACTTCAAACGAGGAATGAACTGATATGACGAATATTATGAATATGATATGAAATTTCTGACTCGGTGTGCAGTGACCTTTAGTGTGGCTTGTTAATACCAAGTGTAAGCGGGGTCTGAGACACAGGAATGTAATCGTGCTCTGAAAGCCTGTGTGTTGTGTTGAGGTTGGAGTGGCCGAAGGATCATCCGTTTCCTCCGCACACGCTGCGTTTCCGTGACGGCTGGGAGCCGCCGGTGCTGGTGTCTCGAGAGCAGGACGTGGCTCAGCTGGCGGAGAGACTCGGCGCGGCACAGACTGAGCTTCAGAGACCTGCAGACAGACCCCTGCTTGACGTGAGACCTTTAATGGGATACAACACCCCTCGCTTACCCCCACGTCGTTCCAAACCCGTAAAAGCTGTCTTCTTCACGGAAATACTTTCTGTATGCGAAGAAAATAAAAAGAACAACTTTATTCAGTAATTCATCTCCTCTGTGTCTCTCCTCATCACCGCAGCATCATATCGAGACTTTAAGCTGCCTACACTGTTGGCACGGCAACAACATCCTGATGTCATATTGCAAAAATTAAATATTACTGCTGTCAAACGATTAATCGCATTCAAAATAAAGGTTTACATAATATATGTACGTATGTTGTGTGTATTTATTTTGTGTATAAATACACACACACGTGTATATATTTCAGAAAATATGTTTTTATATATTAAATCTATTTAGAATATAAATGTAAATACATGACATGTAAATATTTTCTAAATATATATTATTATACTTTGTGTGTGTATTTATTTATACATAATAAATATACACAGGACATACACATATATTACGTAAACAAAGACTTTTATTTTGGATGCCATTGATTGTGATGAGTTACTTGACAGCACTAGTAAATACACAAAGAAAACGTATCGTGGTTTGTGTTCAGCTGATAATCTCAAATATGGCAATAACAAGTTGTTGTTTTTTTATTTCCTTTGCGTACAAAAAGTACTTGGCAGTCAATGGGACAGTCACAAGCCTCCCGGTTTTCATCTGAAATATCTTAAATTGTGTTCCAGAGACAAACAAAGCTTTTATGGTTTGGAATGTCATAAATGATTAATGACATCATTTTAATTTTGGGGTGGAGTGACCCTTTTTTCTCTCCCGACAGCAGCCGCTGGTCCAGGACTTCCCCGGAGCAGACGGGTACGGCTACAGTCACACTTCTTACAAGCGTTTGCACCTGCTGGAGCCAGACATGGCCGTGGCTGCTTTTAAACACGCGGTCAGCCGTCACGTAGATAGGTAAAACCCACCTGGGTACGAACAGCCGCCCCGCACGCCCCGGAGAACCGGCTCAGAGCAGGCTGCGCTTCTGGGTCTCTTCTGGGTTCATTCTGCTTCTCTAAACTCTCAGCTCTGATCTGAACTCTCAATCTGTTAAAACACCTTCCGGTGGAGTAAACACTCTTCCCGTCTCGCTCTTGAGCTCTGAGACGCTCCTCCACGGCGGCAGCGGTCGGTCTATAACCACATTCATCCGTAGATTCAGCATTTAAAGAGAGCCAGCCTGTGTTTGAGAGATTTCAAAAGTGTTTTGTTTTGCAGCAATATGTCAATATTGCTTCTCTTACTTGAGAAGCTAAATGAATTCAGAAATATAGAAGGGGAAAATACACTCTTGACTCTTTCTCTTCAGGAACCTGGAGGCTCACGACCGGACGCAGAGGAACTTTGCCAAATCCAGATACGACTTTGTGGCCAGAAACAACACTGAACTGTCTGTGATGAAGGACGAGGTGGTGGAGGTACGTCATGTGATGACGATGATGAGGTGACATGAGTGTGGCGGTTTGTCATGTGACCTGACGATCTGATTGGCCTTCAGGTGCTGGATGACAGGAAGCAGTGGTGGAAGGTGCGAAACGGCTCAGGCGCTTCAGGATATGTGCCAAACAACATCCTGGAGATCAGCAGGGCAGTGGACATGACGGGCCGCGGGGAGCCCATCTACAGCCACACCATACAGGTGACACACACACACTTACCTGCCTCTTCGCTTTCATTTCATCTCCTTGTTTTACCACGTCATAGAATTTTGGTTTGTGTTCATCTGTTCATCTCAAAGCTAATGATGCCAAAAAAGGAATTTGAGTTGTTTAAGGTAAACAAGTGTTTGTGTTCAGTTTGCTTTCATTTCCTGCGTTAGTTCAATTTTTCCCCCTCTGTGTGTGTGTCTGTGTGTGTGTGTGTGTGTGGACGGGTTTATGTGGTTTATGAGGACACAAATTTGTATAATGACATGCGTATGACAC
>JAUMHP010000044.1:597160-608381 GCA_032361065.1 Enteromius trimaculatus | reverse complement strand
AGTGTAGGACAATACCACATACAGTCTGTACAGTAGAAACACCATTACACCTATGAAGAGACCCCAGAAACCACAAAGACCAACGTGTGTGTGTGTTCATACTTTTCTTCTCGGCGGACGACATGAACATGACGGCCATGTCAAACCTCCTCACACTCGCCAGGCTTCTCAGGACTGCCAGCAGAAGAGACGCATCTTCATGTCTGAAATCACACAAGAGACAGAGGAAGTGACATCATCATGTTGAACTCCTATTTGTCTGCAGTAAAGGCACACCAGCCAATGAACAATGAGAACCAATCAGCATCTAATCATTTAAAGTAGCAGAAGGCATTAGCATTGTAGTTATTATTATTGTAGAAATTGTTACTGTTATAGTTGCGGTTATTGTTATTTTCATCATTATAGATACTATTAGAGTTATTATAGTTGCAATTGTTGTTACTGTTACCATTCAGTGTTATTTATTAACTTTTACAGTATTCTTCAATATTTAGAATCAGCTTTTTATTTTTAGGTTTTCAGTGTTTATTTTAATTTTAGTTCGTTTTCATTTAGTTAAATTTTAGTTAGCTGTAATTTATTTTTATTTCCATTTTTCATCTAATATTTATATTTTATTTCACTTACAAAAAAAACCCCTATATTTATATATTTAAGTACTACTATTATAGTATTTATTGCTATTTAGAATGACCTTTTAATTTTTAGATTTTTGCTTTTATTTGAGTTTAAGTAACAAGTTTTGTTGTGGCCTTTTGTGTTACTTCTATTAATTTATCTGTAACTTATTTTTCTATTTTTTAACTTTCAGTTTCAAGTATTTAAAAGTAGTTGCCAAGGTATCTTCATTTCATTTTCATTCATTCATATTTTTTTATGAATTATTTACATTTTATTTCACTTCCTAAAAATTAATTGCTCACCTTTTTTTTTTTTTTTTTTTTAAGAATAACACTGCTTTAATTTTAATACTTGTTATTAAAGTTGGTGGTCAGTATACATGTATTTGATCATCATCATCATCACGGAGCACTCACTGAAAGGAGCTGTGGAAGGTCTTGAGGATGTGGTTGAGAACGTCAGGCTCCAGAGAGTTCTGGAAGATCTTCAGATAAGCATCTGGACTGATTTGCTGAAACGTTAAATGTTGAGATGAGAAGCACAGATAGGAGACACGTGGAGACCGTGAGCAGCGCTGATGATACCTTCAGATATCTGTAAGTGGACTGCGGCTGACGGCTGATCTTCCTGAGGTCGGCCTCCAGCTGAAAACAGCTGCTGGGTGGAGGAGGAATCGACTCCACGTCTGGAGATGACTCTTCAGGAGCCCTGAAACACAAGACATGGAAGGCTTTAGAGACTCGCTGCAGCACCAGGACATGGTGAGGATCGTATCATGTCGTCTTCTCACCTGGACAGAGGAGCATCCGAGGTGATCTCCTCGATCTTCTGGATCTTGTGATGCGGTGAGGTGGATGATGAGATCTCTCCACCCACCTCCTGTATGTCAATCCTCCTCAAGGGTTTCTGAGATGACACAAACACAGGAAGTGTTGGACTACAATGACCTTCAGATTCAGACCGGCTCTCTCGTCATGGACTCACGCTGGATCTCAGGTGTTCCGGTTTGTGGATGGGCTGGACGCTTCTCCTCTGTTTGTTCTCCTCCGGAGCCAGAAGACCGCTGCTCCTCATCTCCTGATTAACAGACGAGTGAATGAGAAACTCAAACACATACCTGCACACACTCTTATTATAACGTGGAACAAAAGAGTAGTGGTTGATTGGTTGAAGTGTATTTGATCTAAATGTGGTTCAATACGAACACCAAGAGGTCTGAAGCTTTTTGGTTTGCTCTCATGAGATGAAATGAATAAATTTAAAGACTGCAGAATAAGCTGGGTCATTTTGATTTGCTTTTAGTTTTATGAACAAAAAAGTAGGCTCCTGTGGGTTTCGACCAAAATAAAGTCAATGTTAGCTTCGCAATTTTACTGTTGAAATGTAAATAATTAGTAGTTGTTGTTTTTTTAAATATGTGATTATTTTTTTTTTTTTTTGTGCAAAATACTGGAATAAAATGAAATTTGCAATTAATAAATATTTTTATTTAGTAATTTTATATTTACTATTATTATTTTATATATTTCTAATTAAATTAATACATTTAATTTTTTTATTTTAGTGAAATATTAAAATATTTGTTCTGCAATTTTTTTTACTGTAATAGTTTTTTTATTACAATTATTTTTTTATGTTCAATCATTTTTATACTTATTCTTATTATGATAATATCATAATATTATGATATTATGATCATAATTTTTATGATTAATGCAATGAAATGTTTTTTCCAAAAAATAATGTCACTTTTAAAAACATAATGAAATGTTTTAAGAGACAATGTACATATTTCCATAAAATCAGGTATTTAGATTTTTATTAAGTAAATAATCTGCTACATTTTATTAATAGTAATAGTTCTAATTTTGGTTTTATTTAGTCATTTTAATATTTTTTGTTGTCTACAAACAAGCATAAAAAACATTTTTAAACCACCATCAGATGTTTGTCCCTAAATCATCCTGAGATCTTACGACACAATAAGGAAACCACGCCTGATGTTCACACGTACCGCTGAGAGCTTCTCGATCTCACTCAGGGCCTGTTTGTTTCCTGGCTCCAGCTTCAGAACCTGCTCAAAATCTGCAGAAAAAAAAAAACACAGACACGCGTGAGCTCTTCAGAAGCGTGGACTAGGCTGCGGTAGAGCGAAGCGATGGATGACGGACCTTCTCTGGCCTCTCTGCTCCTGCCGAGAGTGGCTCTGGCCGTGGCGCGTCGGGCGAAGGCTTTGGTGTAAGTGCTGTCCAAAGCCAGAGCTGAGTTACAGTCCTGCTCCGCCTCGCTGAACCTGCACACACACACACACACACAGTCGGGGAAAGCTACTTTCAAACGTAATGCATTACAATATTGTGTTACGTTCAAAAAATCTTTTTTTTTTTTTTTAAGTAATGTTACGTTACTTTTGTTACGTTTTCTCATCAGGGCTGGGCTTGCTTGTTTGATTTTAATATAAAAAGTTATATTTTTGGCTAATATCATGTCATGTTTTGGCCAAAAGTGAACTGAATAAGCCTCAGGCTGAAGGTAATATACGTCTGTGCGGTAGAGGGTGTGCTTGAACCTTTCAGCTGGGTCGCATGAAGAAAAGGATGCAGGAGAAGAAACTTCTAAACTATTCAGCAATTAAAAATGCCCCCCACCTCTTCCACCTAAATGTTGCCAACTCTCGTTGCTTGTAACGCATCATTAGCCCTGCACACTGCACTAGACGGTGAGCACACTTCTGAGGGAGGTCACCTGTGGAGTTTGAGGAAGGCCATGGCTCTGTTAGCGGGCAGAAGAGCGTTGGTCTCATCCGCCTCCATTCCTCTGGAGTAACACTCCACCGCTGCCTCATACTTCCCTTCTTTAAAGTAAGCGTTTCCCTGAAATGTACAGAAACGGCATCAGACCGGCTCAATTATATGATGATGATGATGATGAAGAGCGGCTCACTCTGTCCTTCTGCACGACTGCTTCCTGTTTCCTCTGCTGCTCCTGCAGCCTCTGTTGCTGTAACGGATCGGCTGCTGTCTGCTCCGCTTCGCTCTCGTTCTTCTCCGTCATCGGTGCGCTCGATCCCAGCACCTGGAACAAGCATCGGTCACTGACTGATCTCGCCACACACCAGAGTCTCCAAGCGCTTCACCTACAGACCTGCCGGAGCTTCTGGAGCTCGTTCTGGGCCTCGAAGTTTCCTGGATCCAGCTTGAGAACCACTTCATAATCTGGACCAATAAACAGAGACAGGATGTGAACTGCATTCTTACTCAGTGTTTCAAACAAACGCAGCCTTGTTAAGCAGAGGACACTTCTTTCAAAATGTTTAATTATTCCAAAGATCATGTTCCATGAAGATATTTAGTAAATTTCCTACCATAAATATATTTTTTGATTAATATGCATCGCTAAGAACTAAATTGAAACAACTTTAAAGGCGATTTTCTCAATATTTAGTTTTTTTTGCCCCCTCAGATTCAGATTTTCAGCACTCTATTGACTTCCATGATTTCCTGCTGAATCATCAGACCTTCGAGAGCCTCCTGGTGTTTGCTGAGCGCCGTGCGTGCCGCTGCTCTCCTGAGGTATGCTTTGACGTATTTCCCGTCTAGAGCGATGGCCAAATTACAGTCGGACTCGGCCACGGCGAACCTGCGGCACACAAACACTCTCATCAGGACCAATCCAGCAGAACACAGCTGTAGAAGACGATGGAGGTGCTGTACTTTTTCAGTCTGAAGAAGCAGGCCGCTCTGTTGGTGGGCAGCACGGGGCTGTACGGATCGGCGTCCATTCCTCTGGTGTAACACTCGATGGCGCTGTCGTACCGGCCGTCTCGGAACAACTCGTTCCCCTGAAACACCAACAATCACAAGAGGTTTGGTTTATTACACTTCACGCTTTTACTTCATTGCCTTTCTAAGACCAAGTGAAGATCATTCAAAGAATAACTTGAACAGACCATGAGAAGTATTATTTTTTTTTATAAATTTGGACTGCATGTAAACATCTTTTATGTGAAATATTATATATATATATATTTTGTATGATATAAATTATTTTGCAAGGGGTTCACAAACTTTTGTGTGTATTTGTGCGCATGTTCTGTGTAATAATGCTGATTCACAAAAGCTTGTAATTTGTATATAGACAGGGTTTTTTTTCTTTTATTGATAATACTCTTTGTTCAGTTAGTGACATCAGTTTGTGTCTTTAACATAACAAGCACCTTCTCTTTCTCGGTCAGCGCCAGATCTGTGTCCACCTGAAGCCCTTCAGAGTCTGATTCGTTGGAGTGGACCGGGCTCTCCTCTGCGTCCATGGCCTCCAGAGTCTTCTCCTGTGAACAAACAGCATTCAGTCGTTGCATCTTCATGCACATCCGAGCGTGAGTCACATCGCAGAATCATATTACCACATCAAATTTGTCCCAGGCCTGGTAATCGTAGGATTTTATGCGCTGCGCCTCCTGCTCCTTCAGACCGCCGCCGTTAGTCTGCCGCTTCACGCTCTTCTTGGTCTTCTTATAATCTTTGTTCCTCACCGGCGGGAGAGTTTTCTGGAATAAAACACACTTTAGCAAGCTGAAAACACCCCTATCTGAGGATCTCAGAATCTGGGAGCTGTACCGGTGCTTCGCTGACGCGTCCGGTGAGAAGCTGCTGGTCTTTCTTCTTGATTTCTTCCTCCCAGTTGTTCAGCTCTTTCATGTAGTTCTGCAGATCTTCTGCGTTCTGTCGCATCTGTATCTGCAGCTCCAGCGCTTTATTTCCCGACATCACAGCGCTCTTCTACACGACATCAGACAGAAAGAGACTCCTGCAAGCATTTCACCAGCTTTAGATAATAATTAATAAACACTCTCAATTCATGCACCGCTCCGTAATGTTTTCAGACTAATGAGGGGGAAACATGTAAGTGCTGTAATCTGTAGGATTTCAACTTCAATACTTATATTAAAAATCTTTTATCAGCATAAAACATAAAAACTTAAAGCTTTATATTCCTCTCTATATTCACTCTGGGGTTTGTTCGTGTATCATTTACACTGATTTATGCAATATATAATTCCCAAAACATGCATAGCTTTAAGTTTCTATATCCATTTCAGCAGCACTTGCTTTATTCCTCGCTGTATTCAAAAGCTTTTTTTCTGAAGGGTTTGTTTATGCATCATTTTCCTGATTTTATACATTTCATGTGGAAACATAGTGAAAGTGCAGATCTTTAGAGGTTAAACACTTGCTAACATCAAAACTACGTTTTATTTCTATATATTTTCTGATGGGTTTCATATTTTGTGTGTGTTTATATTTCATTCAAACAAAGCAATACCATTTTGTCCTCACAAACATGGAGAAAATGTGTTTATTTTTCTGTTTGGTGAAACTATTTTCCAAAAATGAATCTAAAAAAAAAAACTGTCATCAAAACTAAAATAGTCATTTAATTACTGATAAATTACTAATAATATTAAATACTAATTTTACGGCGGAAACAATGGTAGTACGTTGGCGGAAGCTAAGGTTACCATGGTAACTCTTCAAAAGTTAAACTAACAACAAAACCCTGAAAAGCCCGCTAACTACAGATTAATACGGGATTGCTAAAAAACAATAATAAAAAAATTATTAAAACTACGACAAGAAATGAAATAACTTTCGTCAGTGTGTAACTTAATTCTAGAATATTCGATGTATCTGCGACAGAAACAGCATCAGCTGATAGCAGGTTGATCATAAGCTGTGTAGAGTTTTAAAAAAAACCACATACACTCATAATTAATTTAATAAATTTACCTGATCTCAAATATTTTAGCAAAACATGGATTAACGTTACTGGCATGCTAGCACACGTGTGGGATAATAAACTTAAGATAATAAACTTAATGTATGTTTATAGAAACTCATCCAGGCGCGTTTAAATAGGCCATTTCAGCAGCAGTGAAGAGCAAAATCAGAAGTGTGTGTATCTTACCTGTAGCGATGATGAAGAGTTATGATCAGTAGTTTGTGTTCAGCGCCATGACAGCACAGACTCCTCTGCGCGCGTGCGCGAACATACGTCACACACACGACACGCACCGCGCGCGCACTTAACGGCGCCAAAAAAGCGAGGAGGCCACAGATTATTATTTTGCTCGTTACCCATTTTGTGTGTTTATAATGCTCGTGTTTTGTGTAAATATTAAATATATATTTTAAATAATATAGCATGGGGGCTTTTAATTTGAAAACTAAAACAACCTCGACGAGATTCTATTTTAAGCGAAATTATATTATTTCGAAAAGCAAAACAGTATAAAAATAAGTACCTACACTAAGCATCGCGACTATTTTAATAACGGAACTAACGTTACTTTACTCTCTCCGTCACCTTTCGCCTTCCTTTAGTCACGTGACTCACGGGCGCCCGCGTGACCTCTGCGTACACGCGCAGCTCGGAGCTATGGCTGAAAACAGGGCAAAGGAAGATGAATGTGTTAATAAAGAGCCCGGAGAGCAGAAAGCGGCGGCGGAGAGTCCGCAGAAGGAGGAAGACCTCGGCTACAGCTTATACCCCGAGCGCGGCAGCAGGAGCAACTTCAAGCAGGGCTCTTTCAGAGATACTCTCTTCACCTTTAAACACAAGTGTCAAAACATGCTGCATTTCGCCATGGACTCTAGTAAGGGATCTCATTACATTACTGCAATATTACAGTTTCTAGAGTTTATTTTACGGAAGTATGCAATGATATACACACACAAGTCATGATTTAGATCATCTATGCATTGCTCTGGAAGCTTATGTGCATCACAATACAAGGAAGAAATTCTCATTTTTTTTGCAATTCCGACTTTCTCGGTATTCAGGGTTATTTTCTGTCTGCCACTAAAAGTAAAAAAAGAAAAGCAAACGTTTTTCAGTTATACTATTATTAATAGTATTATTTATTCTCACAATTTTTACTTTTCTCTGACATGTTCCCACGAATTAAAAACAAATATGTCAAAAGGTTTTTATGATATGTTTTATTTAAATTTAGGGGAATCTCACCATTTTGATTTTGTCATTTCAAGTTTGTTTTTATTAGTCTCTGCTGCAGAATATGTATGTTTAAGGAGTTCTAAATTCATATCTCAATTATTATTATTATTATTATTATTATTATTATTACATTTTTATTACTATTTTTGGGTATGTCTTCCAGTTCCACAAAATAAATAAATAAATAGTAATTGCGTTTTATCTATCTCATAATTCGGCCGTTTTCTCTTAATTTTAAGTTTAAATCTTGCTATTCTTTTTTTGGTTTCTGCTACTAAAAAATAAAAAGGTAATTCCAATCATATTATTTTTTATTATTATTTTAATATCACAATTTAGACATTTTGTGAGTTTATATTTGGCTTTGTTGTTTTTTTTTCTACAACAGAATAAAAAATCCAAAGTTATTTGCACATTTTTAAATTGATCTCAGAATTCACAAGTTTGTTTTTATTAGTCCCTGTGTCTTCCATCAAAATTAAAAAAAATAAAAAATTGTAATTGCATTTTTTTTTTTTTTTGTAAGTGTAATAATTCTGCTTTTTTTTTTCAGAATTTTAAGCTTACATCTTGCAATTTTTTTGGTCTCTACCACCAAATAAAACATTAAAAAGGCAATTCCAATGATATTATTACAGAGGTAACATTTGTAGCATGGTGGAAACCAGCTTCTGCAGATTACAGTAAAGCATTCAGTCACTGCAGACAAAGTTTAATCTGTGTGTGTCTCATTCAGGTCCTTACGCTAAACTCCTGCTGGATGCCATGAAGAGCTCGGGCTGGTAAGAGCTGCTTTCACATGAGCTCTTCCTCCGGTGCTGCGTGTCACTGACATGATGTTGTGTGATTTCCTCTCAGTACAGTTTATAAAGACAGACATTTCTCCTGCGAGGACTGCGACGGCTCGGTCAGCGGCGGCTTCGATGCGGCCACCTCTCAGGTCAGTCTCCTAAAAACCACTCTATGGCCACAGAAACATGATGATGTTGGTCTGAACTGGATTTTCCCGCCGCAGATCGTCTTGTGCCAGAACAACATTCATAAGCAGGCTCACATGAACCGTGTGGTGACCCACGAACTCATCCACGCCTTCGATCACTGCCGGGCCAGAGTCGACTGGTTTAGTAACTTCAGACACCTGGCCTGCTCAGAGGTCAGCACACACAACACTGCAGCTGACTAATGTTGAAAAAAAAGGTTATTGTGTTTTTGAGATTAAATTAAATAAACACAAATAATTGGTTTTAGAAAGCAATTACATCAGTTTACATCTTGCAATTCTTTTTTTCGTCTACTTTTTGTGCTACTAAAAAGTAAAAATGTAATTACAATCAATTAATTAATTTTTTATTATATTATTTTTTTATAAGAAAACATTAAAAACCACATGTAAAATTAAAAAGAAAAAAAGGAATTGCATCTATAATAAAAAATAGCCTGCACATCTAAAATGTAAAAAGATAAAATAACCAAAATTAAAATATTTTACAAAATGTAAAAATACTGTAACCATAACAAAACATTCTAGAGACCACATATAACATTTAAAATAAATAAAAATTAATGTAAAAAACACAACAAATTATAGTATGCTTTAGAAATTACATATAAAATAAAAAATGTCTTTCTTAGTTTCAGAAGCGACATATAAAATAAAAAAAATCATATAACCAAAATAAAAATGTTTTAGAAAAAAATGTAAAGACAGAAACCATAATAAAACATTCTAGAGACCACATAATACATTTAAAAATACATCAAATTAAAAAAAATGTAAAACACGCGTCTAAAATAAAAATACATTTTGAAATTGCACTTAAAATATAATCCAAAATTAAATGTTTTAGAAATTACATATAAAATTAAAGGTTTTAGACACCACATATTAATAAATAATGTAACAAAAAGAAAAGAAAATATAATAACCCATCTAAAAAAGAATAATAATAATAATTTTAGTCACTGCATCTGAAATTAAAGATGTAAAACTAAAATGCAACCACATCCAATATTTAAAAATAGTTGAACTAAAATAAATCAATTTAGTCAACCTGTTGCAATTTCTGTTAACATCCAAACCAAACTGCAGCTTTGGTCTGATGTTTAAATAAAGGACGTGTGTGTGTGTGTGTGTGTGTGTGTGTGTGTGTGTGTTCTCTTCAGATCCGAGCCGCCAATCTGAGCGGAGACTGTTCGTTCGTTAATGAGATTTCCAGATTTAACTTTGGCCTGAAGGAGCACCACCAGGTTAGTGAATGTGTCTGTGTGCTGTGGAGGGCTTCTGGATGTGTGTGTTCATGTGTGTGTGTGTGTGTTTAGGAGTGTGTTCGTGACCGAGCGCTGCGCTCCATCCTCGCCGTTCGTAAGGTGAGCCGTGAGGAGGCGGAGCAAGTGGTTGACGAGGTGTTTGACAGCTGTTTCCATGACCACGCCCCCTTCGGCCGCATCCCACACAGCAAGAAGGACGCCAAGTTCGCTTACAGAGACTACGAGAACCGAGACCGATACTACGCTAACCTCTGAGGCGATCAGAAAACACGATCAGAGCCTTTTTCATCTCGAAACGCCTGAGCATCAGTTGAAATAGATGACGCTATTTATTGTACTCTTTGTATATGAATGTACAGGTTTTTATGAGTTATGGCAAACATTCATCCTCAGGTTTCTCTAATAAATCGGAGTTCTGCACAAAACCTTTCCATTTTTAAATAATAGGGAATTTTAAGTGTTTTTTGTCAGTTGCGTCGTCGATCCACACAGAGGCATTGATGCTGTGTTTAATTATGGACTTTCTATTGAATTATATAATTAATTCAGTTATTTGTTTTTGTTGTTTATCAAATATTATACAAATACATACATTATACATTAATATTGTAATTTTTTTATTCCATAAGTTTTATATTTTTAGATCAATATTACACACTTTTAAATTCTTTTGTGTAAATTAAATATTTCAATAATTAGGAATGTATTTATTAATGTATTTTAATAAATATGTAGGGACAATTAAATGTTAAAATATCTAAATTAATTGTTAAATACATAATTAAATTCATCCAGAAATGTATAAATATGTATTTCGTCATGTATTTATTTATTAAATCACTACTTAACTTACTCATTCATTCATTTATTTATTTAGCAGAAATAATTCAATAATTTAAAATGTTAAGAATATTATAAACAATAGAAACATTTACTTCCCTTCTCTCCAAATAAGCAAATCAAAGAATAAATACATATATAAATAAATGAATCAATAAAGAAATAATTAAATGAATGAATAAATCTCTTTCTCTTTTTGTGTATTTATTTCATTATGTATTGAATGATTTATTTATATATTTCAACATTTAATTTTGAGTAATTTGGCCCTCCATAATACAAACATTATATATATATATATATATTATATTTTTAATTCTATTAAATTTTTAACGGTTTGACATATTTGTACCAAAATCGATATTATGCATTTTTTGAAATCCCTTAATGACTATTAATTAAATATTTCCAAAATTAACTTATTAATTGTAATATACCTTTTTTAAAATAATATATATAAATATAATATTATATA
>JAUMHP010000044.1:580265-597060 GCA_032361065.1 Enteromius trimaculatus | reverse complement strand
AAAAAAATCCTGATACGAACCGAATCGTGGGTTTGGTGTATCGTTACAGCCCTATTAAGCAGTTATTACTTGCTGCGGCAATCAGTTGTGACTAACAACTAAAAATCAAACATCCAACTTAATTAAACAATTTTAAACAGATTGCAAAAATAAGATTTTTGCTTGTTTGTTTCTGGGATTGTATCTTGGGACAATCACAGTCTGTAATTGACACAAAAAAATAGTTTATCCAGAACTGTGCCGCTCTAGTATCGCGTGAATCATCACTTACAGGTGCTGCAGGTGCGGCAGAGGGAAGATCTTGGGCGGGAGGGAGCTCAGGCGGTTTTTGTTGAGTTTTAACACCAGCAGCGAGTTGGACAGGTTACTGAAGCAGCCTTGCTCCAGCGTGGAAATACGGTTATTATTCATCAACCTACAGAGACATGACATTCAAACACAGATGAATGACATGATGTAATCACTGACAGATCTGGTAATACACAAATTAATTCTACTGAGTCAATATATATATATATATATATTGTATTGTTAAATATTGTATAAAAATGTAAACTAACTATAATAAAAATTAAAATTGCTTAAACTAGTCTAAGGGCTCTGAATTAAACTTAAAAGTTTTTTTTTTTACTAGACTAGTCTAAAACAGTTTACATGAATATGAAAGAGCTTAAGCTTTCTTTAAGGCCCAGTTTCACAGACAGGGCACTGAAAGGTTTTAAGATCAGTCAATGCAAGTTCATTTCAGTTAAAACAGCTCAGATTAATATTTAGTCTAGGACTAGGCTTAAGCCTTGTCTGTGAAATCGGGGGTAAAAGTTTAAGATACTCCAAAATTGGCTTAAAATAGTCTAAAAGAAGCAGAAACGAATCTTTAAAAAATTCAACAGAGCTGAAATCACACAAAAGAAAACTAGTTTAACAACAAACTATTCTAAAAGAGCTTAAACTAGTCAAAGTCTAATAGAGCACAAACAGCTCAAATTGGCTCAAATAACTGAAATTAGTCTGACAGAGATTAAACTAGAATAATAAAACAAACGTCTAAAACTGGCTTAAACTGGTCTTTAAACTGCTGTGAAAGAGATTAAACTAGACTAATAAAGCATAAACTAGTCTAATAGAGCATAAACAGCTGAAATTAGCTCCAATTAGCTTTAATTAGTCTACTGGTGCATAATCTAGTCTAATAGAACATGAACTAGTCTAAAAGAGCTTAAACTAGTCTAAAAGAGCTTACTGAGGAGTGACACAGTGAGCTGACGTGAGACTCCTGGCGATTTCTGGAAACCAGGTCAATTGAGAACAGAAGAAGGACTTACAGGTTTTTTAGAGGAAGAGGAGGAAAAGCCCCGGCGCGAACCTCCATAATATTGTTGTTGCTAAGGTCCAGCGTCTCCAGGGCGACCAGCGGACTGAGCCGCTCTGCTGAGATCCTCAAGATCCTGTTGTTTGCTCTGAAAACACAAGCAGAAGCATTTAGAAAGCAGTTTCATCGCACAGGTGAAGAGCGTCGCTGCACGCCTCACAGCTCAGCTCAAAACAGCCGTTGGGTTCACAAGTGTGTTATTTGGTTTATAAGGTAATTACTAACAAGGTATTTAAACAAAAAAAAACCCTGCCAATTACGCGGATGATGAAGCCCATTCCCTCAGTGAAAGCGCCGCTGACGAGCCCAGCAATTTCCCGAGCTGCACGCCTCCTAAATTGCAGTGCAGGAGCTGCTTGTGTTAGAAACACGGAGGGCACAGAGCCGCCTTTGTGTGTCGGACCCGCTGAAAACATTCCCTGGGATCGCAGGTCTAAACCTCCAGACACACTCGGTTTGAGTTTATGCGGCTGAAATTGAGCGCAATTCAACATAAACACGGGAAAAGAAGGAAGAAGAAAAGACAACTGACGACACGGCACATACGTGTGATCCAAAACAAAATATTCATTCAATAAAAATTAGCTTAAACTAGTCTAATGGACCATAAACTATAGTTTAAAATGATTTAAATCTAGTCTTAAGCAGCATAAAATAGACTAAAGGAGCTTAAAATTGTCTAACGGAGCAAGATCTAGTCTAAAGTGGCATAAACTGGTCTAAAGCGAGCTTAAACTAGTCAAATAGAGCATAAACTAGTCTAGAAGAGCTTAAACTAGTCTAATAGAGCATAAACTAGTCTAGAAGAGCTTAAACTAGTCTAATAGAGCATAAACTAATCTAAAATGAGTTTCAGATTTAGTCTTAAAGCTAACACACACACACAGGCCTGATGTTTGTTTCTCATCTTCAGCTCAAGGCAGAAGTCTAAACCTCTAAAATTCTTCGTTCTCGTTTAAGAAAAGCCCACGGTGAAAAACAAACACCTTTCAAAAAAAAATCAAGGCATTAAATGGTTGTGTTGAGCGGCGCGCAGAGGCATGATGGGAAGACTGTGCTTTGTGAAGTGAAGGGGGAATGAGTCAAAGGTGTTGAGAGAGCGAGACAGATAAGACGAGGGACGTGCCGGAGCAGATCCTCTGCAGAGACAGACGTGTGAATGAAGCATCCGACGCAAAACAAGGAAGCCCAGAGGAATGTCGAGCAGCTCATTTATGAACAATCATGACCATAAGAACTCTTACTTTTTAATTTAAAACATCCCTCAGATTGAAAAAACAAGCAACAAAGACGTGTTTGCATGAGGAATGCCAGTCTCAATTCTAGTTCCTGTTTATTACCTCAGCGTAATTCCTCATGAACGGCCATAAAACAAGCAGACACGCTCTCTGTGTGTCTTCAACATCTGCTGAGAGCGTGTGTGTGTGTGTTTTATCTCTCCCTCCTCCTCCATTCAGACAAACAAGCAGCTCATTGTGTCTTTCTGCCGCACACCTCAAATTTGTTCAACCAATTTTCAGCAAATAAGGTTGTTACACTCCGTTAATCAGCGTCTAAACGGAACAGAGTATTTTTAGCGCCGCGAGTTAACGACAAACATGAGAGTTATACATGACACAATATATGAAAAACACTCACGGTGAGATTATTCTCACATAAAGCAGCGCTGAGAATGTTTGGCACATCAGCGCATTATGAGAGTTATTAGACGCTCTCTGAATTTCACAACGCAGACACTTTCCACATGGCCTGTGTGTGTGTGTTTCTGGAAGACGAGACTAAAGGGAAAGAAGTGAAGTTGGCTCTGAGATGAGCAGAGAAGAGCTCACACACGGTCTGAAACACATTAACTTCAACTCAATTTCAACATATTTTCCTCATGCTGTAAAGATCCTGCTGCAGATCGCTAATGAGCTAACCAACCAAATCATTTCACATCAGCACTGCACCTAATACAGCTGCAAATTCAGCGGAAAACATTTGGATTTGCAATAACCATGTGCTCACGACTATTTTCAGATAATCCCATCAATTAAGTATTTTATAATTCTTAAATTTACATTTATGCCTTAACAGAACATTAATTTCCACAATGTGAAAAAAGCAGAAAAAATACTTCAAAAGCAGGGCAAAGTGATCAAATCGTGATATAAAACATTATCATTCAGTTAAAATGGTAAACACCATATATGTGGGAGGCAATAAAAAAGCACTAAAGATGTAAATCATTACATTTAAATATTTATTTATATCATTTATTGGTTCATTTATAAGTTTGACACTCTTTTTAAGTGCTGATTTCAATCATAAAAATGCAAACCAGAAAAATCCTGAGGAATGAAAATGGAAATTGGACAAAAATAAAATGGAATATGGGGAGATCCAAAGAGATGCTTCTCATTTTCTCTTTTTGTTTGGAACTAGATTCATATGAATCCAACAAACTTATACCCCCAGTTTCTCAGACAAGGCTTAAGCCTAGTCCTAGACTAAAATGTAAATATAAGCAGTTTCAACCGAAAAAACATTATACTGATTGATCTTTGTCTTAAGATGCACACCAGTAATACTTTTTTCTTAAACAATAAATTAATTTAATATCACACTAGAGCTGAAAACAGTAAAACTAACAAGCATATCTGACACTTTTATGAACAGATAAACTTCAGCATCTCTACTTGTTTGGGATTTGCTATCATACATATTCTTGTTGTTCTCGAGTGTAAATAAAACAGTGCTGCCCGCTGATAAACACACTAATATATCCAGGCCAGTATAAATGCAGCTGACACAGTTCTACTGAGAGAGAGAGCGAGCTGTACGGGGGTCTGGGGTATCGTATAGCTCATGCCTCTTATTCAAACAGTCTCTCAGACTGAGCGTCTCTCGTCTTTGACCCTTCAGCCCACCAAAAACAAACGGCATCAGCTCCACAGCTGGGAGTAATTCACTCGCCATCACCTCAATTAATTCAGCCATTTCACAGGAATTTGTGGCCTTGAACAATTAGAGAGCCGTATGAAGCCACTGCTCAAGAGTAATTAGCTGGAGAATTTGACCGGCGGATTGAAGGACTGAACTCTGATTATCCCTGTGTTACACTGAGAGCTGCATGTCCTGAAACACGGCAACATTTTTCAATCCGCTAGCAACCACCCAGAACACCCTAGCAACCGCACAACACCTGCAGAGCAACACCCTGACACCCACTTACTTATTTATCCATCTATGTAGCTAACTAACCAAACAACTAACTATCTATCCAACTATACATGTATCTAAACCACTATTACTGGCAAGCTACACAATATCACGTTCAGTATCGCAAATGAATCGTCTGTGAAACTGAAAAAGTTATTGCATAGCTTGTCAATGAACTACCTGTCTATCCATCCTAAAATATCTATCAGTCTGTTAGGCCTGGGTTTTATATTGTTCGATACATTCATGCACATCTCGTCAGCAAAGACGGTTCTTTGATTAGCAGTAAATCTCCATGCACAAATATATCGATATCTAGACATCGCGCAGCCCTACTATCTATCTGAACATCAGTCTATCCAACTATCTATCCCTTTATCTATCTGTCTAACTATCTATCCATCTATCTACCCACCTATGCATTCAACAACTACCCATCCACGCATCCATCTATCCAACTATTCATCCATCATCTATCGATCCAAATACTCAAACTATCCAAATATCCAACCATTTATCCATCCATCCAGAAACCCATCTATCCTTTCAAATCTTTCTATACATCCAAAAATATCTATCTATCTCTCTTTTTATCTATTTATTCGGCAGCCATTCTATCTATCGTCTATCTGTATATCCGTCTATCCATGCATCTATCTTTCTAACTACTAATTTATCCATCCAAATATTCATCTATCTGTCTGTCTACCAGTCTTGACCTTCAAACATTTTACATTTTCATACCAGATTTTGCCAAAGCTGTTAAGAGTCTCATAGTTTGACAGCGGCACTACGGTCGGATGTTTCTGGACGGTGTTGTATTTAACACCGAACTCTCAATCTCAGACGACACACCACACAGGCGCCGTCACAGACAACAGAACAACCAAACGCTGCCAAACTCAGAGTCCAAGAGGAAATGCCACACACACACAGAGCTCTCCCTCACACCGCTCAGAAATTCACTCCAGACACTCTCCACCAGGGAAATTAACATTTCATTATTCTGTCATTTTAAGTGTCATATTTTCACGAAGATGGAATCTGCTGAAGGACCATAAATAATCACTAATATGACTATAATGAATGAGACGATGGAGTATATTTCACATAAAGATTAAAACCAGATTTAAACTGCTCTGACACCAACCAATGATGCTTTTCAAACACAGATTCACAAACTGAACTCTACAGAAAGGAATCAAGTGACGTTTTCAAAAGAAAACTTTCTTCTCAATACACCTGTTCGATCAATTTGATTTTACCTCAAATCTAATCCATCATTAATCTGTCAAAATTGTCACTTGTGGAAGCAAACAAAATGCAGCCAAGTGTGAGTCAAATAGAAAGCCCCGCCCCAAACTCAGGCCATTGGTTGAATTGGTTGTCGCCACTCAAACAGACAGATCAATGTGTCCAAAGCATCACAGTTTCACTCTTTAGTGCAGGTTAATCAAGATAACGATGCTCTCATACTCACAGAATCAGACTGCTGAGGTTTCCAGCGTTTGGGCCCAAATCCGGGATCGACTCAAACTCGTTGTTACTCAGTTTTCTGTGAATGCAAAACCACACAATCACACATTCATCTGTGACATCTGAGGGGAAAATAAAACAAACCCCAGAGAAGCACACTCACATTTCACTGAGCTGCGGCAGACTGGCGAGCAGCGCTTCGGGAAACGTGCGTAACTTGTTATGGCTCAGATCCCTGAAAAAGAAAAACACAGCCGTCAACACGCAGTCCTGAAGAGAATCTGTCACAAGACTGACACCTGGAGAACGAGAGGAGAAAATAAACTAGACATACACAAAAAAACGCCATAGACACTCTTAGCATATGACACAAATAAACTAAACACTAATTTTGGGTTTTCGATGATCAATTTTTGGTTTCCCAACTACCCATCCATCTCTATCTATTAACTACCCATCCAGCTATCTTTCCATATACCCAACTCTCTATATAACTAAGCATCTATCTATCCAATTACCCATCTATCCAACTAACCATCTATTTATTAAAAGGGTCATCCAGTGCTACATGCACTTTTACAAGCTGTTTGGACGGATACACCTACAATGATAAAGATCCAGAGGTAGTTTTCTTTTAATGTAATAAAAATAAGTTGCCCCTTCTGAAATCAAGCCATTCTCAGATGCATGTCTGTGTGGCGTCGCACCAACAGAGGCCACTCCCACAATAGTTGATTGACAGCAGCGTGTCACACAGACTGAACTGGTGTGTTACCTCAGACCAGCCCTGAGCCTCGGAAAAGAGGGGCGGGGTCAGCGGAGCTAATGAAGATTTAAAGGGGAAGTACACAGAACAGATTGATTTCTAAAGAGCTGTTTCAGACAGGGTGAAATGAGCGTTTTTACACTATCTTTAAATTTTTTTTTTTAAAACAAACTATATTACAAACTTAAGACCCCAAAGAATCATTAGCATTAGCAATTGGCTTTGTATGACTCCTTTAAACTATCCCTCAAACGTTCTTTCAGCGATTAGATCTTAAAATAACTATTATCTTTAATAAAGAAAATAATATTTTTGCACTATAAAGAAAAGTTTTATGGATGTTAAAAATATTGTGAATAATTTATGGTAGCTATTGACTTTTTTTTTTTCCATACTATGGAAATGTATATCTAGCGTCAACTGTTCAGTCACCAGCATTGTTCACAATATCTTCTTTAGTGTTCAGCAGTAACTTGAGGGTAAGTAAATGACACAATGTTCATTCTGCATGAACTACCCCCTTTCATGGATGCCAATGAAGAACATTTATATTTTAATTGTCTGCTATTTTGATTTTAGATGTTAATAAAATACTACTTACAAGAGCAAAAGCCTTGTGTGGATGTGTATCTTTATCTACACACCATCATAAACATCCACTCAGGAGCACAACCTCTGCTGGACTGATTCAAAACATGACTCTTAACAAGCATTTGTTTGAGTCTAATGTTATTTGGAGGGTTTTCAGGCCGTGTTGATGTTTCGGGAATCAGTCAGCTGAAGGTTGTGGAGCGTGGTGTGAAGCTGCCAGACGCCTCCGCGGCTCTCGACCTCCATCTGGACTCCATCAGCCACGGGGAAAGTAACGACTGCTAATCTAGTCGCAGCGCAGGGAAAGTGAGCGCTGCCTTTGATTTTCAACAGCAAATCATGACCGTTTGTGGAGTTTCTGGCTCTGGACGGGCGTTTTACTGGAATTTCTCAGAGGTGGAGCGTTCACAGCCGTACATGGCACACAACATCACCAGCCTTTGTTTCTGCTGCATATTTGTTCTTTGATTCCACTGAAGCTAAACACAGTTTAATTCCTACACTGAAGATGTAAATACGAAGCTGAATAGAACAGGATTTCTGTGTAAAATCAGATTAATAAACGACTTTTCTGATTGATATATACAGAAATAAATCAATTTGGTGATTCATGAATCATTCTATTCATGCACAGACTCGTCATAAACAGGAGGTGCTTTACAGAGATAAACCTGACGTTCCCTCACACACATTGAGATATCATACTCTCTCTGTTATGATAAGATAGAAGACATGTGTTCAGTTTATTAACACTCCAGTTTATCACGCTTCACATGTTCTCAGTTTACCCAGACACACACATTCTCAGTTAAAGTGTGTATTATTAGTGCTAGTTTGATAACAGGTTTGAATACTACAACTGCAACTATTTACATTTAAACTTTTTTAACTTGCATTTGCTTATTGATTTTGTTTTCTTTTCATTGCATTTTATCATATTGTGTTTAGAGACTTGAGAAGCTGCTTTTAAAGGTGCTTCCTAAAATAAAGTTTATTATTAATAATAATAGATAGCTTCCAACAAAACTTATTTAAAAACAAATAAAATAATGTTTTACAAAAACATAACCAGGAACTTCTGACAAGATACATTTTCAAAAATAAAATAAATAATTACCAATAAAAAAGTTGAAAATAAAAGTAATAAAAATAAACATTTTGTTAAAAAAACACATAATAATAATACTACGTCCAAAATTAAAAATAAATAAATAATGTCCCAAAAAATGGCAAATATATAAAAATGTAAATATAAAAAAATAATAATAATTTAAAGTGAGTGACTTCAAACAAAAAGCACATCCAAAAAAAGAATAAACTGACCAAAAAAAAAACACATGGTAACTTTTGGTAATGTTGGCATTAGATCTATTTTTGAACATGTTTTTCCACTTATATTAATACTGACTAATACTAATCAATTTTCCAGTGTGAATATCACGGAGTAAAAGGTGTGCATGGTTTGAGAGTTAAACTTTGAAACTGAAGTGGTGTAAAACAGCTGCTGCCGTCTCAATCTCTCCACGGCACTGAAAAAAACCTCTGCTCTTTCCAGATGTAAATCATGAAAAGCTTTTTCCTTCTATTTTTCCATTCTGGCAGCGAGAGCCCTTCACAGCCAAAAACTTCAGGCCTCCATTTCTCCCTCCCTCCCTCTCTCTCTCTCTGCACATCGGCTAATGGCTTCCATCTCTGGTTGGGTTTAGCTGCTAATTCAGCAGAAATAATGGGCCTGGGGAAAACAAAAGCTCAAGCAGTTTTAATGCGTGAACATGTGCTGCAGAGCTGCTCATAAATTAGCATCACCTCCTGAACCCCTGAAGGCGCTGAGGAATCTCGTTCTCCTTCAGACTCATCCCACTCTTTATAAGATCCAGTGCAACAGAACAGAAGAAGAACAACAAATGCAATTGTAACTTGCATGAACAGAGAAGTGTGAAAGCAAAGAGTTCAATTACAATGTGTTTGTTCTTCATGAATAAAATAACATATGCAAATTAAGCCCAAATAAAGTCCTGTGAGCTCCTACTGATAGAACAACAAAACACCAATTCATGTGCTAAAAGCTCCCTGCTGGGTGCAGTTCTTACAGCTACAAATGTGCCTGCAATGACAAAAATTTGCTTTATTTTTATGCAAAAAAATTGCTAGTAAATTGTTTTGTGTGTGTTCTTATTATTTGCTGCTCAAAATATGATTTAACTTCTCTTTCTATAAAGATCTAGTCTTTTTCCAACACAGATCAAAAGTAGTGTCAAAGAAATGCCGTGTACACTTAATTAATAACATAAATGACAGTTACTGGTTTGATTTTTAGCCAGTAAATCAACTTGTTCACCATACGAATTTGTCTGATTTCCAACACAAAAAAATATTCCAACATGGAAAATATTTGGAAGTTAAATGATTGTGGTTTTGTTTAGATTTAGTGCCTTTAAACTGAACACACAGCAACTCAGCATCGTGTGTTTTACTACCACTGTCACTGTATGCAAGTTAACACGGAGGAATTTAAGATTTATAAAGTTAAGTAGTGTTTGTTTTCGTTGCTTTTCACTATTACAAACGTTTCAGTCATTTATAAACTGTACATACCGTTTTGATTTTCTACACTGTATGTTTGTTTTTATATTTAACTGCAGCATAATCTATGAAAGCGAATGTTTTGATCGTCTTCCAGTCAGAGACACACAAAGAAAGGATCTGAGGTAAAATACTCACAGACGCGTGAACCGCGCGGGCAGCCGCTCCGGGATCCTGCCGTGTTTTAATCCACTACAGTCCGCTAACAATCCCGCACACGAGCAAGCAGACGGACACGGCTCCGGTTCCGATCGATCCGAGCCTCCGTTAATAGCTGTAAATCCCGTAACGTGAAGCACGAGCAGCGCGAAGCTCACAGCGCGAGCGGGCTGCGGCATTTTCACCCAGAGGAAGAAAACTGTTCAAAAGTTGACGAAATCGATCCGTAAAAGTTTTGATTCCTCACGAATATGGAAGAGAGGAAGGTTTGTGGCAGGTCCGCGTCAACTAAATCTCCTTTTCGGGTTTAATACCATGAATAAAAGTGCAGATATCAGCGCCTCAGCACTCGCTCCATCTCTGAGAAACTTTTTTCCACCGCGCTGGAATCAGAGCAGCATTCCGCGGCGCGCGCTCCCGTGGGCGGAGACAGCCGAAGATTGCCGAAGGCCTAGGCGCGAGGGATTCTGGGTGCTGTAGTGTAGAGAGACAAATAGACACTATAAAAGGTGAGGAAAGATCCTTTTTTATGCTGCAATAGGCAACGTATTCATGTTTATCAACAAAATTCAGTTCCAAAAATGCGTGAGACATGGGAAAAGTCAAATATATATTTCACAAATGTTTTTGGCACTTATATAACTTCACAGATCATTTGCACAGAAGTATTTTGGACATCTAATGGTGCTCCATTCTCATGACACAAATCTTTTGAAGGGTTAAAAAAATATATACAAATTTATTTTGAGGCTCTTAAAGCCTTTGCAAAGTTTTGTTCCCTACTGTTTTAAAGCTTTGCCTCTTAAAACATGAAATAAGCCAGTGATTGCAGGATTAACAACATTACAAACGAAGCACACACACACTGAGTCCCGTTGATTCACAGCAGTCTGTGAGGCTCGTTTGTGAAACAAAGGGCTGGTTTCTGCTCCATTAGCATACAGAAGAGGCTGATGATGAGTGTATTGTGTTATCTGCTCCTCTATTATGAGCTGTGAACGAGCTCAGTCTCATTTCCCAAACCCATCAACAGGGATGTCTTCACTAAACCATAGCCATATTAGTTTAGGTTCAACCCAATTCAAGTCTGATCCTGAGCTCAGGAATGAGCTGAACATCTCACGCTCGACTGCTTTAGTTCATTATGATTAGTGAATTTTTTGATTGTCCTATATAATCAGCAGAACAAATCAATTCTTATTAAGTTTTGACTGCTAAACATGATTATGGCCACAAGCAAACGGACAAAACTGTGCAGCTAGAACAAAGTCCAATGCATTGTTATTGAGTTGAAAACATTGATTTTATACTGTCCTGACTCTTCTTTCATGTGAAGTTTCTCGACATGCTGAAACAATCAGTGAATGAGATGCAGACGCACCTGAGAGGGCCAGCGTTCACTGATTACGTCTCCAGAGAAACTGAGACAAAGAAAGTGTGTTTGTGAGCCCAGTTTTACCTTTCAGGAGATCTCATGCACAAAAATATGTGTTTTACAGACTCCGGAAGTTTATTTATTGGACTCCTTTATTTGTGACCTTGGACTACAAAATCAGTCATAAGTGTCATTTTTTGAAATTTTGATTCATACATCATCTGAAAGCTTTCCATAGCTGTCCGGATTGTTAGTATCGGACAATATTTCGGCTGAGATACGATTGCTTGAACATCTGGAATCTAAGGGTGCAAAAACATAGAAATATTGAGAAAATCACCTTTAAAGTTGTCCAAGTTCTTAACAATGCATATAACTAAACAAAAATAAAGTTTTAATATATTCACGGTATGAAATTCAGGAACTATCATACATGAACTGTACTTAATATCCTAATGATTTTTGTCATTTGTGTGAGCTACACCTGGTTCTGCGCATACAGATGGACCGGTCTGCCTCAAACTCAATGATTCAGTGTGTCATTTCATTAATTATAAGCGGCGTGTGTCACACACTGCTCTCTTTATGAGCGGCTCTCTCACACACACACACACACAGAGCCGGGTTTGTGTTCTCTCGAGCACAGACAGATGTTCACACACACATTACACGCTTCAACACTGCTAAACCTTCAGACAAAATATTGTGATTTGTCGAGTTTCAACAGGCTTTATAAAAAAATAAAGACTCATCAGAAGAATTCAGGTGTTTTAGAGGCTTGTGAAGATCCTTGCTCCTCTGAGGAAGAGTGAAAGTGATCAGATTCTTCTAGAAAATGATTGATGAGCTGCTTCAGTCCAGTAAGAGTTCATCTGGAGATATGACCAAAGCTATTCTGATGCTTACTTGAGAAGCTGACCTTTTGATGACAGAAGAGATGTGTGCAGCAGCAAAGTTTGATCAGCCTTAGAAATACCCAATCAGTATACTACAGCAGGGTTAATGTCTTCAGGAACAGTGATGGAACTATTACTGAAGCTTTAAAATACCCAGAATTCCCCTTTCTTCCACCGCAGACACTTGCAGCTGTGCAGACCGCAGGAATGTTTGCGGCAGACGCAGCAGAATCAGCTCTTCTTCCACAGGGTTGAGTGTAAACAGAGTCTGTCACCTGTAAAACACACACACACACACACTCCAGGCCTGTGCTCGTGTTTGTGCTGGCTGAGACCAGCATCAGAGCAGTGCATGCTGGGAAGACACTTTTTTTCTCTGTTGCTATTCTGAGTATAATGACTGGCACCTGGCCACTGAACACCAGAGACTCTACAGCTCCCACCTGAGACGATTTATTACAGAAACACACCTGACAGTAACGCTACCAACCAGAAAAACAGAGAAATAGCTGTTAAAAAAGTATTTAAATAAATAATTTTAAACATTCAAAATACATCAAATAATACATTTGTCATACTAAAATAATATATATATATATATAAATAAATATACACACACACACACACATATAAAAATATGGGTAGTTGTTATATCCATGTGTAAAAATTAAAATGCTGGAAAAACACCTGTAAAAACAAAATTTAAAAAAGGAAGGAAAAATCATTTCGATTTATACAGTATATTGTGCCCCGTTTTTACAGATCTGTTTTTTAGAAATAATTTAATTCATGATAATAATTTTATTTATTACATGATAAAGTCTTTTATTGTGGTATATTTGTATCAGGATTAACTAATAAAACTAAAATTACAAGCATTGATAACATTTTTGTAACTTGAAATAAAATAAAGGTTAGGCCTACCTGAAATAAAATGAAATAAAAATAAAACATTTCAGTTTTCATTTTAAGTTGATGTGCTAAAAAAACTTTGTTAAATGAAAATATTAACAGAAAATCTAAAAATAAATCCTGATTTACAATATTAATAATAAAACAAATAAATCAGTGATACAAAAATATTGTACAGCTTAACTTTATTGGGATTATTATAATTAACTGAAACTAAAATGTCATTACTTGAAATATGATACTCAATTACATGAACTGAAATTAAATAAAAAACACACAAAAATTTCTCATTTTCATTTAGTTAAACTCGGTGAACTAAAATAAATAACGCCGCAAATTTAAAGAGAGATACACAAAAACAAAACCTACAAAAACATTACAAAACCTTTAACTAAAATGAATATTAAAAAAATAATGATACTGTATATCAGTTCCCCAGAGTCGATCATGAACTAAACGAGGACACATGCTGTTAAACTGGAGCAGAAACTATTGATTGTGTCTGAAATGTGATGATCACGTTCACTGGAGCACGCTGGGAAAAAAAGAAATAGCTGAGAAAACGTAACAAAACAAGGCAAGTAAGACTTGAGTCTGTCAAGAATAGTTTTTTTATTTCTTCTCTGGAAATATGTTTTGTTTAGCCAACATAAATTTGTTTGTTTATGCAAAGCTTCTTTTGATAAAAGAAAAATATTTGTCACATCAACAGAAAAAACTATAACTATCATTAAGGTATGTTTATTTATTTTTCTGTTTTCTAGATGAAGAAAAAATCTGTAAAAAGATGGTTTCATGTTTATTTATGAATAACAAAAAGTGAATTGTTATAGAAACCTCAATGGATAACTTACTACTATAGAGATGTCACTGTCTTTATTTGTACAAATCTTTTTTTATTAACCTATTACACCTATTGTTTCATTATAGGTGTATTTTTACAGCGCATTTCTGCTGTTAAATGAACAGTTCATCCAAAAATGATCCTGTCATCATTTATTCATCCTAGAGTAGTTCCAGACCTGTATGAGTTTCTTTGTTCTGGTCACCATTGATTTCCATAGCTTTTTTTTCCCTACTATGGAAGTCAGTGGTGACCAAAACAGCCTGGCTACAAACTTTCATCAGAATATCTTTCTTTGTGTTCGGCAGAACAAAGAAACTCATACAGGTCTGGAACTACTCGAGGGTGAGTAAATGATGACAGGGTTTTCATTTTTGGGTGAACTATTCCCTTAACAGCTGAAAATAAGCTTCATCTGCAGCTCTGAAATCCCTGTGTCATACAGATATGAGACGGGATGATCCGTTTCTCTCTCTCAGTGGGACGTCTGGTGTGAAAGAGGCTGTAAAACAGAGCAGATGCTCTCCAGAGCCATCCATCTTCAACCACAGCTCCAGAGAAACGAGTGCAGCGCTCAACGACTACAGCAGCTGTCCTGAAGACCACAGACAGACCCGCACAAACCTGTGGAAACCACCGGCACACACAGTCTATTCAGTCAAAAACTAAAGCTTCAGACGAATCATTCTGCATGATGATTCAACACGGGATTTGTTCATTTGGAGATAATTCTGTATATTCCAGTGCTGTTACAAAAACTATTAAAACTCTACTATTATAACTAAAATAAAGATATATAAAAATGAGTGCAAATCCAAAATAATAGTTTTTGTTTATATATTTGTGTGCATTTATATATAAATACATTATATATATATATATATATATAGTATTTTTTTATATCTATTTTTATACTTTTTATATAAGCATCTATGTTTAATATATAAACATAACTTATTTTTCTTAAATATATACATGAATGTTTGTGTATTTATATATGGTAAATATACACAGTACGCACTCATATATTATGTAAACAAACACTTTTATTTTGGAATGCGATTAATCATGTGACAGCACTAATATAATTTAGATACAGGCAGAAAAGTAGAAATATTATTTATTATTCATAAATACTAAATACAAATTCAACTTACATTGCAGCTTTTGCAAATGACTTAAATAAAATAAGCCTAAAAACAAAAATGACTGAAATCAATAACAAAATTATAAAAATAACAAAAGCATGTATTGCGTTTGTTGAACCCATCTGTTCGCATCATACCGGCTTACAGCGTGATATCTGGTGAAAACTACATTACCCATGACGCCGTGCGGACAATTCCACCAATCAGAGAGTAGCGATAAAAAACAACCCATTCAGCCCCGCCCACTCGAGTAAGAACAGCGTATATATTAGTATTTAGGCGTATTTTGCACTAAAATTAAAGTATAGATAATTATATAGATGTAATTAAACACTTTAGATTAATATTTGTATGTTTCACAATCGTTTTTAATTCGATTATTTCATTCGCAACTGTAGTTCTGTCCTCCATCGATCTTTAAACACTTTTTTCTTTTAATGTTGTGGTTCTCCTCGAAACTCGTTGGTTTGATTCATGACTTGTAACGCTTTTTAAAACCCCTTTGAGAAAAGTAAACGGAAAAAAAGATATGGTTGAATAAGCTCAAAGACTCCATCTGGAGGCAATAAATATATTTAACGCCAGAATAAAAAAATATGCTCGTCTCAAGATTTAAACAATATATCTTTATATAAAGTAAGGATATCTAAGCATCCGCATACATACTGTACAACTCATGTTATACTGTATATCATGATTTCTGCTTTAAAGCGACATATGAATACATTTGACTTGAATATTGATAATAAACTGAAAGGCACATCAGGATTCTGTGTGAGTATTGAGAAGAACCAGTTCTGAGAACTTTAACTCATTCCCAGGTAAACAGAATTATGTGTTCTCATTGGGTTTGGGTTTGCCATTAGTGGTGAATATTTTAACATATAGTCCATAACTGGATGTTTGTTTGAATTCTAATTTTTGAGCACAAGTCAATGCTTCAGAACAACTAAGAGTGCTTAGCCAACATTATTAAAAACTCAATGAATTAATGTTCTATTAATAGTTTATAACCCTGGATTCTTATTGGGTGACTGTAACAGCACAATAATAATTACTGCATGTTATTGCTAATAAATAACAAAGAAAGCACACACCTTCACTCATCTGATGCACACTGCTAAGAAAATCAACCATATTAAAACACAGATCCAGTTTAACCCAGTGACACACTGCCCTCAGGTGGCTGCAAACTTATTAACTATTCATGAAATGACCAAAGGCAAAAACATTTTCCTCTTTCAGTTAGTGGTGGGAAGATCAGATCATTTTACTGGCTCAACAACTGAATCTAGTTCCTAGTCATTTTGTTTATTTATCACGTGACTAAAGCTAAATGAAAAAAATAAAAATAAAAAATACAATCACACACAGACAAATGCATGTTTCAGAGTTGTATCTGTGACGTAGTCAACTCAGAATCAGACATGTCAAGATCCATATGCGGCTTTTAATGAGAAACGTAGTCGTACAGG
>JAUMHP010000044.1:558587-573513 GCA_032361065.1 Enteromius trimaculatus | reverse complement strand
CAGAAAAATGCTACAATGTATCATTTGTTGCCCTTGGTCTGGACCAAATGAACCGAACCACAGATGTGAAAGCACCCGTATTGTAAAGTGTTACTGTAATCTAAACTATATAAAGGTGCTTCTTCACAGAGATACTGTTACTGTTTTTGTAGAACTGAAGAACCTTCTTTCGCCACAGAAAAGTTCTTCAAGGTTCTTTAAGGAAACTTTCAGACAAAAAGGTTTTGGCTCCTTGATTTCTATAGACAATAAAAACTACCAAAATGCTACAAAAACAACTAAATGACCAAAAATTGTAATAAAATTCATGAAAACTGGTTTAGTATTAGTAAAAACTGTAGCGGTTTTAGAAACAAGCTAAGATTAAAAGTTTCAGGAGCTGAGTCTCTTGCACAGTCACTCAGTCAAGAGTTAACAGCAGTGAAGTGAAGAAACTGCTGCGTTTAAGACGTGATCCAGACTGACTGAATTCTGGGAGTTTTCCAGAGGTTTCGCGTGACCCTGAATGTCCTCGGCACAGTCTGTGCGTTTGGAAATATCAAACCAGGACAGACTGAGACCTTGAAAACAGCCTGAGATGTGCCTGCGTCAGCTCTGCTTCCTCTCTGAAGCGATACATGAAATATGATTGTGTCTGAAGAGGAGCTCATGTGTGTTCGTTTGTAAGGGTTCAGCAGTAACAGAGCTCTGTGTGAGGTGAACTGTAAAGAAATCATGGCCTGCAGATGAGGAAGAACATCTCATTAAATATTCATGAGGCAGCACTCACCACTTTAAACCACACCGCAACCTTCAAGCTGAAGGAGAAGTTCTCAAAAGCTCTCATAACGTCCCACTGAGTCAGCTCACGTCCCCAGGTGTCAGGTAACAGAGTCACCTGTGTCTCTGCCGTCAGCCAATCACATCAGCTTCTGATTAGAGGAAACATCACTTTAAACAAGACGTGTGATTGGTTAATAATTATGCACCAGTGGCTGAATTTAACAAACAGCATTCATTATATAACAATGTCACATAGAAGCACATTGTTTGGTACTTTAAAATATAAGTAAAATTAGTGCTGCGCGATTAATCATTTCACAATCGCGATGTCAGTCTATGCGATTACATTACAGCAATTATATTAAATAAACAAATGCATTCGTGGACGTAACAAGACATTAATTCTTGCGTTTATACCAGACGCAAATGAAGCATTAAGCGCAAGTGATTTACATGTGAAGTCAATGCAAAGACGCAATTAGACATCCTGCAGCACGATTCACATGAAGCGTTAAACACGCCGGTTTAACTGCACGCATAAGCAGCGCGGAAGCGGCACGTATTCAGAGCAGGAGCAGCGCACGCTGATTATGCTGTGCGGCCTGACACCTCAGGTGTGAACGCACTTTTATCATTTGAGAAAATGATATGTCACATTGGACTAGAGATATCAAAAGAAATACACTAAGTATATGTAACATCCTGCTAAAATGTTTTGGGAAACATGGACAAATATAAAAAAGGGTATTTGTTTTATTTATATGTACTTTTGACTTTTTAATTTGATTTTAAAGTTAATTTAATGTAATTTAATTCAGTGATGTAAAGATGTTACTGTTATTTAATTTTGGACAATTTAGTTTTAATTTGAAAACATTGTTAATTTAAAGTCATTGCTAGATTGCACTGTATACTGTATCTCAGTGGAGAAATACAGATGTCAGCATTATTAGTAATCCGTGTGTGCATTTTCCTTCAAAACGAGCAAGTTGAGTCAAACCAATTATATATCGTATCGCAATCGCAATTTTGATCTTAATAATCGCAATGTTACATTTTTCCCAAATCGTGCAGCCCTAAGTAAAATAATTGATGTCAGCATGCGGTGATATAATTTACAACAACTTTGCAGGAAGGTTATTTGGATTTGAAGAGCGTAGCTAAAAACAAAAGCTTATCTTACACCAGGCTTTAGTTCTGGGGTGTTAACATCACATGAACACTGTGTGTGTGTGAGAGAGAGAGAGTTTCTGACACGTTTGGCTTCAGAACTGAGATATCACATGATGAAAATCACTCCAGTTTTGTTTGGTTTGTAAACAACGACTTAGTTACTTGTGTAGCCCCGCCCACCTTTCCATGAACTCAAGGAGGCGGGGCTTATTGCTCAGTGACTGACAGCTGTAAACACTGTTGCTGTGGTGATGACTGGTGTTGTCTCAGTGACCCTGAGTGACCTTTAATCTCCTAAATCTCGCACAGACTGTGATCTGAAGCAGCAGCAGCAGAGAGTGAGAGTTTAGGTGAGTTTTTAGCTTTTAGTCTCCGCTCGTGTGTAAATGAAACAATGAAATATATGAAATGAAGAGCAGACCAATCACAATTCAGTATGTAAATAAATACCAAAAGTGCATTATGAAGCACCCTTATAAGCAATGAAACTGAGTCTATGTTGTGTAATCATAAAAAAATGTTTCTCTGAATTCTACGTTATATAATTGTAAATATATAGTATTCTACATGTATATATTCTTTAATATATATAAACACATATGTATAATTACATAGCTGCTCAATATATAAAGTTAATATTATGATGACACTTTACAATAAGGTTCATTATACTGATTTAACTAACATGAACTAACAATGTATTTTCATTAACAAAGATTAATAAATAGTGTAATAAGTGCATTGTTTATTCATGTTAGTTGATAGATTAAACTGATGTTAACAAATGACTCCTTATTGTAAAGTGTAATATAAAAATAATATCCAACTTTTTTGGCATACAATACAGATAAAGGTGTATAAATTGTAAGGAAATCTCAAATACATTAATTTTTCAAAGAAATGTCCGACGCAGTGCTGTTGCTTCAGTATTATTTGCCATAGAGTGTGTTTATAATGAAACCAAAGGCGTGAAAAGCCTCTGTTTTGGCTCCTGAACTCTCTTTATCTCTGTTTGGTTTTAATTAGTGCTCATTTCCAGGCTCGTTCCACCCAGAGCTGCTATATCTGCTCTCTCTGTCTGCCCACCAGAGACTAAAAACAGAACCCGCTGTCATTTCTGCAGGATTACAGGAACAGCAGCTGTTATCAGACAGGTTTCCTGAACACACCCTCTAGTCTCTCATTGGGCGCTCGGGCAGATAGTCCCGCCTAACACTCACATGATTGATTTCTCTCTTGCAGTGATCTCCAGGGCTCACGATGCCTCCACCCGTCGGACCCCCAGCTGTCCCGCCTCCAGACGGTGGGTGGGGCTGGGCTGTGGTGGGCGGGGCCTTCATCTCCATCGGATTCTCTTACGCCTTCCCGAAGGCCACCACTGTGTTTTTCAAAGACATCCAGAACATTTTCAACGCCTCGTACAGTGAGGTGGCCTGGATCTCCTCCATCATGCTGGCCGTCATGTATGCAGGAGGTAAAACATGTCCAAACCCTTCCAGAAGTTTTTTGTTAAATTGCATTAAATTTCAAAAAACAATTCAAATAAATTATGTTATTTTGAACTTTTTATTCATCTGTGAATCCTGAAAAATAAAATGCAGTTTCCACAATATTAATGTTTTCAGCATTGCTAATAATCAGAAATATAGCAGTAAATCAGTATATTATTATGATTTCTGAAGATCATGTGACACTGAAGACTGGAGTAATGATGCTGAACATCACAGAAATACACTTTAACACAGATTCACACAGAAAAATGCAATAATATATAGCAATTTTTACTGTATTTTTTTAAATAAAATGACATTGTGTTTGTAAAGGGTTAAACAGTTGTGGCGTCACTAAAGGTTGTGTCGACATGCTGTAGTTGATGTGATGTTCACCATTTCAATTTGTGTTGAATGAAATTCATTACTGGATTAATTAAATTAACTTCTGCGTTTAACATTAAACACACGTCCAGAACAAACCGCCCGGCGTCACACACAGCCCAAATCACTCTCCTAAATTACATCAGCATGCTTCATTATGAAGAACATGCAGATCTGACCTTAACATGCTGGAGAGCACACACACACACACATACAAACTCACACACTCAGCTGTGCTTCTTTAGCACTGGAAATCATTATTGTGAAAGCAAAACTCCCATGATGCATCTGCATTATAAGACTTGAAGTAAAATGTTTCATCTGAGAGAACATTGTTTCTCTGATCTTGCTCTCAAAACACTCTTGGGTCAAGATCAATGACTCTAATCCACTTTGCCCTCGAGACACACAAGTGTGTGTGTCTGTGTGTGTGTGTGTGTGTGTGTGTGTAGAAGGCAAGTAAATTTGAGCTGTATTACAGAGGACAGAAGATATCGGCTCAGTCCTGTAACCCACACCACACACACACACACACACACACTCCTGTAGTGTGTCCATGTGTTGTGGGGTCTCTTCATAGGTGTAATGGTGTTTCTACTGTACAGACTGTATGTGGTATTGTCCTACACTGACCCTACACCTAAACCTACCCCTTACAGGAAACTGTGTGCACTTTTAGATTTAAAAAAAAAATAGTATGTTTAGTATGTTCACTATTTAGTATGTTTTCTTAAGCCTTTTGAAGTACGGGGACACTGAAAATGTCCTCATAAAACACCTACATATTGTAATACCTGTGTCATACCCATGTGTCCTCATAAACCACACAAACCCGCACATCAAACACACACACAACCACACAAACCGCATATGAAACTGATTTCTGGAGATCATGTGACACAGAAGACTGGAGTAATGAGGCTGAAAATACAGATTTGATCACAGAAATAAATTCAACTATAACAGATATTCACACACACACTTTTTGATCAAATAAAAGCAGGATATTCCAGTAAGGCTCATCTTACCAAACCCAAATGTTTGAATGTCGTGTGACTGGCAACAAAAGATCTAAAGCATAATCATGTGTCCGTCAAACACTGCATGGTGATTGTGTTTATGTGCTTTATTCTGTGTTTATACCCGCAAGTCTCTGAATCCGGGTGAAAACAACACACTTTCACTGTTTTCACTGAATCACACACACACAGTCTGCACTGCTTCAGTTCAGGGCTGTGTCACTGTGTGGTTTTTCACGCTGAGGATCATGGGAAGGCTGTAATGTTAATGAGATCTGCCCTGCAGCTCAGGAGCCGAGACGCTTTATGAGCTAAATTAAGAGCTGATCTGACCTGATGTTAACCACAAACACACACCTGATGATCTACAACATCTGCTAACAAAACAACTACACAAACAGCTATTATAGTTAATAACAACACAAAAAAATCATTAAATACAAAAGATATGAAAAAGAAATGTATTGCATTTTAGTTAGCTGCCAAGGAAACATTTCACATTTTATTTAGTTTAACCTGATGTACTAAAATAACTAAAATAATAAAACCTAAATAGATATATATATATATATATATATATATGTATGTTTTAGATGATGTATTAATTAGTGCTGTCAAACGATTTATCACATCCAAGATAAAACTTTTTGTTTACATAATGTGTGTGTGTTCTGTGTATATTATGTATATATAAATACACACACATACAGTAAATATTTAGAAATTATTTACATGGATATATTCATATAATTTCTATCATACATAAAAATATTTAATATATTAACGTAACATATTTTTCTTAAATATATACATGCAAATATAAATACACACACATATGTAAACAAAAACCTTTATTTTGGATGTGATTAATCATTTGACAGCACTAGTTATTGCTGTGTGTTGTTCAACTAAGCGGTACTAAATGGCAACTAGTTAAAGATTTAAGCTAGTGAGAGAAATAATTCAGACAAATATTTTTTTATGTTTTTAGTGAATCCAGAAGGAAGCTGACTGTGTTTTGTAGCAGTATTTGAGCTTGTGTTTTGTGTTTTAGGTCCCATCAGCAGTATTCTGGTGAACACATACGGATGCCGTCCCATCATGATCTTGGGCGGCGTTCTGTGCGCCATCGGCATGATCAGCGCTTCCTTCTGCAACACCGTCGTTCAGCTCTACATCTGCATCGGCGTCATCGGAGGTGAGGGTGAACAAATAATCATCATTACTATACGCTCAATGGATTCTGAAGTCAGCCAGTATCCCACAATGCCCTCTGCTATCTTGTTTCGTCTCACAGGCTTTGGTCTGGCCTTCAACCTCCAGCCGGCGCTCACGATGATCGGGAAGTACTTCTACAAGAAGCGTCCCATTGCTAACGGCTTCGCGATGGCCGGCAGTCCAGTGTTCCTCAGCACGCTAGCGCCGCTCAATCAGTATCTGATCAACGAGTATGGATGGAGAGGAAGCTTCCTGATCCTCGGCGGGCTCCTGCTTAACTGCTGTGTGGCCGGATCGCTCATGAGGCCCCTGAAGGCCCCGCCGAACACGGCCAAAGCCGTGGAGGAGAAACAGAAGGCAGTTAAAGGTGCGCTATTACGCCTCTTTTAACGTGATGTAAAATCAGTCTCTGATGTCTCCAGAGTGGGTCTGACATGTTTTATCTCAGAATACCCACAGATCATTTTTTATAGCTTTAAAGTTGGGGTATAAGCCAAAGCGTGCCATTTTTGTGTTTGTCCCTTTAAATGCAAATGAGCGTAATCGCAATTTCACTGCAATTTATCACGCAGCCCTACGTTATAGGCTAGGCCTGTTGCAATGCTTCATCAGCAGATATGGCCTTGTTTAGAGGTCTGTGCATGCTAATAAGAGATTGTGCATCCTTAATTTACAGAGAAGGAAAAACATCTGCAGATGGAACAATCTCCATTCAAGTTCTTTGTGCATTTTTCTTTTTTCTACTTGTTACTTGCACTTTTTGTAAGAAAATGTACTATTTGTTCACGTTTTTATTATATTTTTATAGTATATTATTGATTAATCGCATCCAAAATAAATGTTTTTGTTTATATTTGTTTATATTTATAATGTACGTATAAAGACACACATACAGTAAAATATTTACATGTATATATATATATTCATATAGTTTACATTATTAATAAATATATTTGGTAGCGCTTTATAGAACAGGTAACACTTTTCCTCAAATTCTTAATTTGTTGTTTATTAATAGTTAGTGTGGTAGTTGTTAAGATTAGGAAAGATAAGGCATTATATGAGCTTAACTAGCACTAATAAATGCTAATATTCTAGTAATATGCATGCATAAACAAAAACTTCAATTTATATTATTTGAGTTTATATAATATAATGTAGTTTTTATTATTAAATATTCAGTGACATAAAATGATAAAACATATCACTTATTGCAATTATTTCTGGGGCAATATATCGCACAACAAAGTCGTAGTTTACTAAGAAGCTACGCAAATAGATTTCATTATCATGAACGATAATTGTCTGTGTTTTTCTTGTAGCTTGTCAGTGACCTACGGCTCACAAGATTTACTACTAATCGCCAGCTTTACTCTCAAGTAAATGTGATTTTTTTCGTAACAGGTCCTCAGACGGAGAAGAGCACGGCCTGGCAGACGGTTAATAAGTACCTGGATCTGTCGCTCTTCAAGCACCGCGGGTTCCTCATCTATCTGTCGGGAAATGTCATCATGTTCCTGGGCTTCTTCGCACCGATCGTCTTCCTCTCGTCGTACGCCAAAGACAACGGTGTGGACGAGTATCAGGCCGCCTTCCTGCTGTCCATCCTGGCGTTTGTGGACATGTTCGCTCGGCCATCCATGGGCCTGCTGGCCAACTCTCGCTGGGTCCGGCCACGCATCCAGTACTTCTTCAGCTTCGCCGTGCTGTATAACGGTGTGTGTCACCTGCTGTGTCCGCTGGTGGAGAGCTACAGCGGGATGGTGGTGTACGCCGTCTTCTTCGGCTTCGCCTTCGGGATGGTGAGCGCCGTCCTGTTCGAGACGCTGATGGACCTGGTCGGAGCCCAGCGCTTCTCCAGCGCCGTGGGGCTCACCACCATCGTGGAGTGCTGCCCGGTGCTCATCGGACCGCCGCTGGCAGGTAATAACACATAGAATAACAAAACTATTAAAAACACTGAAAATTACAAATCAAGTGGTAATAAAAGATGAATATTTAATGAAAAACTTGAAATAAAACACAATAAATTAAGGCTGAATAATATTTAAAAGAACACAAACTAATACAAATTGCGAAAGCACAAAACATTCCTGCATACACATATATCTGTTATTGTGTTTAATCCTGTAATTAATGCATGGCACTGATTTGCAGGGAAGTTAGTGGACATCACAAAGAACTACAAGTACATGTACCTGTGCTGCGGGGCGGTGGTTGTTCTGTCCAGCATCTGGCTCTTCATTGGTAACTTCATCAACTATCGACTGCTGGAGCGCGAGCGCAAACAAGAGGAGACGTACAAATGCGCCGAGCGCGAGGAGCAGACGGAGACCCACGCAGACGCAGACGCAGACACTGAAGCGGCGCAGCAGCTCTGTGAGAACAAAGACGGCGTCATGCAGCGAGAAACCAACATCTGAACGCCTATGCAAACTCTGAACACTGCCAAAGCTGTAGAGGCTTTATTAGACAGACCACAGCAGAACTCTAGAGATCAACCCCGGGCTGGGAAAATAAGTCCTGAATCCAGAAATCATTCCGCATCGATTCTGAGATTTCGTTTTCACCACAAAACAAAACATTTTTTTACAAGATATAAACTTGGAAGTCAGAAAAAGGTCAAAACTGTGGTCAAAACATCAAAATTACAAATTTTGAATTTTAAGCTTTTACTTTAAATTAACTTTAAATCTCGCCATTTTCATGAGTTTCAAAACCTCATGATTTTAACTGGTTTTAACTGGCCTTACATCTCAGTTCTGACTTTAAATTTCATTATTTGAGTTTATATCTCACAACTTGGGTTTATATCTCATAAATGAGTTTGTCTCACAATTTTAAGTTTAAATTTCACAATTTGGGTTCGTATCTCATAGCTGCGCTTAAATCTCGCATTTTGAGTATATATCTCATCACTTTTGTCTCATAATTCTGAGTTAATTTCATAATTTTGAATTTAAATCTAGCAATTTGAGTTTATATCTTGTAATTTTGAGTTTATATCTTGTTTAAATCTCACTGAGGTTTTTGAGATTGTCTGATGATTCTTTCTGAAGTGGATTCTGAGCGTTGTTTTGAACAGCAGATGGCGCTGTATGCTTCGAATCCTTACACACTTAAACCTGAAAAAATTTAATTCAAAAATGTTGTAGCGAACTACAAGGGTGTTCACAATGGGCTGTGTTTACATTATTCTGGTGTCATAAAAGCATTCTGAGCCGAGGTGTGCGTATAAAAACTAGAGTAGAGCGCCATCTGCTGGTAAAAACCTAAGCTCAATCGATTCCAGAGAGAATCGCGATGCGTTCGGAAGATCCAAGAATCGATTCTGCATCGGTTTATCGTCGCAGCCCTAATCAATGCGCACTTTGATATATAGACGGCCTTTATAGCTTGGTTTCGGTCATTTCTCGTGGCTCAGGTTCCGCAAACATCCGTATTTGACAGCCAAACGCCAGATGTCCAGCTCGTTTGAGTGTGTTTTAAACGTTAAGCTGCTGGCGCCTCCAATCTGACTGATCTGAATGTAAATCTGTGTTTGTTTCTGATGTTTTAGGGCCTTACGAATCTGTTCCTGACCAAAATCACTTCTGAGGATCATTACCAAATCTAAAGCTTTGAGCAATATGATTTCCACCAAACGTCCTCAGGGCAAACACTCGTTTCGTTTCATCTTCAGGGTTATTTGTTTTTACACAGGGTATTTGAGTTTTACATGATATCAACACTCTCCAACTCATGATGTATTGCCTTAAATATAATATAAGCATCTACTATTCTAACTGTGCATAATGCTATATTTCATGTATTTGCTGATGTACATTTACTAATCAATTGGATAAAGGCTAAATCATTAATCAAATACATTGTATGAAATGTATAGAAGCCAGTTTCCACCACAAAATTAATGAAATAAATAATAAAATACAACTTTTTTATCTCACAATTCAGACTTTTTTTAACTTACAACATATAAACTTGGAATTCACAGGAAAAAAGGTCAAAATTACTAATTCAGAATTTAAATTTCTAAATCTCGCATTTTTCACTTTAAATCTCATGATTAAAATTAAATTGAATAAAAATTAAATATCACATCTTAGGTTTAAATCTCAGTTTGAGTTTATATCTCATAATTGAGTTTGTCTCATAATAATTCTGAGTTTTAATCACAGTTTAAGTTTATTTGAGAAAAGTGACATGAAGAAGTTAAAATAGTTAAAATTTCAGCATTTGAGTTTATATCTCATAAATAAGTTATCATAATTGAGAGACAAAAAGTCTGTTTGTGAGATAAAAAGAACTCTTAACATTTTTTAATTCTGTTACACAAGCACGCTTCCATAGAAATGCATCTTAAATTCTATTTCCAGGATGACTTTATTTTTTATCTTGTAGAGCTACATTTCCTTTACTTTCCATTAAAGCTCATTTTAAGTATGAAATCATATAAATATGAGATGTTCGTTCACATTCTTGAGCACCAGAGGTATTATCATTAAATTATTATCTTCACTGTAGAACGGAGGCATTATATAATGCTGGAATGAAGATGTTGTGCTATTTATAGCATGTAAATAACTAACAACACTAATGATATAACTGAATGTGATGGTTATGTTTTGTATCATATTTTTTTTTAACATTTGTTGTGATGTTTGTTACAAACAGACCAAACTGCCACTAAAACACACTCTTCATTCACACACATGCTTTTATGATTATTATTAGTATTATTAGCAATTTTAATGGTCTTATTGTTTGCTTTTTTGCAATTGTCATGTTCAACAAATGTAACGGGTTTAACTTGATCTTTAGCCTCTTATGACATGTTACGTCACACTGATGTTGATAAATCATTCTGTATTCACTTCTCTGCTTCATAATTCTGGATGCAATGAAATTGACAATTAAACCACAACATTTGGAAGACGCCTCAAGATCTGTAACACGAATAAAATGATGTAAATTACACAGACTCTCTAAACGACACCAAACTAACTTCATGTGAAATTAATTTTTTTTAAAAACAGCAAGTAAACAAGCAACTAAAGCTCCATTCAGATATTATTTAATATGTTGTAACTCACATAATTAAAGCAACACAAATATTAGAAAATACAATAAATTATAGTTGCGCACGAGTATTTTTTCTGTTATAATTATTTATTTTTAATAGGTTTTGCATTCAGAAGATTACTTCTTCATGGCAGAATTATAGCTTTTAGCCTCAAAAGTGCTCTGCATGTTTAGATTATTTTGTGTTTTTCATGTATTTTCTGTGTTATTTCTTTCTTTCTTTCTTTTTGCTGTTAAAATTAGAAATGCAACTATTTTGTGTGTGTTTGTGTTCATATAGCAAGTGCCACAAAAGTTTTATACTATTGTAAAAATAATAGAACATTTAAAAATGAATAACATTTACCTCTACATGAGAACAGGACAAGGAGAAAGTTTTAATACACTGTTTTTCAGGTCTGTGATTGATTCGTAGTGACACGATAGCCTCTAAAACACAATAAACAGATTGTGTTTGCAATATATTTTGAATATATGTGCATGAATATAGGCTAATAGTATCTCTCTCAGCTTGTTGAATACTCCAGCACAGAACTATCACACGAGCAGCGGCGTTGATTCAGATACACGATTCACTTCATTAGATTCGTCAGTGCCAGTGTGATATTGCTGTTACACAATGTTCAGTTAAAAAATGTTAATTTTGTGTTCATATAACTTACAGTTTGTCCGTTTTCGCTCCAAAGAAACATCGTTCCTGAACGAAACGCTCAGGTGCTTCGTTCCGTCAAATGAATCAGTTGAGTCAATGATTCAAATGACTCGCTCATAGACTTGATTCGTTGCCACCTGTTGGCAGGATGATTTGAACTGCAAAAAGATTGTAAACAATGAAATGCGTGACAAAATATACATCATCTTATAAATAAATAAAATAGAAATGTACTGTTCTATTAAAAACTTTACAATATTTACAAAAGATAACACATCTTTTAAACTTCTGTCTTTTAAATGAAAAAAGAAGACGTATTTTCCAGTATTTACCCTCATGCAGAATAAATTTAGATAATATAGGTAGAATATTATTTGATAGACGGGATGATTTCAGGATGAACTCTGACCAAACACAAGTGATTCAGTAACATTCAGAATGATATACGACTCAGTTCAGCAGATACACGACTGTTGGAGTCACATTGCTTTTACACAACAGTTCAGTAAATAAGAAGATCTTACAGTGCGACTAAAGTTACTTTAGCTCGGATGTTCAGTGTTGAGCGGAAGTGTGTGTTCCGTCAGTGAACAGCAGGAGGCGCTCTTCCGCTTCAAAATAAAGAGAGAAGGCTTGCCTTTTATATGATCCCCCTTATATGAGCTCTCTCTCTCTCCCTTTCTATGGTTACAGCTTTCTTCATTACAAATTAGTGCGTGTGAGAGAAAATACGATACGAAACGGTTTTAAAATGCTTCAACTGGTCCGTTTAACTGCCGTTGATTCTGCTTTAAAACGCATTAAAAGATCAGGTAAATAAAA
The DNA here is from genome assembly GCA_032361065.1 of Enteromius trimaculatus. Lineage (NCBI taxonomy): Eukaryota > Metazoa > Chordata > Actinopteri > Cypriniformes > Cyprinidae > Enteromius > Enteromius trimaculatus. The sequence continues at coordinate 560,911 of JAUMHP010000044.1, read as the reverse complement.
TACTGTTGATCTAAAGAGTTAAACAGACAAAACATATGAAAAAGGGGCGACAATATTTGCTAATAAATGTACTTCAATTATGTAAATATTTAAAATATATATTTGAATCAATCAATATACATAAATAACTGTCTTCTGTGTGTCAGTGTGGGATTGTTCATGTTGACGGAGCAGAAGTCCGAAGAGGAATAACCTCATAAATAATATCTAATCACTCTAAACCTCTTTTATAGATTATCAACAGACTATTTTTATGACAAAATGTAAGCTATTCAGCTATTCAGAGAGTAAAACAATCTCCCGAACATCTCAATGAAAGTCAGAGAAACGCAGACCAGACACTGCTAGTCAAGCTGCTGGTCAGGAACAGAAGCTGATCTCCTTCACACAGTCCCTGTGTTCAGCTTCATCCACAAACATGATGATGGAGATCTGGAGACCTCACACTGACCTCTGACCTCAGACTGATCACAAACTGACCTCAGAGTGACCTCACAATACCCTCAAATTGACCTCAGACTGACCTCTGACCTCACACAAACCTCTGATCCTTGACTGGCCTAAATCTGAGCTCAAATTAACCTCACATTGACCTCCGACCTGGGACTAACCTAAATCTGACCTCGGAGTGACCTCACAATAACCTCAAATTGACCTCACAATGACCTCTGATCCTGGAATAGCATAAATCTGATCTCAGACTGATTGCACAATGACCTTGGTCTGAACTCACACTGACCTCCGACCCTGGACTAACCTAAATCTGAACTCAGAGTGACCTCACAATAACCTCAAATTGACATCACACTGTACTCAGACTGACCTCTGACCTCACACTGACCTCCAAACTGGGACAAACCTAAATCTGTCCTTGGAGTGACCTGACCTGACAAAACCCTCAAATTGACCTCAGACTGACCTCTGACCTCACACTGACCTCCGACCTGGGACTAACCTAAATCTGACCTCGGAGTGACCTGACAGTAACCTCACACTGACCTCACAATGACCTCTGATCCTGGAATAGCATAAATCTGATCTCAGACTGATTGCACACTGACCTCAGACTAACCTCGCAATGACTTCACAGTGACCTCACACTGACCTCTGACCCCAGACTGTCCTAAATCTGACTTCCGACTGATTGTACACTGACCTTGGACTAACCTTAGTTTAACCTACAGCTGACTTCAAGTTGACCTTAAGCCGACCTCTGACAGACCTGTATGGAGTAGAGGTCAATCGTGCTCATACAGCGTCTTCTTGTTTTAAGATTAAATTTGCTTCATTTGGAAAGATTCTTCAGTGAATGTATCTTGATCTAAGAATGTGTAGAACTCAAGAGAAATCGTGAGGAAGAAGAGGATTCTGGGAGTGAAGGTCAAGAGTGACGTCAGGTGCGTCTGAAGGTGATTCTCGGAGGTTTAATCATGTAAATTGAGCTCTGTATAAATACATTAGAACTGCTTTGCATTTTTTAATATTGCTGACGCTAAAATCCATAAAGTAGAGCAGGAAAAAGCCTTGTTTATTTGCTCGCGTGTAATGTGCAGACAGATTGAGACACGTTTAATGATATTCATAGAAGTCTGGAGGACTTCACTTATAGTTATGAATTCATAATTATATTGATGCTGTAAGTGTTACTCGTGTTTGCTGAACCGCACCAAAGATGATTCATTTCATGAGGTTTCTCTCTGTTTGAAAAGTTCAAAAGTTAAAATAAAGCACCTAAAATATTTGATCATTTTACTAAAACTGGGTTATTATATTTAACTAAAACTAAAATCATAACACACTTTTGAAATATGAAAATAAAATTAATCAATATTCAAAAAATCTCTATTTTATATTTTATCAACTATTTTATTGAATATTTTACCTACTAAACTAAGACTAAAAGCAAAATGAAAACGAATAATAACTATAGAAATGTATTTAAAAAAATACTAAAACTTTAACTAAAATGTACAATTGCTAAAAATGTTTTTTTTTTTTACATAATATATGTATGTATATTGTGTATATGTATTATTTACATATAAACACACACATTTAGTATATATTTTGAAAATATTTACATGTATATATTTATTTTCATATAATTTCTATACAATAATATATAAATATATTTAATATATAAATATTACATATTTATATTTTCTTAAATATATACATGCATTTGTGTGTATATATGCTTTTGTTATGTAAACAAAAACTTTTATTTTGGATGTGATTGATAATTTGACAGCACTAAAATTAACAAAGTTATCAGACAATATAAAAATAAAATCACACAATATTCACAATATACAAAAAAACTA
>JAUMHP010000044.1:540230-558487 GCA_032361065.1 Enteromius trimaculatus | reverse complement strand
CCGTATAAAAATGCATATGTCAAGAACTTTTATTTTTATTCAGTGGATATTTATTTATATTATTATATTTAATATGTAGAATTTTTTAATTGGATGTTTAAAATTAATTTTTATGAATGGATTTTTGTTTATTTCTTCTATTTATAATTATTTTATAAATTGTCATGTATTTTTAAGAGACAGTATATAGTTGACAAAATAATCACTATTTATATTATTTACATACACTCCCCTAGTGCCAATATTTTTTTACAGGATGATTAAATGACTTTGACACTTGACTAGAAGCCGCTCAGTGAAACTGAATCTGTCGCTCCGGTTAGTGAAGTGTTTGTGATGATGTGAAGCTCTTATCAGCTGCGGTTTGAGCTGAAGTGTGTGTGAATCTCACGTATCCCACGAACACTCAACACAAGAGCCCGGAGCGAGACAGACACTGATGACAGACACCGATAGACGCTCATCACCCGCCAACATCATTCAGCGCTGAGAGACAGACACGTCCGCTCGCTTCTAATGAAAGTTCAGACAGAAATCAACATCAGCTCAGAGTGTGCTGCACAGATGCTCTGAAGTGAATGGGTGCCGTCAGAATGAGAGTCTGAATGAAACATCAGAATAATCCTCAGCGCTCCAGTCCATCAGCTAACATCTGGAGAAGACAGAAGATCAGACTAATCCAGCGTCAAGATGCTTCTAACTCAAATATGAGTCTATAATCCATAATAATGCACTTATTGTTGTCTCTCACATCAAAATCCAGACACTTGTTTGGATCTGTGCAGATTTCTCTCCTGATTCAGACCAGAAGACTTCTTTCTTCACTTCACTAATTAAGACCATAAGACACGTTTACTTCTTCTCAGCATTTATAGATTGTGCCCTATTCAGATTTAATAAAATTAATTCAAAATTAAATGAAATAAATAAATAATCCGTACAAACTTTGCTAATGAGGTTAAATATAATTAATTAAAATATTAAATAAATAAACAATCTGCACAAAATGACCTTGCCAATGAGGATTATAGATTGCATAAAACAATATTAATAAATATTTACAAACAAAATTACTTGTTCCTTGTGGAAAAAAAAAAATTATAAATTAAACATCAAATAAAAATAATGAAAAAAATAAATACAGTAAGTTTCTGATTACTTAAAAATTCAATGATGTATTTAAAAATGTATTTACAAATACTCATAGATTATGAAAAGTTTTGGCAACACTTTATGATGGTTCTCGTTTGTTAACATTAGTTACTGTATTAACTGACATGAACTAAGAACAATACTTATATCTTTGTTAATTAATAATAAAATATTTTCATATTAGTTCACAGTTACGTTAACACATGCAACTTTAAATTTTGATGAATAATGTGATAGTATATTTGGACTTAATATAAACTAGGATTAATAATTGCTATATAAAATACTATTCATGTTAACTAATATAGTTAATTATTAACAACTAAAACTTTATTATAAAGTGTGTTACCATTTTCTTATATCTTTGTGCATCGTTCACTGTTAAGAAAAATGTTAAGTAGAAATTATTATTAGTTATAAAGCCGCAGTCCAAAACAAATCTGTGTCTGGATTTTTATGCGAAACAACATTATATGGACTTTTTCACTGGAGGAGGCGTTATTATGGATTATGAACTCATTCATATCATCTTAACGCTGGATTAGTTTGATCTTGTGTCTTCTCCAGATGTTAGCTGATGGACTGGAGCGCTGTGGATTATTCCGATGTTTTTATGAGACTCCCATTCTGACGGCACCCATTCACTTCCATTACTGAGACGTTTCTCCAGATCTGATGAAGAAACACACTCCTCTTGATCTCAGATCAGCACATTCTCAGCACATGTTGTTTTCTGGACGAGTGTCAGAGTTATAAACGAGCAGCTTCTGAAACTGAACTCAGAGACGGACGGATGGAGCGAGAGCTTCAGTTTCTAATGCATGTGCTGTTAATATTAGATGAGCTTCAGCTTTTACTGGCTGTTCAGAGATCAGATGGAGAGCACACACACTCTCTCTCTCTCACACACACACTTTTACATTCTCAAACACTTCATTCTGTGTGATTTATAAGCTTGTTTCCTCATGGAGACCTAACTAATGTCCCACAAGATCAACATTTACTGATATTCCTGTCTTTGTGGAGACAGTTTTCAGCTGCTTACACACAGAACTTTCTCTTTTTGTTTCAAAGCTTCACACACTCATCCAACAACTTCACTCAACACACAAAACACCCCTCATCTCTCACGAAAGCAAGCGCTGCCTTCAAAATATCACGAACACATCTGAAAACAAACACACCTTTACCATAACACGAGCTCTGTTAGGTGTGTGTGTTACAGTCCGAGGCTGAGAAGTAATGATGGTGTGGTAGATTTGCTGTTTGCGAGTCATCTTTCACAAACTGAGTGATGAGGAAAGATTGCTAAAAAAAACTATAAGAAGCGTTTTCCTCTTGGTGTGAAGAGTTTGAGCAAACCTTTTCCTCTGTAAAGGAGCTGTTGTGCAACGGAAAGCTTTGGAGGAGGTCAAAGGCTCTTCACAAACGATCTCTGCCAATAAAGAAGTGTATTTCTGGTTGAGTTTTACGCAGGAGAACGTGTGAAAGTTAGTCGAGAGCGCAGAGAAGAGTCTTCTTTCTATTCTGGGAGCGGAGACGAGGTGGAGCAGTCGGAATGAATCTCCAGGCCTTATTAAAACGCATCTCATTTCATTCTCTCGTCCGGCCATTAATCACTCCGAACAGATCCGTCTGCGCTTTAATGAAGTCTGAAGCCCGGGAGAAAATGGACTTGGGCTCTGGTCATCTTCAACATCTTCATGAGCGTCTGAAGAGGTTCTGTTCTGTTCAGAGAGAGACACAGAAACATCCTCTGCTCATATTCTACACATCACCATCATGTTTCTGCATTATCATATCATATTCTGTAGGGCCATGTTTGACATACAAACCAACAAATAAATAATAAAAGCATAGTGTCATAGTGTGAAAAAATTATATACATAAACATATAACAAATAATAAATTCAATAAATAAATAATAAATACTATTTTACATTTTGTGAAAGAAAACAGAAAGTACATCATAACAAATAAAATAATAATAATTAAAAAAAAAAATTATAATAATTAGATTCAATAATAATAATAATGAGAAAAAATAAAAGAATGATAATGATGGTGAACAATTATCATCTGTCTGTATTCTGGTGAAAACCATGTTGTTATATTTAAATATAATATGAATAAAATATTATTAATAATAAATGAATAATAAATAATCATTAAATGAAAAATAATTATACATTTAAAAACAAAATAAAACATTTAAAAATTAAATATACATCAAAAGAATGACAAATTAATGAATAATGATCAATAAAGTATTAATTATTATTATTAAATAATAAATTCAAAGTGTGAAAAAACTGAACATACATACATAGATAATAATAATAAATAAATAAAATGATTATAATGAAATTGATCAATAATGTAATAAAATAATATTAATAGTATGCTGATGAAAACATCAGAAACATCAGGTCAAGGCCGATAGCATCATCATCATCATTCAAGAGCAGAGACCTTCGTCACACACACACACACACACACACTCCTGTGTTGATTCGTCACGTGCTGGTGCCCTTGACGCCGGCCGGTTGAACACACTGGATGAGCTCAGGTTTGACTGGAGTGTGTATCCGGTGTATCAGACGCTGGTGACTGACAGCAGAGCCTCTGAAGACGTTCAGAAGAGCGGGAAAGCTGATGCTGTGCTTACAGAGAAAGATGCTTCATTCACGACTCTGAAGGTCACGTCTCCATCTGAACTCACTTCACTCTTACCTTCAAACTAAACACAGATCCTTCAGCATAACTACTCCTCATCTCAGAACTCAATAAACCATAACCATAACCATAAGATGCTTTTTTCTCAGCACAAACATGCTGCTAATTAGATTTATAGATCACATTTAATAAAATTGATTAAAAATTAAACATTTTTTAATTAATTTATTAAATAAATAATCTATACAAACACATTTCCTTGCTAATGAGGTTTAAATTAAATTAAAATAATTTAATAATCTGCACAAAATTCCCTTGCTAATAAAGTTTATGGCTTTTGTTTAAATAAAATCATAGAAATAAAAATAAATAAATAAATAAATAAATAAATATTTACACACACTGTTCCTTGAGGGTAAAATAAAACAAAATGTATGAATAAATAAATAATCAGCACAAACACTTTTTCTTGTTAACAAAACAATTACAAAAATAAATCAATCATTGAATCAATCAGCACAACTGTATGGTATTTTATTCACACTAAAGAAAAAAAATAATAAAAATAATGAAATAATGAATAAACTCTTTGCTTGCTAATCAGCCTTTATAGACTGCCTGTTATTCCCAAAAAATAGCTACCTAAAATAGCATGAAGTCATATATTTATGTATATAGATAGATAGATTAATTGTGAATACCTGCATTCAAAATAAAAGTAGCTGTTTACATAATATACTGTATGTGTCTTCTGTGTATATTTATTATGTATATATAAATACAAACAAATGCATGTATATATTTAAGAACAATATGTTATGTTTGTATATTAGGTATATTTATTTATAATATAATGTAAATATTTTCTGTATGTGTGTGTAAACATATATTGTGTGAACAAAATCTTTTATTCTGGATGTGATTGATTGCATGCCAGCACTAATATAGATATCCACCAGCAGGGGCAAATCACAGAAACTAACCAATCTAACCTTTGACCTGCTGCTTGAGGTTAGTCTCAGCATCAGGCGGTGACCTCTGACCCCGCGCCTTCTCATGATCTGTGCGTCACATTAAACAACATCAGCATCACGCGAACAAGACCATCTGAAGACGCAAGCGAAGAAACCTCGTCAGCGGAGCAATCCTAAAGTGAGAAGCGTTTCTGCTGCATGATGAGTGTTTAACACAGCGGTGTGTGAAGATGACTCGTGAAACTCTACTCTGACTCGCTCGCTCAGATTACAATCGATAGAAACGTCCCGGGCCTCGGCGGCAGAAGAGCACCCATCCAAAAAAACACCCTCTTCTAAACATGAAGATATGAAATCGTGCTTCTTTACACACCATCAGTTTATATACAGTTTGCATAATTAGTCATTAATCATTTAGCTGAAAAACAGAACAAATATGTGCCTGCGGGTCAGAAAAATACAACTTATTCAAAGGGAAGACATTATTTAGCTTTGTGATTAATTGTTCTTCTGTTACACTAAATTAATTCTGTTGTAACATTCGATTTATAATATAACACGCATTTAAAACTTCTTATTTTTTTCAGCAGAAAAGCATCTAAACTGTACGGGTCGATTCTTGAGTCATTCTGTGCACAAATTAAAGTCACATTTTCCTGCAAATTCATAAAAACAATAGAGTTTAAAATCCTTTTTATGTTTTCAGACTTTCCTTTTTAACTCAAAATACATCGATGAAAGAGTTGATATTAACATGGAACAACATATTGTTATGCATTATTTTTGTGGTTTTCCAAATACAACATATAATGCAAAATGACTGAATAATGCATTTTTGCTTAAATTATTTAATTAATTTTTTTTGACCTTGTTAATCGATATTTGTTCGGGTTTTGATCATAAACTTAATTCAGATATTTTGTACTGGAAAACAAGAACAATAATGAGAAACAACCCTTTGTTGCAGTAAAACACATCGGTTTAAGTTGATTTTGTGCAGCAGGAAATCCTGTATTGTAGATCATGCATGCTAAACTGTCCTCTGCAGTCCATTGCAAGCATCAGTATTGTCTCTTTAGAGCGCAACTCTTGGTTGTATGAATTATGAAGCAGTATAAAGATGAACTGTCTTTCGTTTCTATGGAAAAACTGAAGCTGAGCGTCGTGATGGATTCAAGCTCAAACTGAAGAACACAAACAGCAGAGACGAGCGTGTTTTATTATAACGGCTCATATTCTTCATCCGCTGCGCAGGACGGCTCAGATAAATGCAATTAAAAATTCATGCAGGGACTCATTTGGACTCTTTTATTTTTCACTCGAGACTGAAAACGTTGTACTGTCATAAAGAGAAAGCGAAGGCCATCGCACAGGAAACATACGGATCAGAGCTACACTGAAGTTACAGCACGAAAAACATTTGATTGAATTATATTTAGATTTCCTCATTTTGAAGATGTTTTTATCCAAAGTGATTTGAGGGAATAGATACAGAAACTCATCTTAAAGACTTAAAGAAAACTTTAAATGTACTGAAAAAATAAACTTTAACTAAAACCCTAAATGTGTTTAATATTTGTTCTATTGTTAAATTTAGTTTAGCTTGATGGAGAAACAAAGTGAAAAATAAAACTGAACAAAAACCACACAGACATATAAAAACTAATAGAAATGCAATAATATTAAATAAATTAAAATTAAACTAAAATGAAAGGAAATAAGAACTAGTTCAAAATATTATTAAAATAATATTTTATTTTAGTAACATTGAAATACTGTAATAGTTTTTAATTAGTTTTTTTTTATTTCAAGTATTTCTGTAGCAGGCTCTTATTTTTTGATTCTTTGAAATATGTCTACATAGTTTATTCATCTTTAGTCAATTTTAATACATAAAGTTAAACTAAATGAAAATGGGAAGGTTGCCTTAGCAACAAGCTGAAAAGTTTTTTTTTTATTATTTCACATTAATTTCATTATAATAACCTGATGCTGAAATAACACTAATCTGGAGAACTGACTGAAAACTTGAAGACAGATCAAAACTAACGAGGTGATGAAGGTGAATAGAGGCTGTGTTTTAGAAATTGTAAATAAACTTGGAATTTGCATTGCCACGTATATAAGCGCAAATATGATTTACTGCCATATCTGTGAGTGTTTGTGTCCCTGAAGCCCTGAGTCTGACTTTAATCTGATTATCTTAATACGGCGCTCAGATTAATTGAGATTATCCTAAATGTCAGACACCATAAGTGTCTGCAAATGTCAATACACAGAGAAAGATTTCATAGGTAGAGATGAAATGTCATGGGCGGGTGATAATATTTCAGCTTTAATTAAGCGCGTGTGTGTCTTTTCAGCCTCTGGAGAATCGTGGGAGCTATCAGAGAGAGTCACGGAAAAACACACTCCATGATCTCCAGATTTAACTGTTGAATGTGGAGCATAAATGAACATGTGTGTTTGTCACCTCTGCAGGTGTCCGTGTCTCACTTGGTCCCCGGGCCCCTGTAAATGCTGTTTGATTGCAGATGTTCCTCCAGGGGCCGCATTAAAGAGCCGTCGCACCGCTGCTGCTGCCAGCGACATTTATCGAGATCGGCTCTCGTTTCAGGAGACAGACGGAGACCTTCTGCTGCGAGAGACGACTGACTGTCATCAGACCTTCCAACCGGACCCCATCACACACACACACACACAGAAACGCACCATCACACACACTTATGACAATGGCGAAGTTATAAGAACAGTCAGAATCGTAAGATAAAAATCTGAAGTTATGACAGAAAGTCATTATGATTTAAGAAACTGAAAGTGTGACAGAAGTCATAATTATGACCATGGCAAAAACTATGAGACAAGTCATAATTATAAAAAAACATTTAAATTATGTCTGTGATAATTATATGTAAAAGATAAAAAGATGTAAGTACAGAAAGTTATAATTATGAGAAAATTACAATCATGAGACAAAAAGAAAACAATTATTATGCAATGGCGAAACTATGAGATAAGTCACAATTATGAAATAAAAAGTCTAAATTATGTCTGTGATAATTATATATAATTATGAGATAAAAAGATACAGACAATTATATCACAATTATAAGATCAAATAATTATCTCATAATTATGACAATGGAAAAATTATGATATAAGTCATAATTATAAGATAAAAAGTCACAATTATGAATGTGATGATAATTTTGAGATAATAAAATTAAATTGTGAAAGTCATAATTTTGAGGGATAATTTGAAAAAAATTAATAATGAGATCAAAGTCATAATTACAACAATGCAGAAATTTACTTATTTAATGGTTTACTTAGTCACAATTATGAGATACAAAAAAATAATTATTAGATAAATATCTGAAATTATGACAAAAAGCCATCATTTTATTATTATGACAAAGTCAAAATTATGACATACTTAGTAATAACTTTGACAAGTTAACTAACCCTAACCCTAACCTAACCCTGACAAGAACTCATATTTGATTGTTAAAATTATTAGATAGTAATATGATGTATGAAATACTTAGTCGTACTTATGAGTTAAATCATACAGTAGTTATAGGATAGACAATCAAAATTCTGCCATACATAAAACCAATATCTGCCAATGAAGTCAGAAAAATAAAACTGTAAAAATACCTTTTGAATTAAGTTTATTTCTGAGCTCATTGGCAGATATTTTTTCTTGTTTAAATATAAACGTTCCGCATATTAATTAATTTTTTTTTTTTCCCCCTTAGAAAACAACACTTAATACCTTGTTATTTTGTTCTTCCAGTAAATGTATCTTGAGTTAAAGGATGTTTGTCCTGGAAAACAACACACAAATACTGAGTAAGAACATCATATTTTCCTGTGTGAAGGTTCAACTCTTCATATATTGTGACAAACAATACTGATAAATATAGAATCTGTATTTCATGGTTCCTCATCCTCCTGAAGTGAGCATCATCTGCTAATATTAAGAATTAATGTGGTCTGTGAGGTCACCTGATCTCAGGCGGCACGCTGATCAATATTACAAGCTCGTTAGTGTGTTTCATGTTCTTCCTGCTGCATCCTGAGCAGCCATCTTTCTAATTACTTCTAAAAGGAGGCTGTTATAAACGACACTGAATGCCTTTCTGAGATCACTTTCAGTGAAGGAGGAAGAAAACCTGGCAAAATCTGGCAAACGCCTGAGTGGCTGCCAGATCCGACAGGAGAGCTTCCCAGAATCCCCGGCGGACCGGACTCCAGAGGTTGGAGGTTTTGGTTGCTATGTGAACTGCATCTCTCAATCTGCCGTGTGCTGATCTGCTGGAGCACTGCTGGAGACGTGTTTCCATCAGGTCCTCTTCTCGCTGTTTACTGGACTCAACTAGATTTTGAAGGAAATGTGCCCGAGCAGAAGTCACTGCCCCATCGAGGGTGGTTGCTATGCAGTTGCTAGGTGGCTAGGGTTTCATCTGTTATATGTGTCCTCAACTTATTTCAGCAGAGATGGACTTTGATGAAACTTCAGGGTTCGGTTCTCCATCAGTTCACAGGATAGAGCGACATCATCAATTCTGCATGATATGACTCAATTTGAATATGGGGTCAACAGTCCTCATTATTTTCTCTGAAATATTAAAAACCTCTTAATGTTTCATAGGGTCCCAAATCTGGAGATGAATTAATTTGGTTACATTTGACATTTTTTGCTATTAATGTTTCATTAACTATGAAAATCCATTTCCAACATGTAGGAATGACTTAAAAAGTGCAATAATTATGAGATAAAACGTTGAAACAATGCCATAGAAAGTCATAATTATGATCATTACAAGATAAGTCATAATTACGATATAAAAGTTAAAAACTATGCAATAGAAAGTAAAAAATTCAATCATGAGATATTTCATAATTAAGACAATTCCGTAATAAAAAGAGTAACATAATAGCTTATAAAATGATTGTGAAATTTAACTTTAGTTTATAACTATAAATAAGTTATGGTTTAAAATTTGTTATAATTATATATTTTTTTTAAAATGTCATAATTATGACAGTCACTATTATGAGATAATTTGAGACGAAAAATCTAAATGGTGACAAGCCTAGTCATAATTATTCAAAGTTGAATTTGTAAAGGTGGATAATCCTGATTGACATATAAGTCGATAATATAAGTTATGATTATGAAATGGTGAAATAATCATTTTCACAAAAAGTCAACATGATGAGACGAGTCATAAAGGGAAAAAAATGAAGTCAAAATTATGAGATATTTCAGAATCATGAAAAAGTGTAATTATGAGATAAAAGTTGAAATTCTGATATAAAAGTTACAGATGAGATGCAGAAATACAGTAATCTCTGACTGAAGTAAAGGTGGAGTAAGTGTATCATTCTGTCCTGACTCACCTAAACACCTAAAGACCATCAGCTCATCATCGCTGAAGAAAAAAATGCTTATACTCTTCTAAAGTCCAGGTTTGACTAGACCTTTCTCACATGTGCAGCAAGACTTTGTTCTGTTTGTCTGGTTCCGGGTCTGCTGATGGTTTGAGAAACACGTAGTTAGTTGTTCAGGTGAAGATGCAGTAGTAGATGAGCGAGGGGCATTAAACGGCGTGTTTGTGGGGTCACGTTAATGTCATCGTTCATGAAAACAAGACGGCTCTGATGTCTGCCGGTCGATGCTCAGCGAGCGTTCTGGGACGTTCATTCATCACTTACACGACGCCTGTGGTTTCCAAATCTTTTACTGTGACCCGAAGTCTCTTACGGCCTGACCTGCTCAAGAAATCATCAAGACCTTCTCACAAATACAAAACAGAGACATCATATAATCAATAAACCGAGATATAATCCAGCAAACAGAGTTATGAACAAACGTTCTATCCGTCTTTAATAATGTTCTTTATGCATGTTTGTTCTCTTTATGTATAATGTTTCTGACAAAACCCTAAGACACCAGGACAAACTCCTAGAGGACACCAGGACATTATATGATATATTATATACACAGACATGACATTTTATATGGTTAATATACGCACATTATGAGTAGTTAATTGCATCCACAAGGTTTTTGATTAGATATGTATTTGTTTATTTTCTAAATATATCCTGTATGTGAGTGTGTTTATATATACATAATAACTATAGCCAGTACACGCACATATATATCGTAGAAAAAAATGTAATGGCAATGAATAGTTTTCCAGCACTGATGGAGTTCATCTCCAGGTCTTCAGATGATCACGGATGTCATGACTAATCGTGACGCTTTTGTTTAGTGAGCAATTACAATAATCATCTAGTGAGGAGAATCTGACACCGGAACAAAAGAGCAGAAGAAGCGCTGAAGCTGCTGTCAATCTCTTATATAACCGAGGACCGCAGCACATCAACAACAAGCAGAGCCGTCTGAAGAAGCTCTGTGTTCATCATCACAGCAGCCGTCGACCGGGGTGTGTTCAGTGTTAAACAGCTGTTAAACATCACTATCTGCCTCTGGGACCCTGATTAGAGGAAGTAACCCACCCCAGAGACACACTGACATGATATCAACACACACTTAACTGCAGACACACACGCGCCTTTAATAACCAAATAATAGTGGAACACTTTATTTTAAGGTGTCCTTGTTAAACGTTATATGTCCTTTTATGTACTTTTATAATAACAATAAATGATCCATAATTACATGTACAATTAAATGTATAATTGCACTGTAACAAGGACACTTTAAAATAAAGTGTAACCAATAACAGGGTCTAAACTAAATGTTACACTGACATTTTTTTTTACTAAATTTACCAATTTTTTTTTAAGGCAAGTGATCAATTTATTTTATTTAAACAAATTTAGTTTAGCAACTTTCGAAAAAGAAAATCTCTATATATATTTTTTAATAAAATAAATTGTTAACTTAAAAATGTAGTATATTTTTCATTGTAAGCAACATAAAATAATAAAAAAAATGTAAGTAAAACAATTTACATTTAAAAAAACAATAAAAAATTAATAAAATAGTACCAAAACAAAAATTTATAAACAAAAAAGGATCTATTAAAACTAGAATATGAAATAATATGAAATAACATTAAATAAATACATCTAAAAATAATGAAAGGGTCTAAAACAAAACAAAATAAGAAGTAAAACAAACAAATAAATAATTATATAACAATAATTATCACAAATTTGCCACCTCACACGAATATAAACGAACTGGTTGTGAGACTGTGCTGAGTTTGTTACTGTTCAAATGAATCATTCAAGTGATTCACTGATTCTATCAAACTACAGCGGGAACATGGGTTTGTTCTGGTCGTGTGAATGACCGAGGGTCACCTGAGGGTCATGAAGCTCCACCCACCTCACCTGGAAAACACCTGGACACAGAAGAAGCCCTAAGACACAGCAGATTAAGACAATCATGGTTTATTATGAGCCTCTGCATCATTTACACACAGATGAAGCATCTGCAGTTCAGAAAAAAACTTGCTGGAGTCTTCTCTGATATGAGGATATATGAACATTCAAGTGCGGGAACAAACGGTCCATCTGATGTTTCCCCATTATTCAACTGGATACCGATGAAGTTGATGTTTTGGCGGAGCTCCGTGACCTTCATCGGTCCAGATCCTGATCCATCAGCGCCGTCATGGTTAATACCCAGAAGGTCTGAGCTGCTGAGTAATGAACGTCACAAACCAGGGCTGAGATCCGGTCACAGATGAGCGTCTCTGAAACAGATAAAGGCATCATTACAAAAACAACAACACTTTAACGCTCAAAATAACTACTTCAACTTATTTATTTATTTTTATAAAAAATTTAACAACTGATGTTTTTTTTTAAATAATATTTACATTTTTATTTTTAATAGCAAATGTTTATTTTTTACTTATACAATTTTTTTTTCATTTTATATATTTTATTTTATATTTTTTATTTAATATTTAAAAAATATTTTATATTTTTAAATAATTTATAGAAACTATAGATGTTTATTTTTTACAAAAACAATTTAAATGTAATATTTACATTTTTAGCGAGTGCTTGTTTTGTTTTTATTTATTTTAATTATATATTTTGAAATTAATATTTATATTTAAAGCAAGTTGTTTTCATTTTAATTTTGTTTAATTACATCATAATTTACACCTTTAGCAAGTGTTACAAATGAATTTTAGCTGGGAATCCTTCATACATATTGAAAATAAAATAGGTCCTAAAATTGATCCCTGTGGGACCCCTTTTATCATTTGTAGCTCTGATGAACTATAACACACTGAGTTCTGTCATAATAATAATAATTATTAGTCATTTCACTAAAACCAACACACTCAATAATCTGATCCACAATATTGATCAGGGGTTTGGTTAGTTTAGCTGGTTAGCAGAGATGAACGAACAGCTCTATCAGTCACTAACCAGAGAGTTTAGAGCTCCTGCTTTCCTCACATTTGATAAACGATGTTTGTGAATAGAATGACTATAAAAGCACATCATATTTGAATTTTACATGTGATAAAAACAGTGATGTAATCTGTCAGCAGGAAAAATGCACCAAAAATAAACACAAACACTTGGATCCGTTTGTGATGATGATGATGATGAAGGGCGGCTCACCTGTATCAGGTTTCCAGCGGTTACCAGAGCTGATCCCGGTCTGAGGAGATCTGTGCCGTGCGTAACATGGGAAATGAAAGCAGGAAACGGCATTAGTTTAATGTTTCATACAGAAAAGAAAGATATAGGGCTTTTGAGGTTGATATGGTTTATTCTGAATCAATGAAGATCACCGCAACGCCGGCCAATCAGGAGAGCCTGCGGATATTTAGGATCAATAATTAGGCTCCAGACAGGTTTGGCGAAGCTGTTTAAATAATTGATAGAAGTTGAACGAGCTCGAGTCATACAGTCGTCATAACCAGCAGCAGAAGGACATTTGCATTGGGTTTCTATTAAAAGCTTCTAATTAAAGCGCTGGTGATGTTCAAGGGTGTTGCGGTGACACACTAGTCATTAATGGGGCTAAAAGCTTCATCTGCTGGTAACAAATGATCCCAGACACAGATGGATGACCTTCAACAGCAGAGACCCGCATCTTAAGATCAGTAACTCACCTTCACATCGTCCCAGAACCTCTCTGAGATTCATTCTTCTGCTGAAATCAAAACACCATATTTTGTAGAATATGCTGGGAATCAAACAGGTGACGGCACCCATTGACTTCCATTGTATTACTTCCAGCAGCTATTTAGATTCCATCATTCTTCAGGATATGTTCTTCTGTCTTCAGCAGGGGAACGAAACTCTTTCTGGTTTGGTGACGATGATCAGTTTCGTTTTTGGGTGGACTGTCCATTTAATAAACCTTCTCATCATTTTTGTTGCACATAACATTTGATGTGCTTTCTCTATTTCATTTTGCAATAGTTATTTATAGGCACGTAATAATTGAAAAAAATTAAATAAGAAATATCTAAATGTTCTTAAATCAAGATACTAAGTCATGTTTTAAAAAATATATCAAGATTAAATTTAACTAAAATAAAAATAATCTTATTCTCCCTTTGAAATGCATTTATTTTTCAGACCCTGTAAACAGATATTTGTTTGCATTTTTAGCAATTATTTTTAGAAAACAAGCCTTGGTGTCTGAAATGATTTTGCATCTCAATAAGTTTTTTCAAACACTTCCAATAAATTCTAAAAACATAATTTCTGAATATTCTCAGATGTGAAAGGAACATCTGATCATTTTGAAACATTAGGAAAATGTGTCTTTTAAATGTTTTATCAAACTAGTTACATTTAACAAAAGTTAGACTACCGTTCAACTGAAAGATTTAATGAATGATGCATTAATAATGTTTTTGTGCTAATGCTTTGAGTACATTATCATTATTAAAGACCAGACTGTATGTAATGTGTTTATTAAGCACTCTCATTATAAAGTGTTTCTGAGGGTCTTTGTACCTTTGTGGTCTTGATCTTATTCCCCATCGCGCAGCTCCATCCTTTGAGATCGGGCAGCACTTTACAGTCCTCTCCGTCCAGACACGGATGCATCTGACACCACCACTTCTGCTGGACTATAGAGGCTGAACACACACACACACAGAGCGCATGATAAATCACTGCGTTACCCTCATAACACATCCATGGAAGAGATGCATGAGAGTCTTTAAATAGGGTTTTGTAAGGGACTGAAACTTCGCAATTTTCCAATTATTTAAAAAACAAATATTAGCCATACAAATGTTCGGGTCATTGTGACCTGGGTATGTATGGAGCACCATTAGTGCCAAAAACACACTCAACTTACAGAAGTTACAGTAGTGCCAAAAAAGTCTGTGAAATATATTTCAGATTTGAAACGTGAAATATAACTTTTCAGAGTAGTTTTGATGTTTGTTGGAAATAAATTTGGACTGATTTTGAGCAGTTCAGATGATTTATTAATTCCCATGGGGTTAATCCTGATTCTCAGATAACGGGGCAGTTTCCCGAAACGGGGTTTAAGACTAGTCCTAGATTAAAATAAATGTTAAAAGCTGTCTAAAGTGGAAAAAGCGTGCACTGAGATATCTTAAAATACATCATTGTCATTTGTTTAGTCTTAAAATGCTCACAGAGAATGCATTTGTGTAAAACATGTTTCTAAAAACTCTTAAAAGTCCTAAATTAGCAAAGCGCTAGTCCTGGCTTAATTCCTATCCAGGAAACCGGCCCTATATGTTTATCAGGGTTGCCAATTAATTGCATCCAAAATAAAAGTTTTGTTCACATAACCGTGTATTAGTGTATATTTATAATGCATATATAAATACACACACATGCATGCATATATTTAAGAAAAATATGTTACGTTTGTTTATAAAATATACTTATATATGAATATAAACTATAAATATACACATCTAAATAGTTTCAAAATACATACTGTGTGTGAATTTATATATACATAATAAACACACACACACACACATTATGTAAACAAACAATTTAATTTTGGATGCAAATAAATCTTGATTATCATTTGACAGCAATAATGTTTCTATGCATTTCACACAAAATTGCACATATATATATAATTCATGATGGTGGTTCACCTAAATAAAAAAATATATAAAAGGGGTGAATGCAGTAATAACATGATAGCATTCAAAACGTTCACCTTCACTGATTGATGATGAGTTTGTGATCAGATAGAGAGCTGAACCCGTCAGAAAGAGCTGTGATGATGGAGAAGATCGTTAGCACGTTAAGTGCTGATGTTTTTTTGGAGATGACCTGCCGATGGAGGACATTCGAGCCGGGCTTTCATTTGCAGAGAATGTCAGAGACTAAATGTCATAGAATAGGTCAGACGGCACTCAGGGGCCCGGACACATCCGGACGGACCCGTTAACATTCATTTCACACAGCTGAAGTATTACGGCTGAAACGATTAGAGACGATCAGAGTTTAATCAGCTTCTTCATTAACGGACAGACATTAAACACGCCGCTGACCAGCAAACGAGCGCCTGATGATCCTTCAGATCTGCTTTATTCTCTCGATTCATTGAATGCAAAGATTTTATTTCCAGCATTTTAGCGAAAATGATTCCTCATGTTGAGAACTGATAACCAAACATGACAGCTGTGTTATTGGAGTATCACTGATTATTAATCTATTATACTTTTAAAATTAGATTTTATTTTTATTTCATTGATTAGTAATTTATACTTTTTTAATTAGTTTATGTCATTGTTATAAACTAATATTATTGACTTATTTTAATACTTATTTTAAAGTAAATGAAAAAAGCTGAAATAAAATACAATTAGCTTTTTTCAATACATTTAATTTTATTTAACTTAATGTTTATTTTATTTTAAATAATAAACATCTTTATTTTATTTTAAGCCAACTATAATATTCTTGAGTAAAGCTTATTTTATTTCAAATACATTTTGAACAAAAATTTAGAATAGACCAAATAATAATGTTCAAAATGATTTAGATGTTGTTCTGGTGATGTGAAGATGTTTTTAATACCGTCTACGCAGGACGGAGCGGCTCTGGTGGTTCCTGCCACCTGTCCCGGGAAACACGAGCACTTGACGGTCTGCGAACGCTCCTCGATCTTGTTCTTATTACAGCATCGGTGTAACGCCACCACCTCACATGTTCCCGTCCGCACCGCTGCAACACAACATACACAACACTACATCAACTTACTTCACTTCAGCTAACGTTTCTCATTTTCACTTAGTGTGACTGCATCTACTAAAATAACTAAAAGTGCAATAAAAACCAAAATAAAAGTAATTATTAGAAATTATTACCAGAAATGTTTATATATATAAAAAAATTATAATAAATTAACATATGCAAAAGACTGAACTTCTAAATATCTATTTAAAATAGAACATAAAAACTGGCATGTAAACTAATTCAAAATGAATAAATTTGATAATAGTACTGCAATGCAACTAAAATAATGCTGGACCACAATCATTATAATAAACATCAAAATAAGTAAGTAATTTTTGATTTCTTAAATTACATTCAATGATAATAAAATAGCACTCAACAACAACCTTCATCACAGACATTAAAGAAAACAATAAAAAAAGCACATAGAATAACAGACATTAATTAATTAATTAAAAACTACATAATGTCAATGAATCATCATAGACTTAACAAAACAAACAAGTACATAAAATGAAAAATATTTTATGTACTTGTTTGTTTTGTTATGTCTATGATGATCATTGACATGATGTAGTTTTTAATTAATTAAACAACAAAACAAACTAATAAATTAAATTGAATTAAATAATTTATGTCAATAATAGTAGAACAGCAGTGGACCACAATAATCACCATAGATATTTACAAAAGTGAATTCATTTTTAAAACTATGAATTAATAAATAAAAATTTTAATGGTAAAATAAAATGATTAAAAAGCTCATAATGACATGATCTTAAATTAGCAGTGGCTCATCATCATCATGAGCGATTAATTAGTGGACACACACAGTGAGTGACGAGCTCAGCTAAAGCTTTATTGATGAATTCTGGAGCTCCGGAGACGCCACTGAGTCTCTGTCCTTCAAACGCTGCAGCGCTCTGCACTTTAACTGCTGCTGACATTTCTGTGAGACGTGTGTGTGTGTGTGTGAAGAGTGTGTGTGTGTGTGTGTGTTTGAGCGTGTGAAGAGTGTGTGTGTTGTGTGAGTGTGAGCGTGTGAAGAGTGTGTGTGTGTGAGCGTGTGAAAAGTGTGTGTGTGTGTGAGCGTGTGAAGAGTGTGTGTGAGTGTGTGTGTGAGCGTGTGAAGTGTGTGTGAGCGTGTGAAGAGTGTGTGTGTGAGTGTGAGCGTGTGAAGAGTGTGTGTGTGAGCGTGTGAAGTGTGTGTGTGTGAAGTGTGTATGTGTGTGTGTGTGTGTGAGC
>JAUMHP010000044.1:513930-523965 GCA_032361065.1 Enteromius trimaculatus | reverse complement strand
GAAGAGCAAAAGCCCAGTGATACAGCTTAAAATTAGGAAGAGCAAGCCCACCAGAGAGTTTATTTCTCTGTAATATGAGGTCGTTTGCCGTTCCATACAAATTTGGTAATTAAACTCTGCAATCTATCCCAAAAACGACATGGGGGAAGTGTCACACAATATTTATGTAACAATTAAACATGTTTATTCTGACTTGTACATATTAAAATATATAAAGAATAAGGAAGCATATTCAATTTTGTTGTGTTTTTAAATGTATAAAAAAAACTAGGATAGTGG
Organism: Enteromius trimaculatus; assembly: GCA_032361065.1. Classification (NCBI taxonomy): domain Eukaryota; kingdom Metazoa; phylum Chordata; class Actinopteri; order Cypriniformes; family Cyprinidae; genus Enteromius; species Enteromius trimaculatus. The sequence continues at coordinate 523,686 of JAUMHP010000044.1, read as the reverse complement.
CAAACTTAAAACATGTATTACTATTTGGGGTGAAAGTAATTCATCCTTTAATGTGTCATAAATTGATTTTTGTTGTAAGCCTCACAAAATTAATGCACTGAATGACATTTTAATGGATAATTTGAGTACATCAGGAAAAAACTCATTTAAAGCAGTATAACACTTATTGTTTTTATCTTTAAACTCTTTTTCGTCTTTAACCTATGAATTTATTTAGGAAAATATGTTGTTTATATACTAAAAATATTATATATAAGTGCTGTCAAATTATTAATCACAACCAAAATGCGATTATTATTTATTACATATATGTATCTTGTAATCTAAAATATGTATTGTGTATATATATACTGTATTTTTGTACATAATAAATGTACACAGTACACACACATCAGATGTGCTTCAAACATAAACAATAAACATTAAAACATTACAATCATATTTTAATGGACTCTCAGTCAAAACATCACAGTTACTCCTAAAGCTTGTTGGATCATTCATATGATAGTTCATTTAATTGTCGTACTTAAAATATCCTGTGACGATCTTATAAACTATAGCTATATAAACATCACTGGGTTTTTGTTAAAGGAACCGTTCATCTGAACATAAGATGTGTTCACTCTCAGTTCATCCCAGATCAGTGGATGGGTGCCGTTAGCCCAAATGACGTCCATTAAGACGTTTTAACTCAGATATGAATCTATAGTCTGAATCAGAACATCTAAACTCTAAACAAATACAGTATGTAGCTGTATTTTGATGCGAGAGGCAACAGGAGATGCACTTCTTCTCTGGAGGAAGTATTACGGAGTCATATTTTAATGCTGGATTAGTTTGATCTTGTGTCTTCTCCAGATGTTTGCTGTGATGTTTTTTCAGACTCTCTTTCTGACGGCACCCATTCACTGATGCAGTGACACATCTCTGCCGATCTGACTCCTCCTAACGCTTACAACGAACTAAAACAAAACCTCTGTTTTCTCTGTCAGACGAGGATGCCGCTTCAGTCACGATCTGTTGTCCGGTCAGAACGCAGTAGTTCTGACGGCTCACGGACTGAACACACTGGACGTGAAGGAGCTGTGTATTCTGCTTTTACAGAACGATAACTCTCTCCTGCCAGCGGTGAGTGCTTCACAGCTTGTGCTCTAAGTGCAGAGTTTAGAGTTGAGTCTGAAAGCGGTGCTGGTCTCTCAGGTGTGTTTCTCGTATAATAACGGCACGGGAGAATACGGCCGCTGTCAGGACGCCGAGAGCTGCAGGAGGCTCCACATCTGTGAGAAGTACCTGCAAGGCTCCTGCGACTGCTCTCGCGCTCATGACTTCTACGAGCCGCATCCGCTGAAGACGCTGCAGGACAGAGGCGTCCCGGCCGAGCTCATGGCCATCATGAAGGACCTGTACTCGAACATCGAAGCCCTGAGGCGTCTGTCCAAGACAGGAGCGAACCCCAGAAGAGGCCCGAATGCACAGAACCGGAGACCTTCGAGCGGTTTTAACACCGGCAGGGGACAAGAGGCTCAGAACAACACAGGTAACACCGCTTCCACCACTGAATATTCTACATTGTGAGATTAAAAAGTTGCAATTATCTTTTTAATTTTATTCAGTGGCAGAAACAGTTTTAAATATGAGAAAGAATGCAATTTCAGACGTGTGTGTGTGTGTGTGTGTGTGTGTCTCTGCTCTTAGAGAAAACGGAGATCTGCATGTATTTCATCAAAGGACACTGCAAACACGGTGGTAAGAGCAGCGTAACTTTGTTCTTCACAGAGATGTGTTTAGGTGGAACACAGCTGAACTCTTGTGTTTCCAGTCTCGTGTAGGAGGGAGCATTCCACTCTGCCTTATAAATGGGAAGTAAAAGACGGATCCGAATGGAAGGCTCTTCCTGACAACGAGGTCATCGAGAAAGATTACTGCGATCCTGCAAAGATATATAGGTGTGTGAAAGGAAACACGCGGAGGACTGTGTTGCTTTAATTTCACCTGAATATCAATGGAGCTGTCTGTTGAGACAGCGGTTTACTGATTGTTCTCACGGTTTCTCTGTCTATCAAAGCACTGGAATGAACCGGGTTTGTTTCAATACGATGACCCAGGGCTCTCTCGGCGTGCGGCGTCTGTCCACGGTTTCGTCGGTGCTGCAGCCCACCTTCATCCTGACCACCGAGTGGCTCTGGTACTGGGAGGACGAGTATGGGCACTGGGTCCAGTATGCTACATCGGTAGGTGACGTTTTGCAAAACTTAACTGTACTTTTTAACATTTGATGTTGTGTTTGTCTCTTTATTGGTCAGGACGGCAGTCACAGTTTGTCCTCCATCTCCAGCACTGAACTCGAGCAGAAGTATCAGGCCGATAACATCGCTGTGGTGGAGTTCACAGCCGGATCGCAGACGTACGAGCTCAGCTTCACGGGTAACCTACAAAACATTGTACATGTAGGGGTTGTGCGATATGTAGCGTCTATGATAAGACTGCAGTTGTTGTTTTAATAATGTGCGAGCTGGCATTATAGAGTATGTCACTCAATTAGCAAAAAAACAAGTGAAAAGCGTCTTTAGAACCCAAAAGCCTGTTTAGAACCTATTTGAACTGCATTCTAATAGGCTTCATCACACAAGGTATGGAAGCCTGTTTCTGCCCCTGAATAAAAAATAAAAAAGGTTATTGTTTTTTCCCCTCATTCGGATCGAGTTATAAAGTCAGAACTGAGAGATATAAAGTCTTGAAGTCATCTTAATGGCGTCTGAACTAATCTTCCTCTTCAGATATGATCCAGTCCAACAAACGCTACTCAACCAAAAAAGTTGTCAGGCGTCGCCCCAAATTTGTGTCAGCGGCCGATGTTCGTACCATCAAGACAACGTAAGAAAACACTCCTCTTTCTCTCTCAAACTCTCTGAAACCTGAATGACAGAGAAAAACTCTTCATGTCTGTTTTTAGTAAAAGGGCGCCCAATAATTTCAAGGCTCTGCCGGAGCACTGGGATAAAGCTCTGACTCCTGAAACCGGATACAAGGTGAGTGGAAGCGTTGATCTGCGGCTTTCATGATTTAAAGTGGATCTCTGTTTATGTTGTTCTGTGCTGTTTCACACAGAGTGTGTCGCTGCAGACCACGTCAGCCGAATACATCAAAATCAAAGAACTGTTCTATCGCACCATGGTCGGCTTCAGAATCCTGAAGATCGAGAGGATCCAGAACAAGGCATTATGGGAGGTTTATCAGTGGTGAGTCCACACGGCATGCACTCGCTGGAACTTCCAGGTATAATACAGCACGTCTGATGGTTTGCCCCACTTGCACAGGCAGAAGGACTTCATGAAAAAGAACAACGGAGGCCGAGACGTGACCGAGAAGCAGCTCTTTCACGGCACCGACAGCACGCATTTAGATGCCATCTGCCGCCACAACTTCGACTGGAGGATCTGTGGAACTCACGGCACGGCCTACGGAAAAGGTGGAGTTAAATGGTGTTTCTACATCATTTGCAGAAATGTGTCTCAGTAATGGATGTGAATGGGTGCCGTCAGATCATCCCTCCATGAATAAAAATCTCAAAGTGCACCATGTATAAAGTTACTGTCCATCAAAAGAAGTAAGCAGTTTGTTAGACAGAGGTCTATAGAGTTGGAATAGTCTTAGTTGTGTGTGTTTCAATGCTCAGACTGAAGAACACAAGTACTGTTAGACCAAAACCGCTTCAAAGCAACATCCCGTAGCCTTGAGTTTCCATAAACGACGGCACCCATTCACTGCAGAGGCACAAGACCAATGACACAACGAGGGAACATTTCTCCTAATCTGATGAACAAACAAATTCTGTCATTAATTACTCATCCTCGTGTCGTTCTGAACCCATAAGATCTTCAGAACACAACTGAAGGTATTTCTGATGAAATCAGACAGCTATCTGTCCCTCCATAGACAGCAGCACAACTGAAATGATCCAGAAACTTAGTAAAAACATTAGTGTCCATGTGACATGAGTGGATCAACTTTAGTTCTGTGACGCTACAAAGAAAACAAAAATAACATTCTGCCATTTCAGAGAGCATCACAACGCATGCGTACACTTTCCTCTAGGCGTAACGCTTATTTACATTCATGCGCGTACATATGTGTTGCGCTGCGATACTGAATGGTTGAATAAATTATGTGATTTTTGTTTTCTTTGTGCAAAAAATATATTCTTGTAGCAACGCAAAATTAAAGTTGATCCACTCATGTCACATGGACATGTTTTAACTACGTTTCTGGATCATTTGAGTTGCGTTGCTGTCTATGGAGGGTCAGATAGTTTATGGGTCTTATGGGTTTGAAACAACATGAGGGTTAGTAATTAATGACTGAATTTTTATTTTGGAGTGAACTGTCCCTTTAAGAGCCCAAAATGTGTCTCTCTTTGCAGGTAGTTATTTTGCCAGGGATGCCAAATACTCTCACAGCTACACCAAAGACTCAGGCACTCGCTCCATGTTCGTGTGCCGCATTCTGGTCGGCTCCTACACCAAAGGAGAATCCAGCTATCTCCGGCCTCCATCCAAAGACGGAGGAGACACCGTCTTCTACGACAGCTGTGTGAACGACGTCTGTGATCCGTCTATATTTGTCGTGTTTGAAAAGCACCAGATCTACCCTGAGTATCTGATCGAGTACCGAGACTGCAGCGGCTCTGATTCACCGGTGCGTCCGGCGGTGCGTCCAGCAGTGGCAGTGACCAAGCCTGTATCTCCTCCGTACAGAAGCACAAACGCCTATGCCTATAATTACCCCACAACCACATCTTCTTCACACTCTTCCTCCTCAAACTCCTTCTATGTCCCCTCCTCAGCTGCATCATCCTCATACACCTCCTCATATATCTCTTCCTTGAATGCCTCCTCTTCAAGGGCCCCTTCCTCACAATCCCCTTCCACTACGCCAAAGTCTTCAAAGTCGGAGAATCAGTGTATGATCATGTGATCACATTCACAGGAAGCCAGTTAAAAGTTAATACTGATAATCAATAGTAAAAATCATTACACAATAATCAAGTGTCTTATACTCTCAGGTTTAAGTCAGGATGAGTCTGATGAGATTTTTCTTTCTTCTTACATGCATCCAAATGTAACAGAAAATGAAAATCGGATTTGATGTTGAGATGTGGGCGTGGCTCTACCAATGTATGCAGATGAGCACGAGCTTGCAGGGGCGGGGCTTAAGAGGAGCAAATGATTGAAGACTGAAGATTTGATGAAATAGTCTAAATGTAAAATGAATCATATACACAGATGAATTGTTGGAGCTTTAACATGCATTTGGAAAACAAAGGGATGAGTTTCTATTTCATGCCAGCTTTGATGGCAATCTGTAATTCGTCCTGATCTTTGCTTGGATCTTTGTCATCATCTCAATATTTGAGATACTTGTCATAATAAAGCTTTCCGATTCACAACTTTAAGGAGAGGATGAAGTATTTTTTCCTCCCTATTGACCTTTTCCTCATAATTCTCAAATCTAGGCTACTTTTTCCTCATGGATGTGAATGACTGACTGTAATATCACTATTGATCTATTGATAATACCTGTGTCCCTCAGCAATATAAAAGTCATGTTGAAATAAAAAAAAATTATAAATACATTCTTGTGCCTACTGATTATTTCTGTATCACGTCTACTTTATGTTAAATCAAAAAACTTATATATTTGGGGTGAAGCATTTTGTGCAATAATATAATATTGTCATTACGCTAAAATATTTTAACATTCTCACTTCTTTATAACGTTAATAAAATAAAAATTAACGTTAATAAATGTTAACGTTATGCAAATAATGTTTATAACAACAAAAGGACATACTTTATTCGTTTTGAGAAAATATTTTGAGATTTAGTAGGGTTAGGGTGAAGTTAGTAGCATGTGATTAATGGTGCTAACATGACTCTAGCATGATTAGCATGTCACTAGGATGGTGTTAACATGATTAGCAAGTTAATAATATGATCTTATGATTAGCATGTTGCTAGCATGATTTAGATAGATTAGAAATAGTATTAGATAGAGTGGAAGCTTAAAGGAGTTTAAATAGATTGCGCATAGAAGGGAAATATAATTGCCTGTAATTGGCTGCAGGGATTTGAATATTGACAGTTGGAGCACTCTATGAATGGGAGTCTATGGGACTTTTATGATTTTTAATCTTAATTTTTACGAAAGCATAGCAACCCGAATCAGATCAGTCTAAATATATGGGCTGAGTCTGGAGTTTGTAGAGTTAAAGCTCTAGGAAGAGTCTCAAAATAATAACAATAATAATAATAATATAGGGTGACCATACATGCCATTTTTCCCGGACGCGTCCTGGCCAGGATTTCTATAAGGATATAGGTTTTGGTTTGCGATCGGTATGACATCACTTCCTTGTGTTTCCAAAACCCTCTTGATGTAACGTTACAAATCAAAACAACATAGAAATCCTGGCAAGAACGCGTCCGGGGAAAATGGCACGTATATGGTCACCCTATTATAATAATAATAATAAGTTTAAACAGTAGATCTTGACTACGATTTATCATTCGTAGAATATGCAAAATAAACGTTATAATAACGTTTATTTTGAGTGAAAATAAAGTTAGAAGCGTTTTTATAACCGTAACATTTACAGTAAAACCAAAATATAAACCTATAGGAGCACTTAATAGCCTTACTGTTTGAGTTCAAGTTTAAATTACTCATAAATAATGGATAGAATAATGCACAAAACACGTTCAGGTGGATAGCTGACTGATTAAACCGCGTTAGGTTTCGTTTCCTCTCAGATTGAATCAGTCGGTGTTCGGGGAGTCGTTCACACAGATCCGTTCGGCTCGGTGTCAGAAATCATGGCGGAAGAAACGATCCTGAAGGTTTTGTGCGGGAATCACGGATCGATGGATTATGAGTGTCTTTTGGACTTCTCATACGGACTGAAGGAGATCTCATCTCTAGATAAAATCCTCCTCCGCGGCGACATCTTCACCGTCCTTCAGCGCGAACAAAGCAAAGAGGTTTTCGCACAAACTACAGTCAAACTGTGCAGAAAGATCCAGTGTGACGAGCTGTGTGAGGACCTCCACCTGTGTAAATATGAGCTGATGACGGGACGCTGCAGCAGGTGGGTCTGGGGTCTTGAGAAGCGGGAACACGGGCCCCTCGTTCTGGGGTCACTGGTCATGGGGTCATGATTTCATATGAAGCGTCACTGGTGTTACCTACTTTATTGTTAGGGAAGTGTAAAAATAACAAATTTAGTGAGTATAACATGATTGGCAACATATGATTTGATACCTGGCAGCAGACATGTAAAATGCTAACGTTACATTGTTACAGGTGTTACCTTCCTTGTGGGTAGATCAGGTCTCTGGTGATTCATTGTGTCACTGGTGTTACCATGCAGTTTTTTTCTGTCACATTTAATAAATAAAACATAATCTCCTTATTTCTTGCATTGTCATTATTTTTGGCTGAAATAATGTCATAACAGAAACAGAAGCCAGTTTGAATTTGGAATTATCATGCAGGTATATGTTTTGGACATGTATATTTACAAAAGTGATAAAATATAATGTTTCCTTCACATTCATGTAAAAGTAATGTTTTGACAGCATTTAGAAATAACAAACTACAGGACATTCAGAGCGGTTTATGTGTTTCTGAAGGCCTCGCTGCAGTTATGGACACCAGCTGATGTCTGAACACAACGCCAGGATCCTGAGAGCTCATGGGATGCTCAGTCTGAGTCGTGAAGATCTGTGTGTGATATTACTGCAGTCCGACAGCGGCCTCCTGCCTCCGGTGAGCCACACACCGATTCATCCCAATTAGACATGTGCTGCAAATAAACATGCACGATAACGTTATATCTTCAAAATGCTGTGACATTTTTTTAATTACTGTGTGTAATATTTATTACAGATTTTTCTGATTTGTTTTATGCATTTTAAAGGGTTAGTTCACCCCAAAAATGAAAATTCAGCCATTGATTACCCATAAGACCTCTGTTCATCTTCAGAACACAAAATACGATATTTTTGAGGAAATCAGAGAGTTCCATAGACAGCAACACTACTCAAATGATCCCACTGCATGTGATGGCGATACTCCTGGTGTATCAGGCCAAACTCCTCAAGTCTCTGGATGAAGGTGGTCTGGATGCGCCTGTGAATCTCTTCGGAGTGGCGGTGGGGAAGCGCAGAAACAATCTAAGGCCATCAGTCACTTCCTGCCTAAGCGCTGGCATGAACCCCTTCTGCACGTTCCTCGGCACAGAGCAAGGGACTGGTTTATCTCTGTGGATTTGAAGGATGCTTATTTTCACATTCAGGTAGCCCCCGGGCCACAGGTGCTTCCTGAGGTTTGCATTCGAATGGATAACGTATCAATTCACGATCCTACCCTTTGGCTTAAGTCTGGCCAAACGTACATTTACGAAATGCATGGATGCGGCTCTTTCCCCTGTAAAGCAGAGCTGAATGCGCATCCAGATCTCGACGATTGGCTAGTCTTAGCCCAATCAGAGAGCACACTGACATAGCAATGTCTTGTTCCCTCATTTCAGAGAAGGTTACATGAGTAACTGGAGCGTTGTTAAACATGGTATACTTTATGAACACACTTTTTTGCAACTAAATGTCAATACCTTGATAAAAACATTAGCAATTAATTGCGACTTGAAAATTTGATTCCGTCATATGCCTTGTCCCAATCAAACCCAAGCGACCTGATGTTTCGCTCTGTTCCTCAGGTGTGTCTCGCGTATAACCGAGGTCGAGGGTTGTGTGGAAACTGTCCGGATGGAGAGAAGTGCACAAGACTGCATGTGTGCGAGAGGTTCGTCAGAGGACGCTGCCGTGACTCGGACTGCGCTCGCTCGCATGATTTCAACGAGCCTCAGACCAGAAAAGTGCTGCTCTCCAGAGGAGTGTCGAATGAGCTCATGATCTCTCTGCCCTTCATCTACCGCAACATCCTCACGCTCAAAACACTCACGACTCAAGCAGAGCGAAGAAACGCGGATGTCCAGCCTCACAGGAGCTCTGATGAAGGTATCAGGGTTCATCACTGGTTAATGGGTTGTACTGTACATGGTCCTGGAGCTTAGCCGCAGTCATCAGCAGCACAGGTATATTTGTCGGAACTGAGAGATATAAAGTCGGAATTACGAGATATAAAGTCTCGCAATTCTGAGAAGAAAAGTCAGAATTGTGATTAAAAAAGTCGTAATAATGTTTTCTGTTTTTTGTTCAGTGGCAGAAACAGGCTTCCATAGATTCCAGATTTTCAAATAGTTGTATCTCAGCCAAATACTGTCTGATTGTCAAACCATACATCAATGATTATTCAGCTTTCAGATGATGTATACTCTCAGTTTTTAAAAAATTGACCTTTATGACTGGTTTTGTGCTCCAGGGTCACATATCGGCTTTATATTGTGATTTAATACGTTTGGTTTTGTCTCTTCAGAGAGTGAGATCTGCCTGTCGTTTGTCAGAGGATTCTGCGGAGCAGGTACGTGTGTGATCATCTCCAGCCACTGAAGACACAAAGATTTCATGATTTAACCTGAAAGTGTTTATTTAGTCAGGTCACTCTTATTTCTATTCCGCTTTATACAATGCAGAGTGCTTCAAAGCAGCTTTAAACCTCAAAAAACCTGTTTGTAAAGGCTAAATACAAATGAAAATAGAACCTTATTTTACTTTGTACTGTTAATAAATAAATAAATAT
>JAUMHP010000044.1:429269-450696 GCA_032361065.1 Enteromius trimaculatus | reverse complement strand
GACTAGAAAGAGAGGCAAGAACAGTCTGCTGCTGACCACTCACAACCTTTAAGATACTGAGCTTTTCTTATTAAAACGTGAGTTTTGTGCTGTGAAGGGTTGTTTCTCCGATCACGAATGCAGACATGGTGTTATGTTTACGAGGCGTGATGCAGCACCACGAGTAAAAACACAGAACTAAGTCATGATCATCAGTAATTATGTCTCACTGGTTTGTGATGTGTTTTATTGTTTTGGTGTCGTAGCGCCGGGACGCAGCATCACGTTATGGTAAGGGGGCGGAGCATTTCCATCAGACGCTTGAGCTATTCGACCAATCACAGTGCACTGCATAGCTGACCAATCAGAGCACATGTCGTTGTTTTAGAACGATGAGCTTTGTGCAAATTTTGATAATCTTTTCAATCATTTATCTTCAGTAAATGCATCCTGATTCAAGAATGCTTATGTATTTATATTGGAAAACATAAAAAAATAAAGTAAAAATATTTTTTTTCCCAGTGCATGCTAAAAGCATTGTTAGCAACATGCTTCTTCTAAATATTTTTCTCTAAACATTATCATTTTTGGATGAACTGTACATTAATCTGAAAACAAGACTTCAGTAATTTTTCTTGTCAAGTAAAAGTACCTTGATTTAATAATGTTTAGATATTTGTACTGGACAACAAAATAAAATGAATACTGTTTTCAGTGCATTGATTTCTGGGAAATGAAATGCTCGTTGCAAGAGCAGAAGTATGAATGAAGAGTGTGAATATTTGATGTTCTGGTGTGTGTTGTTTTATAATGTCATTATTAGATCTTTATCATCAGTGGATCGACTCGTTTGTGCCGACGGTGTTTATGGAGCAGATTTATCATTTTCCATCTGGTTAAAATGAGGGATCAATGGATCTCATGTTCAATGTTAGTCTTCCCAGAAACTCTCACAGCAATCCCAGCATGCCTCAGCCCGAGCCCATGAAGAGATCAGTTAGCGCTGGGGGGTCTGATCGATCCGTGCAGCGAGCGCCAAGAAACAACAGACCCAGAGCAGCGTTTATTCAGAGTCTGTGTTCGTCTCTGACCGTCTGTTCTCAGCGTAAACAGATTTACATCTCAAATCACTTCCTCTCCCTGAAGGTCAGCAGCCTCTGTGTCCAGCAGAAGACTCCCAGAAGGCCTTTGGTCAGCGGATGCTTTCTCAGGCACGTTCACGCTCCGCGTTAGCTTGAGAACAGGAGCCAGACTGAGTCAGATGTCATGTGCAACGAATCCAAGCAACTAGCCTGACACATGCTAACATCTCAAATCAAGCTAGCAATGAGGTAAAACATTAAAGAATGCTTTTGCAACATATCGAAACAGCATGCTAGCAATGTGCTAAAACATACTAGCAACTTGTGCAACTATGTGCTAACAATGTGCTGTTAACAATTAGCAAAACACACTAGCAAATTTTTGTAATATGCCAACAATGTTAAAACAGGTTAGCAATGTACAAAACAAGCTAGCAACATTCTAATCCAAAAAAATGCAAGTTGGCTAACACATGCCTGAAACATGTTAGCAATAGGAAAACATGCTAGTAGCATGTTTAAACATGTTAATGCTAGCAATGGGTATGTTAGAAATACAAAATATGTTAAAACATGTAAACATGAAAATGCAAGCAATGTGTTAAAACATATTAGCAACATGCTAGCAAATGAAAACATTCTACAGTCTGTTTAAACATTCTAGCAACTTGTTAAAATATGTTAGCAATGTGCTAAAGGACACCAGGAATCAGCTAAATCATGAAAAGGTTACTTTAACGTTTGTCAAGACAACATCACAGTTGATCAGCTGCGGTTTCATTAATCAGCGTTCTCACAAATAAACATGGCCTGTGTTTTCCCTCGACTCTCATTCACGCTTTAATGAGCAGAAGTAATTATAGGTATGAACATCACGACGGTCCGTTAATGTCCACAGATGGCATGATGAACCTTGACTACTGACTAAACCCCTGTGATATAATCACAGTCATATTTCAGCTTCATCTGCAGCTAAATTAAACCCATCGTCTCAAATAATCGTGAAAACAAATCCTAGTCGAACTGAACGAGAAGAGTCTGTTGAGTCGTGTTTGAAAGTTTGTTTTGCAATATTTCATATTTTCACAATTCTGACATTTTCTCACCATTTTGACTCTATATCTTCCATATTTTAATTTAAACTATATATTATTTGTAAATAAATGTAATATTTAAATATAACACATTTTACTTAAATATATGCATGCATGGGTGTATGTGTATATGCATTATAAATATACACAGCACATATATTATGTAAACAAACAAAAAAACACACTCTTCAGAATAATTAATAGCTTTGAGTATTAAATTGTTTTAACCAATCAGCATGACTTTCATAGATCAGTCTGATCTCTCACTGAGTCTCGTTATGCAGATATCAGAGCCTAACTGAATGAATTGGTGTCATTAAGGAGACACTGAAACACGTCTGAATGATGTTGGTGTTTATATCAAACTAAATCTAAACTGAATCTGAAGAAACTCCAAACACACAGCAGCTGATAATAATGAAGTGATGTGATTAAACCCTGAGTCCCGCCTGACTCCGACTCTTACAAACAGCAGCACAATAGCAGAAGAATAGAGCGCATTCACATCAGGCCTGTGAAGAACCCTAAGTAGGGCGCTTAAGCAGCTCCGGTTTCACACACTAGTGTAAGTGACACGGCTCATAGACGCTTTCCCACACGGCTTCGCTCTCATGACACAAACACAGCTACAACTAAACCAGAAAACACTGCTGCTACTTACTAACCAACTTTTTTAATCACTAAAACTAAAATTGAAAGAAACGTTTATTAAAAAAACAACCAAAATGAATTAAAACACTATAGAATTACAAAAAAACCCCTAATTTAATTGCAAAAACACAACACAATTGTTTACATTTTTTACAAATTAAACTGAAAACACAAAAAAGAGAGCAAAAAAATTAATTACAAATATTTATAAACATTATAATAGTATCTCAGTCATACTAAAATATTTGTTTATTTATAAAATATATAGTTAGGTTTATATTATGTAGAAGAAGTAAATCTTAAGCAATTGATGTGGATCTTTATTATGATATCATCAAAAAATTCATATCGGTTGCCAACTTGTAATCTGAGGGATGCATAAAAACCAGACAGACTGTGATTGATCGCTGCACAAGTCAATCAAAGCTCTTCCTGTCAAAGGGGGCGGGTCTTGGTCAGAGCGTTGTGTGTCCACAGATTCAGAAAGAGTTTGCTGTCAGAGCGCTATTAGATCGTCTCTAATGGAAGAGGACTTCAGCGCCGCTGGAAATAAAATACACACACACACACACACACACGCGCTGAAGTGTTTGTTTACGAGTGTTTTCCTGCAGCTGATGTGACTCACCCAAACATCCATTAGCTCTCGCAACGCTAACAAGACGTCTATTGAGAACACTTACAGGTGTGTCACTCTAATGGATCTGTAGATGTTCACTAGTTGTGTGTGTGTGTGTGTGTAGAACGTGACTCGATGACACACACATTAAAGTGACAAACACATTTGAATGTCTTATCACAGGAAAAAACACTTCATCAAACAGAAAAAAACGATCCGCTGATGCTCATCATTATCAAATATGGTTCAACCACTAAAGGTTTGTATAAAACATGTAAAGCCGCTAACCTAGAGATCCTGCTCATGGACTAGTTGCTCCGCAGCAGCACTGATATAAACGGATGGATTATTGAAAATGATCTTTCGTGCGGTAACACAGCTCTAAGTGAGGAAGCATTACAAGCTTGAAATCACCCAGTCACTGGAGAGTCAATCATTGAACAAATCGTTCAGGAGTCATTAAAAAAGGTCAAAATAAAAGCCTATTATAAGAAAATAAAGTGTTTTTGATCTTGTTATTGAGGACTCCCAAAACCTACATATCAACCTTTTCATAGGAGCACTTTAACCTTGTTCTCATCAGTCATCACAGAAACCCACGAAAATGATCTGATCTTTAATCAATCAATAATCTGATTCTGAACAGTATCAGACTAGAGAATAGAGTCAGTTTCTCAGCTAAAGGCACTTCAGTACTGAATGGAGATAGGTGTTGTCTAGATCTTCTCAGAGCTTTAATGATATGATCCTGATGATGGGTTCACATCTCACCATCACTCACTCTTTGGCCTTGTTTTCTCAGATCGCAGACTTCAGATCAGAGCTGAAGCCTCTGATTTTGATTAAATGCAGTGAGATCCAGTGAAGGACCATCATTTCACACACACACACACACACACACTGCAGGTTTCGGTGGCATCAGTGACTCACGAGTGTCATTATCTGACCAGGAGCTCTTCAGTATGTAGATGGACCTGCTCATACATCACACACTCAGGACAGAGAAGTGTGTGTGTGTGTGTGTGTGCTTACACACATCACTAATCTAAAACCTGAACGCTGAGGAACATCCTCAGAAACACAGTTCTGTGAGGGTTACAGATCTCAGATGGAGACAGAACAACCCAGCACACCCTCACTGGGAAAAACTGTGCACTATTCAAATAAGAAGTGTTTCTCCAGATGTTTTGTTATGAGCACTATTTATATTATTATACCTGAATAGTTCTGTTAAACCTGAAGCTTCGCTTTGGACTTCGTGTTTGGTAATGGAAAACAAAAGCCCCGCCTACTTTAATCTGATTGGCCATGTGATTCAGTATCATTTAACACTGAAGCCCCGCCCACTGTGATCTGATTGGCCACCTCAATCATTTTGACATTAGCATGCGCAGCCAGACCAGCCTAAAGACATAACTATAAAACTGTTTTGTCATCCTAACCATAAACAGCATTGTTGAAAATATCAAATATCCTGTAAACGTGTGTTTCTTAAGGCTGCACGTCTGATTTATTCCCTTAATCTAAAATAAAGTCATATTTTGGAACACGTCATGGTCCTCCAGCGTAAAATAGGTCAGGTTTATTAGCTGATAAATCAGATTCGGCCATCATTTTCCTCCGCTGTACGTGTGTTATCTTTAGCATTTCCTCGCGTCAGAGCACACAGACCTCTGAAAAATGTCACCTCTAATCACTCATTTCATTGCTGCTCCGATGTTCAATTTCCTGCGTGAGATGTCAGCTGCTGACGTGAATAATAGCATATAATGGATTGGTTTTAAAGCGCTTTTAATGTTTCTCTCTGTCTGAAGTGTGTGTGTGTGTGTGTGTGCATCAGTATTATGGCTGTAACTCTCCTGGTGTTATTGCAGGCTGATATTTATGAAGTCTTGAGCGTCTGGCTGGATCTTTGGTGGTCTGGACGCTCCTCAGCAGCATCTCCATCACAGCTCCGGACAGATTAACCAGCGTAACACAAACAGTCACATTTCCCGCCGTCTGCCTGCTCCGTCTCAGACCCATGACCTGAACTGCACTCAGAACTCACACTGCTTCCTGTGAGCTAGAATTAACTACAACAGCTAATTAATCCAGTTGTATATCAGTCAGATTCAGATTCAGAAGTCTGATTTCAGCTCACACAATCTGGTTTAGAAATAACACGTCCATCCACTGCTGGACGCTCAACTGTCCATCTTTTACGATCATTTTACTGTACCATGATATACAGTAACAAGTTAAATGCAATCACTGTTTACATGTAATGTTTTTATAATTGAAATACATTTAATTTTGCACATGAAGTCTTGAACAGGAATTCATGTTCGGCAATGAAACATGAAAGCCCCGCCTACTTTGATCTGATTGGTCATCCGGTTCAGTATACAATAAATGTAATTTTGACACATTATTGTCATTCTGGACTGTTTGCTCAAACAATTATTGTACAACAATTCAATCGGAAACAGCATACTACTCACACTACTACTATAGTCTAACACGTTTGCAGTGTGAATGCATTCATTCCGTCTCTAAACTGCATGAAATACAGCGTAAGCACATCTATATGCCACACTGTGTGCCACTTCTGCATTTCAAAGAGGGACTTTATTGATTTAATTTCATTAGTAACAGCCCTAAAGTGTCTTATTCTAAATACAGTTATCAAATACTTATATAAATGATGATGCATCCATTCAGAAAAAACGGGGAAAAAACCAAATCACATTTAAAGGGGAAATATGATCGGCCGGTTTATGAATATATTGCAGTTTTCATGCTGGCTTCACAATTCCAGTTATAGAAATAGCCACCAAAATAATCTTTGGTTAATGCTCTCCAGACCTCGTGCTGATCTCAGACGTCAGTATCCTTCCAAACACAGTCAGAAACACTCAGAGACTGTGTGTGGGCTGATGGACACGCTGAAGCCCGTCGAGACTGCGAGTTTCGCTGCGTTGTTTTCATCGATCTGCACTGCAATGTGAGGCAGAACTGAATACAGTTGCCATGGCACCTGCCAAGCCATTCAGAAGAGCCAGCTGTACAGGTATGAGACAGAAACACACACTTCTGCTCACAGTCAGACCCAGCGTCTCCTGCGTTCTCACTCCAACGCTCCCTCCTGAGCTTTTAGGTTTCAGCTGAACTCTGAACTCACTGTTTCAGTCTTGTTCTTAAATTAAGAGAAAAACGACTGAAGATATGAAGAAGACTGTTTTGGCATTAGCGCTGTCAAACAATGAATCGCATTCAAATTAAAAAATGTGTGTATATTTATCCTGTATATATGAATACACAGACATCCACGTCTACATTTAAGATTGTTATGATTATATATTAAATATATTTATACATAATATAAATGATATACATATAAATATATAGATTTTGTTTTCATTTGAACTTGATTTTGATATTTTTTTCGTATTTTTCAGAAAACAACTTAATATCAAGACATTTATTATGCACTGCAGAAGAGCATCAGTGCACAGAGAGGAAAGCGAATCAAGTCGTGTGTTTTACTAAACAAATCCAAAAGTAAAAGAAACTCGGTCTTGAGAAAGTCTTACATTTACTTCCAAACCTGCATCTGTTGATCCCAGACGGTCTCACTGAAATATCAGCAGATAAATGGAGAGCTCACCTGACTTCCCCACTCCTGCTCGGCCAAACACGGCCAGCTTCACCTCTGGACTCTTCGCCATGACAACACACACAGAACCAGCCAATCACAGAGCAGACGGAGTCACCGTAACGACAGCATCATCTCCACCTGAAACAGACGAACAGCGATGAGCTTAATCCAGCATTTGAGCACCTAGTGTGGAGAAAATCCTGAAGGTGACTGAAGGATCTGCTCACTGTCTGCTTCATGATGCCACAGAAGAACCTCTAACATCTGAAGAACCCTTCAGTTTGACAAAAGCTTCTTTGTGGCGAAAGAAAGTTCTTCAAATTATAGAAAGGTGAGAAAGAAATGGTTCTGTGTGGAACCAAAAATGGTTCTTCTAGGGCACCGCTGTGAAGAACCTTCTGAGCACCTACTGTTCTGTCTTTTCTTCACATGAGCATCATCAGAGCTGCAGAACATCCGACTCTTACTCAGTAGTCTTGTTCTTCAGAAACAATTATTTATTCATGGGATTTTTGTTTGAATCAAGAAAATAACTTCAGAAGGGGGAAAAAAAAAGATTGGCCATGTTAGCAGCTCTTTAGTTTCTTTTTCTGGTATAAACATCTGAACGTTCCTGAATCAGGATTCATTTACTGGACACGTAACATGACATGAGATATTATTTCTTGTTTTCTTAAACAACAACTGAATTTAATTCGTTTTTGCTTCAAACTGCTCTGCCAACGGAGAAGTGATCTCCCATAATCTTATTTACCATTCGATATGAGATCTTATATCATCCGCAGATATTTTTACTTGTTTGAAGCAAAAACCAACACAATTTCTTCTTCTTTTTCAGAAAACAATAACTTTAGTCGTTGAACTTGTCCAGATTCCCAAATTCTTAGATATGCTAGAAAACAAGACGTGATGGTGATGTTTTGTTCCCTGTTGTCCTCGCTCTGAACTTCAGATCTCTAACCGGAGTGGATTAAGATGATGATGAAGTCCTTTAACTCAATTGGAAGAATGTGACTTGAACAATGAGACGATCACGAGTTTGATTCCAAACAAAGCCTCATATGACTTCAGAAGATCATTCGTGAGTTCAATCAGTGGCTTTGACTGAGATACGCGTCTCTCTTTAACAGCATCACAGATCAGAGATGGTCCTAAAGCTGAATAATTAATAGCTTTGACTGACTGAACATGACCCAGGTTCATCAACACTGACCTTTACCAATGACACAGATCAAACTTCAGCTCTTTCTCCATCACATTCACTAACATGAGATGACAGCGCTTCACAAAAACAGAGAGAAATCAGATCAATGTATTCTTCTAGTGTTGCTGCTGCTGATGTGACATGATTGGTTTAATAATAATAATAATAATAATACTGTCCGGCTCTCAGGCTCTTCTGCTCTGTTTTTGAACTTGCTGTAATGTGAGAAGAGAAAGTGTGACTTACCGTGAGAAACAGTCGCGTCCGATCAGATCCGATGATGTGGATGAGTGTGAGAGCGCAGACATTCGCTGTGTGTGTGTGTGTGTGTGTGTGTGTGCGCGTTCACAGACTGATGGATCCGCCCACAGAACTACATCACACAACAGCGCAGAGCTGCAGCGACTCACGAGCGCCACCTGCTGGACAACACACACACACACACACACAGAGCACATAAAAAAGAATAATCTTTATTGACTTTTTGGTCTGTTTAATCATGCAAAGCATCATCTGATCAGAGTCTGCGAGACTTCCGGTGTCATTTGCTTAGTTATTTGTTTCCAGTCCGTTTTGCTTCTTGATATTTCAAACTGGTGTTTTTATTATTTTAACACTTCGTATAATTAACATTTATGATTAACACTTGATTCTGTTATTTTCCTGTTAATGACTGTGAAGCTAGATGTGATTTATTGATACACATTCAGGTCAAGTCTAAATAAGAGGCATCAGAGGCGATTCAGACTACCACTACGACACTCTATAATAAAACTTACTTTTGATCCACGGTGATTAAATAGTGCTTTTCAATGTGAACAGCTCCGGATCACATTGTACTAAATCAGCAGCTTCTGAAGATCTAATGAGATGATTCCTCAAATACTGGATCATAAGTCTTTCGTGATGATGAGTGAAGCTTGTATAGCGTTTTCTTCTGTCCTACAGCATCTGGATGAGGATCTGCTCACTGTCTTAGAAATAAAGCTGCTTCGTGAAGCCACAAAACGTCAGCTTCAAGACACAAGTGTGAGTAGATAATGACAGAAAATCATTTTTGAGTGAAATACTCCTTTAGCTTTAGCGACACGCGCGCTTTAATACATACAATACAACAATAAAACGTGCTTGATGTGTAGTAAATATTAATGTTACATGGTAGCATCCAGGTTCCAGCGGATCTGATCCAGAGATCACGTGACTGAAGCTCATCAGGGAAACCCTTTGTCCACATTCCATCACCGTGGTGAAGCTCATCGGCCAATCAGAAAGCAGCTGTCGGGGGGAGCTGGACGCTGATTGGCCGGCGGCTGTAAAGCGCCTCTGTTGCTGTCTGTCTGTCTCCCCATCTGTCTGTCCTGCTGATGAAGCACAATATAAGAGGAAAACAGTGCACTTCATTATGAGTTTGAGACTTTTAAATAAACCAACAGCAGTATGGCCCTCTCATTTATGATGTTTTTGAACATTAGTGGGTCAGTTCTTCAATCTTTATTAAGCTTGTGTTGTTCATATAACTCTTTCAATATGTTTAATTAGATCTTTTACTGAGGAGCTAGAACATGAGAAGAAGTTTTGCACATGTTCCTGCATTCAGTTTATTTTAAGCTCTGGTCTGGAAACAGAAAGCTTCTAGGTCCAAACTACTGGATTTCCATGTTTTAGATTAATAGTTTATCTGAGTTATCATGTAATAACAACGTAAGCTGTTATTATTGTCAGAGTTAGTTAACTAGACTAAATCTAAAGCTATATGTCAGAAAGTGAGTTTGATCATACAAGGAGTTTGTTTTAGTTTAGCTTCCAGAGAAAACAACAGCACACAGACTGTAAAAAATACACATATGTAATATAAGTAAATAAAAAAGAAAAATAAATGGAATGTACAGTTGTGCTAGATAGGAGTAAAATAATATTTTACAAAAAATGAGTGCAACGTTTCACATGTGCTGATGCATGTTGCATTATTTCAGATAAATTATAATACATGAAATTATATAGGCACATTAAAAATGAATCAAATTGACACAAAATTGCAAAACTTTAACTAAAATTTAAATTTAAAACACAATATGAAAATGAGTTCAAAATATTAATAATTTAAAAATATTAGTATCACTGAGGCCATTTTATGTTTCTTTATTAATACTCTGAAACTGCTTTCATTTTTTTTTTTTTTTTTTTTTAATTATTCATGCTTTGATTAAAGACTAATTTGAACGAAAATGCTAAACGTTGCTTTGGAAACTAAATTAATAACTAGCTTGGCAGTTAACCTGTCATTGTCTGTGTTTATTTGTTTACATCAAATTATTCATTGAAACAGGGCACAGTGTATGACAGTGAATGTAAGTGTCCCTGATGTGTAAATATGAGGTAAGATATGAGGATGATGTAAAGCAGGTTTGTTCATGTGATGAGATTCAGAGATGCAGGGCGGGGCGACAAAGGGTCGCGTCTCAAATCCCTCTCAGCTGCCTAGATAGTGCACAGGGTTTGGGCGTCGCTGGCGCACGAGGCGCTTCGAGGGAGACACTGGCGCGGCGCACACTAACGCTGCACCCTAGTTAGGGCGCGCCGGAGGATTTCAGTCGCGGCCCGAGAGACAGAAACCCGCTGCTGCGCTTCATTAGAGCCTCCGAGGGTCTCCATCATTCATCCGTCCCGCAGAGCCGAACCACAGACCCGCTAGCGAGCGCACGGAACCGGCAGATGGACGCAACGCTCGCGTTCTGACGGCGGAAGCTCCACTCGTTCATCTTCGGCTCGGTTCGGCGCTCCGAACGCTGTTCGATCGCTGGCTATTGTTCGGATGCGCGACGCTGGGAATCAAAGAGTCCGATCGATTCCCGACCGAACATGAGTTCTGCTCTCCGCTGGCTTTTATCGCTGTGCTTCATCATCACCAGCATCATCGTTCAGGTGAGTTTGTTGTGTGCATATTCACGCGCACGAGCGTTCAGGTCTGCTGTGAGCGCGAGGCGTTAATCAGACGCGCGCGGGTCATTAAATCGCTTCGCGTCGTTCTGGGTTCCGGAGTGTTTCTGTTTCTGTGTGTCTGATATCAGCAGCTACTGATGCGAGTTACACGAGCAGAATCTGCTCCGATATTCCTGCAGGCGAAACTGGGTCACACAGCTGAGAGAGTGTGTGTGTGTGTGTGTGCAGCATCAGTCTGCTTTCACTGGATGTTCACGTTAAACATTTCTTTTAGAATAATAATATGTGACCCTGGGCCACAAAGCCAGGGTACAGTTTTTTTGCAATTGGAATATAAAAATGCATCATCTGAAGCTGAATGAATCATCTCTCCGCTGATGTCTGGTGTGTTCGGAGAGGACAACATCTGTCTGAGATACTGCTATTAGACAATCTGAATCTGAGGAGCAGAAATCATTTTTAAAGTAAAAAATGAAGTAAGCAATGCATATTACTGATAAAAAATGAAGCTTTGATATATTTATGTTGGTAAACTTAGAAAATATCTTAATGAGACATGATCTTTACTTAATATCCTAATGATTTTTGGTTTGAATGAAAAATGTAACTCATACAATGTAGTATTGTTGCTATTACTACAGATATACTCACTGCAGCCTAGGGTCACATATTGTTATTACTACTGGGATATTATTAGTACTAATATTGTTAATATTATTATTCTGAATGATTATTATCATTATTAAACAGGTGATGTAGGATTGTTGGATCTGTTTTAATTTAATTCATGTCCACTCAGAACACTGAAAGTATTGCAGGGATTTCCCACAAAAACAGCTGAAACGGCCGAATTTATTTCATTTGTATTGATAGTGTTTTTCATTCACATTATTATTATTATTGTTATTATAAAACAAGTGACATGGCTGTGTTAAAATGGTTTGAATGTTGTTAGTAGTACTGTAAAACAAGCAAAGCTTCAAGCTTATCTGTTCAATTAGTCGGGAGAGGACCTGATTGAGGACATGCTGGAGACATGTTGCTCTCAGTGAACCCGAAGACTGTGGTTATGTGATTCATCTGCAGTTATAACTTTCTGCTGTAAAGTTTCTGCTCAGACTTTGAATAGTTTGTGTATATTATTAGTATATTACCTTATTATTAGTATGCTGTTTGTGATTAAAGCTCATGTTTATTATCTCTTACTCGTAGTGTTCCGGATATTCTCAGTATATAGTGTATGTATAATATAAACAGTATATATTAGAAATGAATAAACAATGCAATATTTCATCTGTGACACATAAACAGACTGTCTGTGATAATGAATATGGCCATTCATTAGAGGTTAACATCACATTTGAGCCCAGTAACCATGGCGACAGCCGTGCGTGCGTGTGTGCGTGTGTGTGTGTGTGTGTGTCCGCGATCAATACAAGCTTAAAACATGACCGTGCAGCTTCCACGCTGAACTCTTCATCAGATCAGACTGTTCCATGTCTTATTTGTAACTTTGGTAAAACTCGTAAAGTGTGAAGTTAGTCGTCTGTCAGCTCTATCTGGAAAACAAAGCAGCAATTGGTGCATGATTTCATTTCAAAGGATTTTTACCTTTAACGGTCGTAAATCATAAATGCTGGTATCCCATGTGTTGTTTTCCAGATCCAAGCATCCTTAAATCAAGATACTGGAGAAGTGATTCAAGCTCTGGTTTTTCTGATCAGAATGAAGTTTATGTTTAAAACAAGAACAGATATCTGCCAAAACTGTTGTTTCTTTTAGATCAGTAGATTTTTCTGAATCTATTAGAAATGGAGAATGTTTCTCGCAGCATTGAGACATCATGTTCATTAAACATGAAACACTTAAATTAAGCTCAAACTGAAACCTGTAGGGGCAGTTTCCCGAGCGGGGTTTAAGACTAGTCCTAGATTAAAATAAATGTTAAGAGCTGTCTAAACTGGAAAAAGCTTGCGCTGAGATATCTTAAAATACATCATTGCCATTGTTCGGTCTAAAAATGCTCACAGAGAATGCGTTTTTGTAAGACATGTTTCTAAAAACTCTTAAATGTCCTAAATTAGCAAAGTCTAATTTAAAGCTAGTCCTGGCTTAATCTAATCCCTATCCGGGAACCGGCCCGTTGAGTGTGAGACTTACACGGTAGAAAGTAGAATTGAAAACGTTAGTGTGTAAAATAGCGACGCAGCACTCAGGAGTGGTTTTTCGTGAATAAAAGCAGTGCAGAACACAACAAAGGTTTGCAGCACTTGCCCCGCCTCTGGGCTCTTCTGATTGGTCCACTGTTTCGGAACTGACTCTGATGAAGTTGACATTTAAAGGGGTCATGAACTTAGTAACCAATATTCTTTTGATCGTCTGACATATTAGAGGAAGTTTTACTGCAGAAACATCCTGTTTAGCCACGCCCACCACATTTAAATAACTTATTACATCCAGACACGTTCACTGGAGAAGTCTTGTTGACAAATGCACCAAAATGAAGTCAGAATGTTCGAGGGAGAAATCGTTGATTTTCATTTTTGAGCAATATTGAGATTGTGATATTTCTTTTTAAATCCAGGTTTGTAGAGCTGCAGCAATATATATATTTATGTATGATAATTAATTGCATTCAAAATCAAATAGTTTGTTCACATAATATATATGTGTGTGTGTATTTGTACTGTGTATATTATGTATATATAAAAACAAAATATTTACATTCATTTATTTATATTCATATAATTTATATAATATATAAATATATTTACTATAAAAACATATATACATTTATTTGTGTTTATACACACACACACACACATATATATTATGTAAACAAAAACCATATTTTGGATTTGATTTATCGTGATGAATCATTTAACAGCACTAACTATTATTATTACTAAAGAAAGAAATAATGTTACTTTTGTAATGTTTCACTTTAAATCAAAAGTCCTGTTTTCTTAAAAAATGTGAATTTATTTATTTAGTACAATTTTGGTTAAGAAATCTAACTGCATATGATCTTTAATAAAAATTGTGATTAAAGAAAGGGTTTGCTTGTGTTTGTTTATTAGGCTGCACAATTAGTGATTAAATATCAATGTGTCTAAAAAATAATACAATTAATTATTACTATATATATATATATATATATATTGTAATACTACTATAATATTTAATTTGAATGTATTTATATATATATATATATAATATATTTATGGTGGGTTACAACTGTAAAATGTTAAATGGTCAAACTTTATTTTTTTAATATATGTTTATACATGTAAATATTTTCAAAATATATACTGTATGTTTGCATTTAAATATACATAATAAATATACACAGTATAACACACAAAATTAATTTTGGTTGTAATTAATCAATTTAATCATTTGAAAGCACTAATTAAAACATTCACATTAAAACAGCAGTAACTGCACTAAACTATATCATATTTTATTCATATTTGGTCCTTGTTTTACGCGTAAACCTGCTTATCTTTCAGAGATCCAGACATAATATCTTCAGTCTTTTTCAGTCATCTCCAGGTTTAAGAAGGAAAAGACTGTGTTGTTTTCAGTGTTGTGTGAGTGTGTGTCTGTTTGTCGTCATTCACTGACGCTGGTCTCGTCTCCGAAGGCTTCATTCACTGCGGCTCTCTGGAGCAGAATCACTCTCTCACTGATATTACAGCAAAAGATGCGTTCAGTCTCAGCTGATTTCATGCTATGGTGGAGTCAGATGTATGGGATGATGAAGCAGTGTGTGTGTGTGTGTGTGTGTGTCTGCAGTGATGGTCACATGACCCCGAGCCGCTCGCTCGCCCTCTCTCTCTCTGTCAGCACAAAGACTCCTGTATCTCCTCCAGAGACGCTTGAAATCCATTCCCCGGAGCTCACGCTCGCCGCTTCATACATGCACTGTGTTTTTATAGTTTCCCATGAGGCTCGGCGCTCGCGTGTGACACGGTTTCTCTCCCACACACATCTGATGTTCATAGAAAGACCCCCGAAATCAAATGAAAGCTGGGAGAAATGTCAAGCACTTATTCATATTTCAAACATTAAAGAGTTTAAGATGAAAAGTGACGCTTTTGTTTATCCTTAAATTGATCAAAAGAACAGTGAAGACATTTATAATGTTACAAAAAATAAATGCTCTGTAAATCCTGAATAAAAACATAGAGTCATAGTTTCCACAAAAATATTGTTTTTCAGCACTGATGATAATCAGAAATGTGTGTTGAGCAGTAAATCAGTATATTATTATGAGTAATGATGCTGAAAATACAGCGGAACATCACAGAAATAAATGACACTTTAACACAGATTCACACAGAAAACAGATGATTTAAATCAGAATAATATTTCACATTTCTACTGTATTTCTGATCAAATAAATGCAGCTTTGGTGAACAGAAGACACTCTTTTTGAAACATTAAAAATCTTACCTTTTTTATTATTAGTATTAAAGTATTCCAATATATCTTATCTTTGACAATAATGAGAATACAACCTAAACCTAACCCTAAAAATTATTTAATCAAATATTTAACTTGTAAAATATAAAGAAGATAATTTTGTTAAACTCTTTGGATGGAGTGTGTGTGTGTGTGTGTGTGTCTGTGTGTGTGTGTGTGTGATTCAGTCATTGTTCTCTGTTCAGAAACTCTGAAAGAAGTTCAAGACAAAAAAAAAAACCTGCTGAGTCAGAGCTGCCAATCACAGCCTCCTCTGGAGTGAGTGGAGCAGCTGATTGGGTGAGTCGGCAGACTGTGGGCGGGTCTGGGCCTCCTGTGATGCAGTGTGTGTGTGTGTGTGTGTCAGCGTGGGCTCTTTGTTGTGTTTCCTGGCCGTCTGACCATCCTCACGCTGCTGTGAACACACCGGTGTGTTTGTTTTTAATTAAAGTCTCTCCTCACCTAATTACAGCCTGCAGAGTCTCCATCCTCCTCAAAACACATCAGGAGCTGTCTTCAGATGCACGTCTGACGCTCCTAAAATAACTCTTCATCATTGCTCTGAACGCCCATGAAACCCTTCCTTTGATCCAAAAGGTCTTTATAGGAGAAAAGACTTTTAAAAATGGCTCAGAATTTCAACATTTCAATTGTGATTTTATGAAGCAGTCAAAAATTAAACATATTTTATCTGATCAGCAACTTCTCAATAATTAGTTAAAGTAGAGGAAGTATAGAGTTTTAAATGTTACCATGTTATTACAATACCATTATTACAATTTGAAATGACATATATTAAAATGTGTGTGTGTGTGTATGTATATATATATATTCACACACACACAATTATATATTATTTAAGAATTATATGTTAAACACAATGGAATGAATGGCTTTGATCCAACTCCTTTGACGTTATAATGCATCTCAAAAACTGTCCAGATTAATCAAAGCTACAGTTATTTCTAACACAACAACACAAATATTACTATGAAAAATTCAACACAATTTCATTTTACGTGTACAGACTTTCAGATGAAGAAGAGATATGTTTCTTATGCTGTAATAGACACACATTCATGTTGATCAATATGATTATAATTGTTGTCCAGACGTGTGTGAGATTTTCCACAAATGTTTTTGACAGTAATATACCCCCATAGATCATTTACTAGAAAGCATTTTTGACAGTAATGGATCTCCATACAAACCCAGCTCAAAATGACCCAAAACAGTTTAAAAGATTAATATCTCTTTACTAGTAACTGTAATAAAATCTGGAAATAAGTTAATATATATCTACACGCGTGTGTGTGTGTGTGTGTGTGTGTGTGTGTGTGTGTTATAACTGATTAACTGAAGGGATCTTATTCTACACCTCTTCTGATTCTCCAAAGAAGCTCTCAGTGATTTTAGGTCTTAAAATAACATTTATTTTCTGAGTGTGAAGAGTATTTTAACAATCTAAAGAACCTTTAATGGTTTGATGAGGGTAAAGCTGGAGACCTGTGGGTTCAGCGATTAAGAGCAAGATTATCCAGCGTTTAGCTTCATCTTCCTCATCAGGCGGTGCTCCTGCTGCTCTTTCTCTCAGATTCCTCCGTTTGCATGATAATGTCAGCAGCTGCGTTCTTCATTCAGGCCCTGACCTTCATTCAGCGGAGCTCTGAAAGGCCTCTGCTGTGTCATTATCTGACAGGGATTCCTCGGCATCCTCCGTGTTTCACGTCTTGCTTTGTCTTCTGTCTCTTTCCTGAGGTGCTCTTCTCAAAACCTTCTTGTTTATAAGTGCTTGATGTTTAGACACACGCCGGATGTTCCCGAAGAACTACATTGTTACTGAAATATTATTTAAAAATAATTTAGATCAGAAATGTTGTTTTAAAATCTAAACGTTAGGTGCTGGTATTATTTATTAGAGAAAACGGCAACACTTTACGATAAGGTTCATTAGTTCACCTTGATTAAGAATGAAGCACTGAGCTAACAATGAACTAACATTAACAAGTGTAATAAATGAACTGTTTATTATGTTAACAAATGACTCCTTATTGTGGAGCGTTACTGAAAAAATAATGCTAAACTTTTCATAGAAATCAATGTAAATGTAAAAACGTATATATATATATATATAAAAATATATTTAATAAGAATAATATGCATTTTTATAAACCAAATTAATAAACATTTTTATAAAATTTAATATTAGTATCTGAATGATCAATTTATATGAAAATAGGTATTTTTTAATTTTTAAAATGTTAAGATTGTTTTTAAAAGCAACATATTTATTATACACTTGTTTAAAAGTAGTATTTAGTTTTTTTGTTTTTTTTTAATATGTTTTATTCATAATGGATGCGTTCAGTTGATCAAAAGTGACAGTGAAAACATTTATTATGTTATAAAAGATTTCTGTTTGAAATAAATGCTGTTCTGTCGAACTTTCTATTCATCAGTGAATCCTGAAAGATATGTTTTCACAATAATAATCAGACGTGTGTGTTGATCAGTGAATCAGTATATTATGATGATTTCTGAAGGAATGATGCTGAACATTTAAGATCTGAGTCAGGTTTGATTAGATTAGATAGTTTCTGTGATGAGGCAGTAATTAACGCTCGCTCCTCATCATCTGTACTGTCCTGACGCTCGTGTTTGCTGTAATCCCATAATCCTCTCTGAGCTTCCGCCGCTGAAGTCACACACAGAGAGCATCGCTGGGCTCGTATCAAACACACAATATTAATATCCCAATATTCATCACCTGCTCTTCATCAGATCTGATCTGAGTCTCAGATTTAAAACAGTTACATTACATTTTAATTATTATTAATAATAACATTTACAATGTAATATTTTAACTATTAATTAATATGAACAATTATATTATTATTTTACATTTTTAGTAATATAAAAATACACTCTTATTTGTTAAATATCGATGTATTTCTGCACTAAAACATTGCCACAGAAACATATTTTACTAAGAAATTGTTAGTAAATGTTTACAAATGATTCAATGAAACATCACGTGTAGAAAGCCGTTTTAAAGACAATAACCGTGCTGTTGTATTGATCAGTTCAGTTTACAGACGCTCTGAGACTGAATCAATTTAATATGAAAATATTCTAAACAGACTTCAGTTTGTAATTTGGGGTTTTTTGGACAGTTTTTAGAGATCTTATTTCAGCTTTAGGATATTAATAATGATTTTATGTGTGTGTGTTGATGTGACCTTATCTCTCTCTCTCTCTCTCTCTCACAGGTAATAATGCAGCTCTTGTCATATGTCTTTGAGTCTCTTCATCTCATATTGAATCTTCAGGCACAGATGATAACAGCAATATTACAGTTTCACTTTGTTAGAAAATCTTTAAACCTGTGTGTTTCTGAGAGCCGGTGCGGGTCTCGTGACGGTTCTTGTGGGATTGTTTGTTGATGTGTCTGATTGATTATTAAAGTGCTGGTGATGATGTGGTTGGGATTGATTGCTCTTCCTCTTCCTCTCAGAGCGCGGCTCCGTTCCAGGTGTCTCTGCAGGATGAGAGCCGGATGCTGCTGTCGCTGGACGCTGATGACCTGAGGCCGGACGTATCCGTGTATTCGGTGCGTGTTTCAGGAGAACCGCACACACACACGCTTCTGTTCACGCCAGCCGCCGAGGGCCAGACGCTTCCGCATCCGCTGCAGTTCAACGCCTCGTACCACGGCCTGTGTTACTCCATCAGCCTGATGCTCGGGAACCAGAGCGGAGCGTCCAGAGCCGGCAGAACCGTCCCTGTGCTCACCAGTAAGACAACCGGACACGCCTGGGATTAATACTGAGCATTTATAACGGAACAAATTACAAATACATAAATAAATGACATTAAATAGGCAGGGGCCATTAGGAAATCTAAATAAAACATTACTATGTTATGAACACACTCGTTCATAACATAGTAATAATATCAACAAACATAATATTTTCAAGTCAAGTCAAATCCTGCCCTCCATTAAAAAATCAAAACCTACATCTCAGGTTATTCCAAACCTGCAGTAATTCAACACAAATGAAATGACCTTCTTAGATCCTTACAGTGAAAGCATTAACAACACGTGCTTGGACGTAGTCACATGTTTTCCACTCGCATTCGGTGTAGATGTGGATTTATTTTGAATCTTTCTTTTAACAGATGCCCCAGTTTCAGGGCTAGTTCCAGCTTTGGAAGCACACTTTGTCCCCTCAGGATTAATCCTCAAATCAGACAACAACTATTTTAGATAGAGCAACAAATCAAACAACAACATACTAACAACAAAAAAAAGACAAATACAGCATCTACACGCTTGCACAGCTGTGGGAAACTCCCGGTAACTAAAAGCATTACTGCACAGTGTTTTAACACATAGCTTAGAATGAGTTCTGAGAGTCGTTTATTATTAGTGCGGCATAACCTCATATCACAAGACAATACCTTTCACTGATGTTAGAGCAAAATACTGGGGATTTGACAGTTATTTACCCAGAAATCTACAGCAAGGTTTAGCAGTGTACATAAGTAGAAATACGTAATACATTAAACGTAATACATAATAAAACCGGAATATATGAAATATTTCTAAATTACTTCATAAATTAAAAAAAGAAGTATTTCATATTTAGAAATTAATAAATTAATAAAAAAAAAAACCTTAAATTCTAGCCAATTTGTACAGTGTGTTACTGTGGGATAAAATGACTCCCATCATGGTATAGTGGTGTTATAGTCAGACTGTCCACTTTTATGCAGTAAGTCAGTACAGAGTGCCTTTATCTTCGTTACAACTAAATATAATAGATTTTTCAGTATCTTGTTTCTCCAGTGTGATATATCAGTGTGTGTGTGTGTGTTCAGAGCCTCTTCCTCTAGACAGCGTTGAGATGTCTGATTACAGTCCGGCTCCAGAGACCGGTGTGGTGTTTCAGATCCGTTCTCCAGACAGGAACATCTACACACGAGTCAACATCAGCTACATGGAGGGCCATCAGCCGCGCTACATGCTGTATAAAGGTGCCTTGCGTTGCATTTGTGTGTGCTTCTGCACATGATATATATTTACTGTGTGTGTTACGCCTGTGTTTCTGTGTGTTACGCTTGTATGTTTCTGTATATGTTGCACATGCGTCTGTGTTACATATGTGTTTTCTATGTGTGTTTTACGTGTGTTTCTGTTTGTTTCTATGTGTTTCTGTGTGTGTTACGCATGTGTGTTACGTGTGTTTCTGTGTGTGTTACACATGTGTTTCTGTGTTACGTGTGTATTTATGTTTGTTTGTTTCTGTGTGTGTTATGTGTGTTTCTGTTACGCGTGTGATTCTGTGTTATGCATGTATGTATATGTGTGTATACATGTGTTACGTGTGTATTTCTACATATTACGTGTTACATGTGTTTGTGTGAATGTCACGCATGTGTTATGTGTTTCTATTTGTTTCTGCATGTGCATTCTATGCGTTACATGTGTTTCAATGTTACACATGTGTGTTATGTTTCTGTGTGTGTTTGTGTTACGCGCATGTGTGTGTTTTTTTGTTTTTTGAAGTGTGTGTGTTACACTCACGTGTGTCTGTTACATGTGTGTGTTAAGCATGTGTTTCTGTGTGTGTGTTTGTTTTACGTATGTGTGTGTGTTTTACGTGTGTGTGTTTGTTACAATCACATGTGTCTGTTACATGTTTGTGTTACGCATGTGTTTCTGTGTGTGTGTGTTTTACGTGTGTGTGT
>JAUMHP010000044.1:398461-409742 GCA_032361065.1 Enteromius trimaculatus | reverse complement strand
TATTTATGTACATATATATCCTCAAAAATGATTTACAAAAATAATGATATATGTAAGATTATTAAAATTCACTTCAGGAGATTTGAGTAAGCTGTTTTCTAGAGCAGAAGAGATTCCGGTTTAGATTGGATTGACTGAAAAAAGAAGTTCAAAATTAGGTTGAATTTGATCAAAAGGAAGGCAGTTTTTGCATAAAACAAGACCTAATGTGTCCCAGCGGGTCAGAACAATGCTTTCCCTTTGAATGAAGTCGATTGTTCTGACCCCGCTGGGAGATATTAGTTCTTGTTTTATACAGAACCTGGCTTCAATTTGATCATTTTTCCAAAACCCGTATTTGAAGTGACTTTACATCAAGTACATGTATGGTGCTGTTTGTGTTGGAAGCAGCGAGCGATGGTTAGCACTGACTGCATGACGCGATCATTAACCTGTCAGACACTAATGAAATATGCTCAATCATCTGTGTGTGTCACTATTACTAATGGAGCACCATGTTTTGTCCCCAACTTTTTGCCCTTGGTCTTTTTTTATGTCTTTTGCTTTCTGTTTTGTTCGATGGGCTTCAGGCGCAGGAGTCTCTTTGCGTTCCTCACGCTTCTGCCATCCTGCCTTTGGACTGACTATCTTTTGGCCTTTTATATTAATCCGTGGTAAGTAGCAGCGCGGCGGCCGGCGGCCGGCGGACAGACAAACACACACGTAGATGCTGTAGTGCATTATGGGTAACGGATCAGAGGCCGGATCTGCATCTGTGCTCTTGTCTGTGTTTAACAGCGTCTCGACGCATGTCACTAACGCATGCCGCTCGCATGTTTGCTCAGCTCCTCCATTCTGAGTCCGACTCACTCCAGAGACTTCAGCCGTTCTGCTCGGCTCTTCCTCTTCTGTTAGCTTGACTTCCTGAAGAAACGCTCCGGGTCTGACTTGAGCTGAGCGCTGGTCTCCACAGAAAATAATGACATTACGCTGCTTCAGCTCATGTACAAAAAGAAAACAATTATACGATAAGTGAAGTCAAGTGCAAAATGCATTTATAATTAAAATTATAGAAATTAATTTTATATTTATATATTTACAATTTTGATGTATAAATAAAATCCATTAAAATGTTTTAATAAAATTCATCTTCAAAAAATATTAAGATTTAAAAAGCAACAGTTACAATGTTGCACATTTATTACAATTTAATTGAGAAATGAATAATAATATGGAAGATTATGGAGAACATCAAAGAAAGAAAAAGCATGTAAGACTACATTTAAAAATGTCAAATATGTATATAAATATGATAACACGAGATTACTGTGATGTGGAAAGCTATCATTTATTTTTCAAAATATATGTTATACATGTTAAATATATTATACAAAATATATTATAGAAATTTATATAAAATAAATCAAATCTAAAAATGTAAGTAATAATAAAATGTTTATAAAGATAAAAAATATACAAATTATAATAAATATGTATATGTGTATTCACATGAAATAGTTTTTAAATGTAAACAAAAAAAGGTACAATTTATGTTGTTTTTTTTTAAGTTTAATACATTTCTAAAGGTATAAAATATATATAGAGAGATATATGTTAATTCTACAGTAAACTCTAAATCCAGCAGTTTTCTGTGGTTTCAGCCTCACAGCAGCGCTGGAGCTCCGTCAGTCTGGAGATGCATGTATAGTTTGTAGGATCTGAAGAGTGTTTATTAGCTGATGAGGTATGATCTCAGTTCAGTGACGTGTCTGTCTGTGTTTGACCCGCAGGAGCAAAACAGCGCTGAAGAAGAGGAAACTAACCAGGTAAAAACGGCCATTAGTTAGTGTGATGGTGTGAGTTAACTAGGGATGTAACGATACGATAATGTCAAGATATGAATTCCACAATACAATATTTATTGCAATATTTAAAACAATTCATTCAGTACATTTTACACTCAAATTATTCTGTGTGATGCACTTTGAGTTCAAAATCAGACTCAAACCTCTTCTTATGATATATTGTCTCAGTACCTTTTAGAGGGCTGATGATTCGACTAGTAGTCGTTCATTTGAAGCATTTAAATCATAATAATGAGCCTTTAATTGCCTACACAGCCTACTAAGCGCTCAAGCACATACATAAAGCTTTCCACAAACCTAATGATTATACTTGTGTCAGAGGCTGCATTAACATTAATAATTCATTGATAAACTAGTCTAATGCTTTCTTTGTCTTTGGTTTATGAGATGAAGTCTGTGCCTGTATGCATGTTTCATACGGATGACATAATCGCAGAATATTTGTCTTCCATCTGAAACTAGTCGTTTCGCTCTAGATATCGTTTCTGTGTCTGCAATGCAAGCATAGACAGAGTTTCAGAGTTTCACGCACAAGTTCACAGAGACGGAGACAGGAGAAGTGCGTTCTGTTGCTTTAATTATTTTGTTGTTATTGAGAGTGCACACAGATGAATTACTCTGATTTGTTTCTGTGTCTTCAGTCCCGTTCAGCTCAGTGATTTCGACGCCTACATCAAAGACATGAGCAAGGATTCGGCGTACAAGTTCTCGCTGCAGTTCGAGGTACAACACAGAGCACGCAAACGCTGGTCCGTGAGTGACGGGTGTACGATTGATCTGTTTACTTTGTGCTTCTGTCAGGAGCTGAAGAGCGTCGGTCTGGATCTGTCTCACGAAGCGGCAGATCTGCCCGTCAACAGACCCAAGAACCGCTACACCAACATCCTGCCCTGTGAGTGGCCAGCCAGCCAAGCCCCGCCCACTGAAGTCAAAGCTGCACTGTTCTGATTGGCCCACTTTCATAGTTCCACACAGGGTTATCATAGTTAAAGTAAAACTATTAATAAACTTGAACTGATTCAAACTGAAATAAATATGAATAAATGTGAGAAATGAGCGATGAGTAACGTTCTACACCCATCTGGTGTCTGTAGTGGACATTACATGCCTTCATTTATTTTATAAGTGTTTGTTTTCCAGTAGATTGTACATTTTTCCATTAAATCATGGCACATTGGGCTTGTTATCTCCATGAATGAAAGTTATACATATACATAAAAATACATTAAAAAAAAGCGAATATACATAAGTTGTATAAAAACCTATTTAAAATATATATTTGTAGTTTATCTATAGAAATTCAGAAAATGCCATAAAACTGCACAAATGTCGAGGGAAAATATTTAGTATAATATATATATATATATATATATATTACATGCATTTATTTAAAAAAATATATACAAATAATTTTTTTGAGAGTGTAAGTGGTTAGGATTATGTTGTATGCTAGTGGATAGTTTACCGTGCTGTTTTTTATCATCTTCATGGAACATGATCTTTACTTCATATCCTAATGATTTCTGGCATAAAATAGAAATGGATGATTTTGCCTCATGTAGTTATTACTATAGATCAGCTTCTGTGGAGAGTGAGTGTTTGAATGTTTGTTTGGTCACAGATGATTTCAGTCGAGTGAAGCTGATCTCTCTGCACAACGATGAAGGCTCTGATTACATCAATGCCAACTATATTCCTGTGAGTAGCTCTTCACGATCAGCGTTTCGAGACGAGTCGTTCACAGATTATGGGATGTGTCATTTGTGTTTTGTGTGTCCAGGGTTATAACTCTCCGCATGAGTTCATCGCCACGCAGGGGCCGCTGCCCGACACCAGGAACGATTTCTGGAAGATGGTCCTGCAGCAGAAGTCTCACATCATCGTCATGCTGACCCAGTGTAACGAGCGCAGGAGGGTCAGTTCCCACGGCAACTGCTCGGTTACGGCTGTGACATCACACAGAGATGGTGTTAACGAGAGTGTGTGCTTCCTGTGCAGGTGAAGTGTGACCACTACTGGCCCTTCACCGAGGAGCCCGTGGCGTACGGAGAGATCACGGTCGAGATGCTGTCCGAGAGCGACTCGCCCGAGTGGACCGTCAGGAACTTCAGACTGGGATACGTGAGGAACACAACTAACTCTACCATAACCCTGGAGGAGTGGATGATGGATGGATGGATGAATTGATGGGGGGTGGTGATTGATAAATAGGTGGATTCATAGATGGGTAAACGTATGGATAAATGTATGGATGTGCGTGGGAGGATGGATGGATGGATGGTAGATTGGTGGATGGGTGATGTATACAGTAGTCCATTGTTTCCCAGCCCTGTTCCTGGATTTCTCTCTTATCTCTCTATATTTCTCTACTAACAGGCTGTTGAGTTGACTGAGATGTTTTTGATTAGGAAAGGCTGGAGACTGTTTCAGTGTGTCTCCAGGAACAGGGCTGGGAGACGCTGCACTTGTCAACATTTGAAGTGGATCAAAACCATTCATCAAAGTTGTGCTAAAACCTAGTTCCTGTCTGATGTTCTGTGTTTCTGGCTCCTGAAGGCTGATGAAACTCAAGACGTTCTGCACTTTAACTACACCTCGTGGCCAGATCACGGCGTGCCGACGGTCAACGCCATCGAGAGCATCTTACAGTTCGTTCAGATCGTGCGGCAGCAGGTCAACAGGACCAAAGGGCCCATCGTGGTCCACTGCAGGTGAAGAGACTGCGCTCACCCCATCTAAGACCAGTTCACACCACGCACAACCACTGTACAGATAATAATATAGATCTATTGAAGATTAGCAGAGTCCACTCCACAGCTATAGGCTCAGAGAAACAGTAATGTTAATCACTTTCAGGAATACAATGACAGCCGATCAGAATCCATCCTGCTACAACGAGCTCATGAATTTAAAGCGGCAGACACGCATGGGCTTAGAATAAACAGATGATGTCATTCACTCGTGTGGATTCTAATATTGTTGTCTTTATAGTCCTCCTTCTTGGTGTGAACGGGGCTTTACACCGGTGGTTCTCATAAAGGGGGTGTGGGCTATCAGAAGAAAAACAAAAGAACAGACAAAGAATGGGAGATGAACTGGTTTGTAAGGGCAGAGAAAAGCACAGACCGAGGCAGGAGCTAAATGCAGAATATGATGAGGTGTATCTTACTCACCTTTATCTTCAGCAGATGTGACAAAGCATTGGCTGGAAATCATTTTGTTGTGCAGCGCCGCGCAGCATCCGTGTAGACAGCATCACTGATCATAACAGGTTCCACTGGTTTTTGCCAGATTTTTTATAGGTTTAAAAGGGGCTGCGACCCAACAGTTTGAGAACCACTGAGGTACACCGTCTGTTGCTTCTGCTTGTGGTTTTGCTTCAGCTCTTCACCAGTGTAACTAACACAGTATCATGGAGCAGACACTGACGTGTGTGTGTGTGTGTGTGTGTGTCAGTGCTGGAGTGGGTCGCACCGGCACCTTCATCGCTCTGGACCGGCTGATGCAGCACATTCAGGAACACGAGTATGTAGACGTCTTGGGCCTGGTGTCAGACATGCGCTCACATCGGCTCTGCATGGTACAAACAGAGGTACAGAACTGAATTAGATCCAAAATCCAACACTGAATCTGAACCGTAAGCTTGTTTTGACCACTGGATGAAAAGATCATTTTGACTTTTAAACTCACAATACTGTACTGTGAGTCGCAGAAGTCTAAATTACATGTTTTGGGGTTTTTTTATTCTGTGGGAGAAATGAGAAAACAAGCTTGATAGATTTCTGTGAAATATAAAGTCAGAATATTAGTGTAAACCTATAGTTGTTAGATATCAAGTTAATATTGCTGAAATTGGCTTGGAATGGTCAAATGACACGTGTGTGTGTGTGTGTGTGTGTGTGTGTGCAGGAGCAGTACGTGTTCATCCATCAGTGTGTCCTCCTCATGTGGAAAAAGAAGAAGCAGCAGATGCACACGAGTGACGTCATCTATGAGAACGTCAGCAAGTCCTAATGAAGTAAGACCTCAAAATGAACAGGAATTTTATGAATATGAATTATGATTGGATGGTTGATTGGGTGGATGGTTGGGTGGAAGAGTGGTTGAATGGATGGATGTTGGGTGGTTGGTTGGGTGGATGGTTGAGTAGAAGAGTTGTTAAATGGATGGATGGATGGATGGTTGGTTGTATAGTTGGGTGGGGGGATGGTTTGGTGGATGGATTGTTGATTGGGTGGATGGTGGGTTGGTTGGATGGATGGATGGTTGGGTGGATGATGGATGAGTGGTTTGATGGATGGATGTTGGGTGGTTGGTTGGGTGGATGAGTGGATGCTTGGTTGGATGGTTGGGTGGATGAATGGATGTTGGATGGATAAATTAATAGGTAGATGGATGCTCTCAGTGTGTTATTTCAGTTCAGAAGATAAAACGAAAAGAACATGTTGCCTGGGCGTCTAGCTGGGAACATTTTTCAATATATATTTTACTTCCTTTAATATTTTATTTTGAGCAGCACAGATGTTGATGTTGTTTTTCCGTGTGTGTTTCGGTGCAGGTCTGACGGTCCTCTCAGTGTTGACAGACGTGTCATCGAGCAGCGGCGCGGAGGAGAACCTTCACTCATTTACCCACATACAAGCTCTTATTTAGCGGACGAACCACGGAACCAACCCAATGCCTTAATAAATGAGCTGCCATGTTCTCCCGACTCCGTCGACCGCAGGAAAACGCCGCTTCCGTCCGCATCTCGTCTGTAGAGTGTGTGTGAGTGTGTGTGTGTGTGTGAATCTCAGGATCATCTGGATGCGTGTAAAGTGTGTTTCGTGAGTTTATATCGCACTCTGTCTGTACTAGTGTTAGTTTCTACGTCTCCAGAGGAGAATGAAGAACCGGATCCTCCTGTTGGCATGCACATGTAAGCACGGTTCGAACCTGACAGCCTTCGATCACTGCCACACACAGACCATCCGCTTTGGGTATAAAGGACAGATATGTGTTGCTGTGTGTAGAGAGGCTGCGCTTCTGTGGTTTCTGCTAAAGCTGCAAGCGTCTGGATGTTCTCTGGAGCGGCGCTGGCTCAGTTCGGACCGAACCGCTCGCTGCTGCTGAATCTGACACCGATGTTCGCTGAACAATGCATGCTGCAAAAAGACAAGACACCAGATTAGTCTCATCTTTAGGTTTAGACTCCGGCTCCGAGTGTTTGTTTCACGTTTGCCTGTTCCGTCGGTGAGTTTACAAACGTCTTTACAGATGCAGAGGTATAATATCAACTGAAGCATCGAGCTGTAAATACTGAAACTAAAGAAACTCTGTATTGTGTTTCCATGAACTGACTGAACTCTCTCCAGAACGGGCTTCACTCGATGGCTTTTCTTTGGTTTGTGTCAGAACTCGTTCGTCTTTTGGTGCCATTCTTGTGTATCGTGTGACTTCAAGTAGAAGAGCAATCCACAGTCGCCATCACAAGTTTAACGTGTGTTCATTTGGGAAAAAAATAAACGTTTGAGTACGTATTCTTATGAGCTGGAAGTGAGTCATTTGTGTGAAGAATAAATGACTGTGTCTGCAGACCTCAGTCCACGTGAACTTCAAACAGACTGCGGTTCCTCTTCTTGCCTGTATGATGTGTGTATCCTTTATAATAACTTGATGCAAAAATGCTCAAGAAATTATGTTCTTTATCAGTATTAATTTCTGGTTTTCCAGTACAAATATTTTAACTTTATTTAAATCAAGGTGCAAAATGACTTGAGATATTGAGTCTTGAATATTTTTTTATTATTTAATGAATACATATTTAATACAAATCATTGCTTAAAAGAAGAAAAAATATTATCTGCCAATCTTTTGTGGGGAAAAAAAAGAAGCTGAAGCTGTTTTTTCTGACATCATTAACAGATATTTTGATTTTTTTTTTCTTTTTTTTTCAGAAAACATCACCTAGTCACTTTGCTTCTCCAGTGGATTCGTCTTGATTTAAGAACGCTTAGATATTAACATTGAAAGTTAAGACAAAAATACTGAAAAACGTATGAAACGTTATGAAATCAATATTTGATGGAATAACCCTGATTTTCAATCACAACAAATAAAATAATTTGTTATTTTGACCAACCCATTTTATAAAGAAAAAAATTTACAATTTGGACAAAAATATGACCTATATATATATTGTAATTTTATCAGTGCACTTTCTTGAAGCATATGTTTCCTGTTACAGTCATTTTTATTGCAGAAAAATACATGTACCCATACAGCATAACAAAAATATTATTAAACTTAAACCACATCTTCGGATAAACATAAATGCAGCATAGCCTAAATGTCAGATGAAGTAATAATCGAGCGTGATTGTACAATCTTAATAGGCTCGAACGTGACCAAATGTGGCGGCGGGTCTTCAGGAACGAAGCAGGTGAGCGAAGTCCAGGTGAGTGCCAATCAACGTTTTTAAAAAAATAAACGTTATAGTTGTGTAATGTTAAATCAAATCCAGACATCCCAAGTCTCCTGGAAGTTCTGGGAGTCTCCCGTTTACTGATAATGGCTTCCTGGTGCCCGCGAATTGTATAATTTACTCTGATAAGAGCGGTAGTCTAATTTTTAAAAAGCGTGGTGTCCCAGACCGCCATGTTTGTTTGTTTGATTAGCGGCGTGACGCGTGATTTCGGCGGGAGTGCCGGAAAAAAATATCTTGAGTTCAGATGTGTATTTAATGTTAAAACTAAGTGCGATATAGGTTTAGACAACAAAAAACCTGCAAGGAGTCCATGAGAAAAACGAATCAAAGCTTTGAATCTATTGAGCCATTTTGCGACTCAGAATGATTCAGTGTTTCGAATCGCGCTGGAGACTGCTGCTGTGAACATGCCACAAAAACACGCATAAAACAGCTTTTAAAAACCCACTGCAGATGTTTTATCGAAAGTATAATATTAAATGCAATTACCAAACATAGTAACCTTGAATATTAAGTGTCTAATATCTGTTTATTAATTTGCATAGATTATCTGCGTCCGAATGTGCATACAGTCCATCCTAAATTCTAGATGATAGTAATTTTCAATACTATTTAGGGCATATAGAGTGGATAGTATGCACATTGGGCATGTTTTGTTTGTTTTAATGGAGAACTTGTCTAGACAAGAAGTTAATGTTTCGAAATTGTCAACAAATTTATCAAACTGATTCGCGACCAGGTAAAAACCAAAGACAGCGCTGTGATTCATGGATTCAGTCAGCGGACAAGCGCTAAAATTGTGAAATAAATCACGTGACCTGGCGAGTTCGGTGCACGCTACGAGCGAGGCTTCGAAACAAATGACTCTTGAAGCTTCACGAAGCAGTGCTTTAAAAGTACCCACCACTACCTACAGTACTTTAGTTTAAATGACGAAAAACAGTTAATCGATACTTTAGAAGCAATGCTGAATGAAGGTAGCCTACTATTAATTGAATCAGTGATTCAGTATGGAACTGGCCAACTCACGCGAGGTAAGCGAACGATGCTTCGTGACGTCATACCGCTTTCCCAGTTTTGTGACATTAAGATTTATACATAATCTGTAAGCTTTTATAATTTTTTTTAAATTTGACTTTAAAAATAGGTGTGTTGGTCAGATTTGAAGCGTATCTACAGCAGCGGCTTTTACAACAATTTATTTGATTTTATCGCATTAAAAGTGACAACTAAAGTTGTGAAATCTTTCAGGTGTATTGTCAAAATAACAGCACTAAATCATCATCGAGGCAACTCATTTACGAGAATATTATGATCAGAAACAGTTGATGAACTCATAAAAGTGTAATTCGGAACAGTGTAAATGATCTTAGTATAAATATAAACATGTATTGTGATATTTAATGCATTTGTAACCCAGTTCAGAACCAAACAATACTCATGTACACACTTTTGTAATTTAGATCAAGTGTTTATTTAAGTTTAAAAACAGTAGTACACCTCCACAAAAGCATAATAATTTGAACTTGATGATTTATAAATGACTTCAAACTTGAATGTGCACAAATGAGACGTTATTAAAGTCAGTGCAAAAACACATTCAATTCCGCACGATGTCGTTCAGTAGAAAAAAAAATAAAAAAAAAATCACACAAAACAGCATTTCGAAAGCAAATCAAGTGATTGTAGGCACGTCCGATTGGCTAAATGTCCCTGAGTGTGTCGTTCGTTCCTGATGGGCGGAGCTCAAAGCACCAGAGGGGCGTCGACTTCATTAGCATGCCGGAGGTGCTTTGGCCCAGTCAGCTTCTTGCTGAAGCGCCCAGGCCCCGCCTCCTTCGTCAACTCAGCCACAGGATTGACGTACCACATGACCACTCCAG
Source organism: Enteromius trimaculatus (assembly GCA_032361065.1). Lineage (NCBI taxonomy): Eukaryota > Metazoa > Chordata > Actinopteri > Cypriniformes > Cyprinidae > Enteromius > Enteromius trimaculatus. The sequence continues at coordinate 399,549 of JAUMHP010000044.1, read as the reverse complement.
ACGGATTGATGGACACCACAAACTGTGTGCTGTCCTTCACCTGAGGCAAGAGCTGCTCCGAAAACACGTCATACATCTGAGAGAGAGAGAGAGATGCATAAATCATGTGTGAATGATCAGAGCTGCTGCTGCTGTGTGACTGAAGCTGACCTCATACACTCCAGTCTTGTAGCTCAGCTCCTTCAGAGAGGTCGTGTAGCGATAAGGCATATCAGATCTCCTGCTGAAGAACACCAGAGCGCTGGATCCTTCAGCCAGGGGCCTCCAGAACACCTCGATCCCGCTCTTCTCCTGACAGAGACACAGCAGAAGAAGTGGCAACATAAAAACATTGTTCAACTAATTGGTGAACTATATAATTATTCAGATTCAAGTAATAAATAATAACAAACAAAATATAAGGAATAAATGTAATAGTGTAACAAAGTATTACACTATAGTATTTTCCAAATAACAATTCATATAATAAAATGTAAATAAAATATTTATAATAAAATTACTTTCACAGTATAAACTGGCATTTTATCCGTTTCCTGCAAACGTGAAAATAAAGTAATAAAAATACTGAACTAAATGAGTAATTAAAATCTAACAATAACATATCTAACCATTTTACACGTTTACAATAAAATAACATGTAAGTATTGGGTTGTTATTCATGGAAACATGTAAAAAGAAATGAATAAAAATGAGATAAAACGATACTCAAATTAATGGAATATGATAAAATAGTCAATAAATACAAATATACTTAAAAAAATTAATTTTAAAAAACACTTAAAAAAATGTAACAGAAATGATTATTCCAAATAATATTTTATATGTACTTATGTATATAATGTATCAAAATATATCTGTGAAAATAAATTAAATGATTAATGAAATGATTAATCACATCCAAAATAAGTTTTTTACAGAATGTGTGTGTACTGTGTAGATTTATTGTGTATAGATGAAGACACACACATTGAGTACACATTCTGAATATATTCAGTGTGGTTTTATATATACATACTTTTATACTTGTATATAAATATATTCAATATATAAACTTAACATCGTTCCTAAATGCACATTTGTGTATTTAT
>JAUMHP010000044.1:336354-350177 GCA_032361065.1 Enteromius trimaculatus | reverse complement strand
AAATATGCAATTAATCATTTGACAGCACTAGCTTTTAATAAATAATAAATAATTTAGCTTTTTAATGAATGTCCTGTTGAGCAATCAAAAACATAATAATAATAATAATAATATAAAACAATAAATAATTGTGCATAAAATAATGTAAATAACAATAAATCTATCAAGTATTGCAAGTTGGATTAACCTGAATATTTCAGGCCTGTAGTGAATGTGCTGATCTCCCAAATATAATGTAAAGTTATCATAGCTTAAAATTGCACAAAATTTTGCAATCCATTTTGCTTTTTTTAATGACCAAATGTAAAATAGAATTTATTTTGTCTTTATTGTGTGTGATAAACATGAAAATATGAAAATTCATCCCATAGAACCAAGATCATGCTGACACCAAAATAACAGGAATATACACCGAAACATAAACACATAAAGCACAGATGAAGCCAAAGCTGTGTGTGTGAGAGAGTGTGTGTGTGTGTGTGTGTGTGTGTGTGTGTGTGTGTGAACACAAGCAGGAGCAGATAAATTCGTGACCTTTGAAGTGTTTCAGTCGAAACACACAAACATCACTGACTCAGGATCATGTCTCTGATTGCCTCGTTTGACCTCTGACCTGCAGCTCAGTCTGGAGTCTGTGAGGATCTGAAGACGATCTGTCAAACTCTGTCTCTTACAGGAGTATTTCAGAGAATCTCTCTGTCCTAGTGGCTCTTTTCAGCATCAGAAGCTGAAGAAACCAGTCCTCGATCTCACTTCATCAACCCTGATCTGAACACTGTGCGCGTGTGTGTGACTGTACATTTAATTATAAAATAAACTATCATTAATATTAATATTGTATAATTTATGTGTAAAATATCATTTGTATAATAATATCTCATTTGTATGTTACTAAATATTTTTTTATTTTATAATTATGATTAGTATTATATCTAAGTTATTTACGTTTATTTTAAAATAATTCACGAGGCATGTAATATTTAGAATGTTTAGAATGTAGTAGAATATTTTATTTTTATATACTTAATTACATTTTTGAATATGAATTAGTTAATAGATTCTTTTAACACCAAAATAAATATGTGAATTTATTAAAAGCATAGATTACAGTAAATACAAAAGAGCAGGGTTTGAGAGATGTAAGATGAATGGTGTGTGTGTGTGTGTGTGTGTGTGTGTGTGTGCGGCGCATGCTAATACCTCATGGATTTCTGCTTTGTTCTTGAAAGCTCTGCTTGTATTTTTAAACCGTGAAAGCTGCAATTTACTGCCGGAGAAAATAGTGGTGCTGTTTCTGACGGTTTGTTCTGGTTTGAGTGTGTTTTGTCCTGAGCTGGTCTGGTTCTCCAGCGTGATACACACAGAGCTGATCTGAATTAACAAGAACAACAACAGAAACGCCGACAAGCTGCAGTGATGCTGACTGAAATCTGCTTGCTTCATCTCAGTGTCAGCAGAATGCATTATTAGCTTTTACTTGTAATCATACACAACCAAAACAATTACAATTATGAATGAAATAGGCACAGATGGTTTACTTTATTGCTTTAATAATGAATAATGATTAAATATTTTTATAGCATAATATAAAATAACGCAGTCTGACACAACCTGTGATAATGTATATTTAATTATTCATATTATAAAGCAGTCTGATTAAACCTATGAACATTAATAGTATTTAATTATTGAATTTTCATAATATAATATAATGCAGTCAGAAATTATATAACGGTATGGTCTGATTAAAAATACAAACCTTAATATTTACTAATTATGAAAATGTATTTGTTTTACTTTGTATATTATTTGTTTATACTTGCAGTCATATAGAACAAAACAATAACAATAGGCCCTGATGGTTTACTGTATTGCTTAAACATTGAATATTTTTAAATGTTTTGTTGTTATACACATATATAGCTAATGCTGTCTGAGTTAACCTGTGAAAATTAATATTTAAATATTTATTTTTTATAGTATAATATATTAAATAATACACTCTGAAAATCTTATAAAGCAGTCTGATTAAACCCTTGAAATTAATATTTAATTATTTTAGTGATATATAACACTGCAGTCTGACTGACTTCTGCTGTGATATTAATAATGTGTAATATATATAGTATTATGTTCTGAATAAACACACAGACCTTCATTTTAACTAATAATTTGATTCAAATTGATCATTTGAATTATTTGTTTAACTTGGAGTTGTATATGATAATAAAAATAATGAAATGGGCCCAGATTATTTACTTTATTCCAATAAGACTTAATAATATATAATATAATATATAAAGTCTGATCAAATCCACAAACCTTAATTTTTTGATCAGTTTTAAAATGACAAATAATCAAGAATTTTGAGAAACAAACAATAACGAGCTCCTAGCATCCTAGCAACCACAGAACAACCGCATAGCAACACCCTGGAAACACGCTATTGTCATGGCAACTAAAACTACAGTACAAAAAAAGATTTTCTTACTCAGTATTTTTGGCTTGTTTTCTAGTATGAATATCTTAAAATTCTTGAATCATGATGCAGTTCTAAATGACTTGCGAAATGAATGAAAAGCTCAAATATCTGCCAATGGGGCAAGAAAAATCATTTTGTCTGTTAAATTAAGATAGTTGTTCTTCCCTCATTTCACAGTGTATTACACAAAACATTTCAGTTAAATAAAGATGAAAAAATACTTAAAACCTAACTCTGATAAATTAGTTGGTAATATGATTTCAATATAGTATAGATGTTTAACTACATTTATAAATATGCATATATCTACTAATATGTTTGACAGAAATACCATTAGTCAAAATTTGTCATAACATAAATCATAACAGAGAAACAAATCACTGAACCATAACCGAGGAAGTGAATCACTGAATCATTGTTCAGGAGGAGATGACTCTCTCAGACAAACTTCTGTCAGAATGATCGCAATAATAACCGTCAATAACAATAACCTCCGTAATAAAGCATCATTAATACATCTGACCCTTCAGCAAACAACAGATCTGTCTGCAAACGCAAAATTACAAACATGCCGTCATATTCTTTTGGAATTTAAACATTAAATGTCTTTTTTTTTTTTATTTGTTCATGCTCCGATTTAAAGACATATTTAATTTCTCACAATTTATTATTAAATTCAGATGCAATTCTAAGTTCTAATATTTAGATTTTACAGTTAAATAATATATTTTCACTTGACATTTTTTACAAAAATTACAAGTATTAAGTTAAATGTCACTTTAATTTCAAATTATTGGTTTATAAATTCTAATTTTATAATTACATTAATTTTATTAAATGGCAAATAAATGTAAAAACAAATAAAAATCTTGACAGCAGTGTTTAATGCAGCTCACTCCTGCGGCTCGTTGATGTGTACTAACTCTGATGAAGCATCAGTTAAGTGAGTAATTAGTGATCAGCTCTGACTGTAAACGAGGATCTGTGAGGAACGAGTCTGGTGCATGTATGAGGCTGATGATGAACAAAGATGCTCTTCTTTCTTCCATAGAGGCTCATAGCAGAGCGGACGCGCGCCGACTCTTAAACACACACACACACACACACACACGCACGCTAATGAAGCCCTGTGACGCTGAAGACTGATGAAGACGAGCCAGAGACGTGTTTAGATCACGCAGACTTGATAAACGCAGCGGTTCATCACTGACCTTCGCTGACCACTCGTGTGTTTAGCTCAAACAGCACCGATAGAGCCACGGTGAAAATACAGTCATAGTTTAAAATAATCGAGGCGTGATTTCTACACTTTTTCACTTAATGAACACAATACATGAACAGTGTTTTCATATTTACTGTAAAGAGAGAAATATAGCATGTGCTTTGCATTTAAAATATACACTTGTTCATACCACAGAGGGATTAAAGAGCAGTTTCTCTTCTGGATGTGTGTTATTAGCTATCTGTTGTGAATTTAATTCAAATTGTAATTTTTAAATATAGTAAATTTAATAAAATAATACATTTATCTTCTATTTGTTTTGTACTTATTACATTTAATATTGATTTCAATCTTACATTTAAAATGAATTTAAATGCAAATATAAATTACACCTTTTTAATTACTATTTATCTATATTTAAATGCATATTACATTTTTTTTACTTATTACATTTATTATATATTTAAATCTTACATTTATTGTTGATTTGTTTTAAATGCATTTTCATGCATATTTTATTTCTATTTTTTTTAACTTATTTATTTTTAATTAGTTTTTTTTAAATATATATAATTTCCAGTTATTAGTTTTTACAATTAAATGCACATTTAATCTCTAACAATTTTACTTTTTAAAGTTCTTGTATAAATTGTTACTGTATTATTGCACAAATGAATAAGAATGTTTTTCTTCCTGAAATCTACTATGTGCATGCCACAAAACAAAAGGTCATAACCAAAACACTGCATGCATGTTCAGAAATAGATACATGCAGGCAAAAGTCAGAAATCTGGAAGTGCCTGGCACTAAATAAACTGTCCGAGATCTCAGAGTGTACAGTGCACCCGTCTGTGGGAGTAATTCTGCTCATTCTGTGAGTTTTTCAGACGTGTTTGACCACATCGCAGCTGATTATCGATCAGTTCACAGATGTGATTCCGCCAGGCCTGATCTCGCTCTCTCTCACACACACACACACACACACGAACACACATGTTGGGTTTACATGATGCATCACACACACACACACACACACACGAATGAATCAGTCAATGATTCAATCAAATAAATAATCGATCGTCTCTCACCGAATCTCAGCACGTGCGGCATCCCGCTCGAACCGGCGACGAACATCAGCACCGTCAGTCTGATCACGAGCCCCGGTAACACCACCACCACCATCCTCATCATCCTCCTCATCATCATCATCCTCATCTTCACGAACACGGCGACGCGTCCGCGCGCGTCACAGCATCACGGCATGACCGTCCGCGCTCCGCTTCACGGCTCCGTGTGAGAATCCGCGATAGTTACTGCACTGCACCGGATCTAACGGAGAATCACGGAGACTGAGTCTGTGCGGGGGGGCGGGGGCGCGTTCATTCAGACGAGCGCGTCACGCACAGCGCGTCAGACTCCGGCGGAACATCGCGCGCTGAACGCGAGGGCCAACAAGTAGTCGTTCGGTACCGCGCCGTTACCATGATTCAGATCCCGAGTTCAGCACCACGGACAGAGACTTACTCATCCTCATCGTCATTTATTTATCATCGCATGACCTCTATCTTTCATGGTTTTTTATTTCGTGTGATGTCATTAGAATGACGCGATGAGGAGGTTATGAGAACATGCTCTGTATTAATTATAATTATATTCATGCACCTGGCTTTTTGAGTGTGTTTTTTTATGATGTGTTTTGAGGCTTGTGGAAAGAAAACATCCAAATCTTTTATCTATTCGTCTCTAGAGTTCAGTTCATATACGTATTGTTTCTGGAAGCTCTTGATTTTATCATTATACAGGTATTCAAAGCACTTAATTTCTGTCATTTCTTTTTAATTCACTATTAATGAAATATACACTGAAAAATATTCAATATGATGTGAAAAGCACTGAAGATAAACCTTTCTCCTGCTGTTTGTAAGAATAAATTTATCAAAAGGAACAGATCTATATGGCATAAAGTTTTTAGGAAGATTATAATGTTTTGTAAATCTCTTTACTGTAATGGCCCTTAAAAAAGATGGAGGTATTTGTTGTTTAATCTATGAATTTGTATTGATTTTGCAATAACTTTTATTTTGTATTTATAAAATTATTTGTTTATTATTTTTTTTAAATATAAAACCTATTAAATCTTTATTTTCTGTCACAGAGCAGAATTATGGAAAAATATTGTCCTCTTTTGCTGGAAAACATGTGAAAATGTACTCATTTCTGTCCATTTGTCAGCCACCAGTGCCTTTCTGTTGATGTAGAAGCAATAAAAAGGCATAAGAGTATTTTATTTCCCTGATTTTCTCTGAGTTTTGAAGTGAAACATGACCTGAACATTTGCGCGTGATTCTCCGGATCACTAAACTCAATCATCTCAAGGTTTGTCCCGCAGCAGTGTGATCAGGACGTGTTCGGTGTTATACACTCAGAGACTGAAAGAGGCCTTTGATTCACTGAGAGACACGCTGAGATCACACACACACACACACACACACAGACAGAAGGGTTCTGGATATAGTGAGTGAGATTGAGGTAAAGCTAAAACGATCTGCGTCTGGAGGAGCTCACACACACACACACACTGATCTGCAGGAGGTCCCTGAGGGATTGACAGTGTGAAGATGCAGATGATGAAGTTTGTCGCTCACATTACTGCAAACACACACACACACACGAATGCTGCTGTAAACAGAGAAATTGACTGTCTGAGACGCTCGCCATCTGTGGCATTACCATAATTATGGAAATAGGCAGAGAGGATGTTATGGACCGACTGAACGGGATAACACACACACACCTCCGTGTGTGTACTAAACATTAGAAGGATTTTGCAGCGACTCTTTCTGCAGGTCACTTCATTAGACCAGTAGGTGGCGACAAACCTTCACGAGTGACTCACTGTGATTCATTCATTCAAATGATTCATTTCTGATAAAAATGACTTGCTTAATGAGTCGTTACCAATTCATTCAGGAGTCACTGAATCATTCAAACAATTGATTCATTTAGGAATTATACAAATGTCTTTATGAATTAGTCATAGAATCGTTTATTAATTTTGTAACAATACAAAGATTATTTTTTTTATAGTTGGGTCATTAAATCGTAGGTTCAATTGATTAATTTAGCTACATTGATTTATTCTGGAACAATACAAAGGCCTTCATAGATTGAATCATTCACTGATCTGCACTGATTCATTTAGCAGTGATACACATGACCTCTGTTACACTGATTCATTTGGGAACAATACAACAGTCTTTATGAATTATTAATTTAACTGTTTTGTTCACAATCAAAGATTCAAAGAGTCACTCCTTCTGATGCCGCTACTTGAAAATGTTTTCTTTTATAGCTCAAGCATCTTAATTTCTAAATTATGTTTGATTTAAGCATGAGCTTTATCTCAGCTGATCACCTCGTTCAGAGGAGTACAGGCACAGATGATTATGAGTCATGAGAAATGTTTTTGAGACCTCAGCAGCAGTCTCAGATTGATTGACTTGTAGGAATAATTGAGATATTAATGAGATCTGTGTGATTTGCATTCCCACGGGATTTCTCTTGACTTCTTCACTGTCCCGCTCTTCTTCTCAGTGTGATGACAGTGATGCGGACGCCATGGTAACAGGACACTAATGACACACACACCCCCCGATCTCAGCGTGTCTGTCCTTTAACGAAGCTCTCGTTAGCGCTCTGCTCAATCTATTTACACGCTGTAAGGAGAGCAAGCGCAGCAGAAACACTGCAATAAATCAACAAACTTACTCCAGAAGGCACAAAATATTGGGGAAAGTACTTCAACATTTCTCAGCTTCCTAATGCATGGCCTTCTGTATGAAGCATATATATCATGCTGGATTAGATGTTGTTTTCAGTCATCTTAACATGCAGTCTAGGTGGGTGTTTGGCACAGCCGAGTGCTCCACCAGATGCCAACATCTCCTGTGTGGACGTCTAAGACTTCTGTTCTCTGGAGAAAATGATTCATTTAACACCAAAAAAACATCACAGCCCACACCTGAGCCACAGAGATCTGAAAACAGATGAGCTCCAGCTCCTTCCCTTCGAGCCAATGGCCATAATTCACCAGTTAAGAGCTTCAGTTCTGCTTTTAGAGATCTGACTCAATTAAGTGTGCTTTACAGCATGTTTCAGTGATAGTGAAGATTTGAGAAGATTGTACAGATGAGAAAAAATCAATCACTGATCTGCTCAATATCGCTATCGTTTCTTCTTCTGCAAAATATCCAACATTTTATTGAAAACAAGCACAAATATCTGCCAATGACTGTTTTTCTTACCCCATAGGCAGATATTACTTGTTTTAAGCAAAAACAAACAAAATGGTGATAGTTTTTTTTTTTTTTTGAAAACATATCCTAATATCTTCATATTTTATATATTTATATCTATATATTTTATTTACTTATGATTTCTTGTGATTTTCTGGCTGTAAAACGTGTGCTGTGGTCATATGTTGAGTTTTAGTTAAGACCTGGCAACCCTGTCATGAAGACCGTGTGTTTTGGGCTGTTTTCCGCTAGGATTTAGTGATTTATATCATGGATAACAACAGAAGGCAACTAATTACCAGTAGAGACCCTCAAGGAACCATTACTATTCCCACTATAACCATTAGAAATACTGTTGTTTGTTGTTCAGCAGGTTTCTAAAGTCACTGCCCCCAACAAGAATGCTTTTCTTTTAGTTTCTTAGTTATTTTTGGTTTTCTGTATATATCCATTGCTAGATAAACACTTGTTTTGATCCGTACTGAATTCAGTCAGATCAGATGAGAAACCAAATCCAAGAGCCATTCATTAATAACAATGATCAGAGTAAACTGTTCTCCAGCGAACATAAGTCAGTAGCTTCAGTGTTTTGCCGAGAAACGTGGCAACTTAACCGAATTCGTGACCTGGCACAGATGAGCTACAGGACCTCAGTGAACACACCCAATCCATTTCCTCAGTAACTGAGATCTGAGTCTGAAAGAGCGAGCTCTGAGCAGTGAAGCGTTCCTGCGGGAGCACCATGTCGAGGGTGAGAACGATCAGAACAGCTTGGATGGCAAACCGCTAACAGCTTGCTAGCAAAGCGAGTTGGCAGCGAGCGCGACTCAGGCGCTTCACAAACCCTCTGTATTCCTTTCTCAGTCTTAAAGAGGTCATGAACTGCCTTTGTACTGTACTCCTCAAACACAAATGTTCTCAAACCTCAAAAGCGTCATAGTTTAGAAGTAACAGTGTATGTTCTGTGCTGTTTAACCCCTTCATCAGAACGCTCTGTTTGAATAGACATGGAGGATTGATGACAGTGGTAGTGATCTTGTAATAGAAACCGTTACTCACACGTGTGCTGCGTCATTAATCTGTATTGTTAAAAGTGCTATATAAATAAAGAAAGTGACTGACTACTGTCAGATTCAAGTGGCACAGTATCGTCTTCTAGTTTCACTCTTGTTTGTAGAAGAATCTAAAGTTCATCCAGTCTTTTCTACTGTTGGGATCTAAAGGACGGCAATTTTCCTACAACTCTGCACCGAACAGCATCTTTATGCTAATCATAGTGATGTAGAATCAGTGGGTGGGGCCAAACAGGCAGCAACGTAGAATTGATGGGTGGGGCTAAACAGAGTGATATAGAATCGATGGGCGGGGCAAAACATGCAGCGACGTAGAATTGGTGGGTGGGGCTAAACAGCGACATCTTATTGGTTGGGAGAGCTAAATAGAGAGCAATATAGAATCGATGGGTGGGGCTAAACAGGTATTGGTGAAGAATCAGTAGGCGGAGCTAAACAGTGATGTAGAAGCAGGCGTGGATCATCTTCTGTGGAGGCGGGGTTTATCAACACATCATAGACTGCCTTCAGTATAAGCTGTTTTTAGACTAAAGTGCTGAATCTTACAGGAGGTGTTTATTGTACAGTGACCTCTACACGTCAAACGGTTCTGTGTTCATGACCTCTTTTAAGGATGTGTTTACAAGCTTGTTTCTGAGCATCATCAGGCAGAACAATCAGGGCTCTTAATGTAAAGTGTGCACTTGTGCTTCTTCCCGCTCTCATGTTATGTGACTTTATGAAAAGCCATATCTGCAGTGCTCACACCCTCCAAACCTCAGAGAAAAGCTCCCTGAGGGCTTATTGCAGTAATTATGATTCTCATAAACCCTTTTGTGCAAGAAAAGCTCCCTACATTGTATCCTCATCTCAAAATGGAGCAGAATTTAGCGACGAGGATTAATTATCAGGAGCGAGTACCTTCATTCAGTCGAGGGAAGTTTCAAAGACATCAGACGAGCTCGGAGAAATCTGAAAGAAATGACTGTAACTTGAAGATAAAACGGTGATGCTGTGTTCTGTAATTAGATCACATTTCTGTTTATTGATCTGGCGCTTCTTTCACATGAACACACCGTCAGAGCCTTGCTTTCATCAACCAAACGTTTACTTGTTCTTACAGAACAACCTTCATAGTGACCTTTTCACACTTTTAAGGCCTAATGGATGGAAGAGTGGAGCTCGTTCGTATCGCTGCTAAATGATCCCTTCCATAGCTTTCTGTAGCTGACAGACTTACAGCTAACATTTCGACACGATAAACATAAACATAGTATGATTTTTTCATGTTTAGAATATGGTTTTTGTTTGCTGTGCGGCTGCAATCGATATGAATGCCAAATTTGAAGAGTTTATTTGAGGCTCATAATATAGCTTAATATATATTCACGTGGCTTTGTTTTTTGGAAAAAAGTATGGTATTTCAAGTCCAGTGAAATCAAATATGTTATGAATGTAATTAAATAAAATATAAAAAATTAAAAACAGGGTATTTTCTCAAACTAGGAGATAAATATAAACCTGTTGTTGGGGCGAATAATAAAAATCACCAGCATGCTTAAAAATTCTTATTGCTATTATTTTCAAATAATGAAAAAAATGTTTACACTTGTTTTTTTGTCAATTTAATGGATCCTTGAATTAAAGTAATTTCTTTCAGAAATGACCCCATACATTATAATGCAGCTGAGTCCTCATTATGAACACCAAATAATAATTATGCTACTTTTATTTGATGGGCGATACAGTTACTCCTGTCATAATTACACCTAAATGTAGCTTTATAATTCTACAGAAGGCACATTTAACTTTATTGCACTACTATTCTAAACTCTTTAGAGAGGAAAAATATACATATAAATTATTATTCACTTTCTAAGCAGTGCATCCACTAGTAATTATTTATAAAAAAAAAAAAAAAAAATCTTTTACAGATGTTTTTATTAATTTATTAGGATTTTTACTAATTTAGTTTTTATTTTTAACCCTATGTGTATATAACTATAAATATTTTTGAATATAATCTATGTGATTCTAACATTTTCTTCTTTAATATAGACATGCATGCAACTATAACATTTAAATAAAAAACATAGATGGTTTGTTTCTTGCGGTCTCTTTCAGTTTTGTTGGTCATGATTTTCTGATGAATGTAAGACAGCTTCACCTTCACGAGGGACACGGTTCTTACAGACGGCTCAAGGACGCGCGTGTGTGTGTGTGTGTGTGTGTGTGTGTGTGTTGTGAGGAGTGTGTGTGTGAATGCAGAGGTGAGATAATAACTGAGGAAGAGAAACACGGCTTAACTCACAGATCGTAGAGTTCATAAGTGAATGAAAGAACAGAAGTTAGATCAGCTGAATGAGAAAACACAAGTATGCAGCACGAGTATGTGAATCCCACAATGCACTGCACTCCACCTGACCTTCCTCTTACAGTCTAATACACGAGCTGGATCTCATATTACAATATTTCACCCAAAAATGGCATACTGATATCTGATATATGTACATCCCTCTGTAAATATTACCCAGTTTCTTCTCGTACATATCTTCTAGAAGCGCACTATATTCTGCTTCTTATGGCGCTCCTGGTTAGACCTAAATGCATTTCGTTGGCTTGCACTTGTACATGTGTAATGACAATACAGATGAATCTAATCTGATATGATTTTTGTTGTACTGCGTCTCAGATAATGTTATAAAAACATTGATTTAAAATATTTCTGAAACACTGAAATGTCCCGTTTTCTTGTCATGGTTATAAAAACCTTATCTAAAGGTTCCAGAAACATTCCTGAGGATTCTATTAACTTGATTTTTACCCAAAGCATTTTATATTTTAATAACATTAATATACCAGGAAATTAATTTTCAAGATTAGAACATTAATAAAAGGTTACAAAAGTTCTTTTTTATTCTTTATTTTCACTCAAAATATAACGTCTTCTTTTAGCGTTCGTTATTTGAACATTTTGTTTCTAACACTGTAAGATCTTCTGAATCTCCAGTTTCTCTTGTGTTTATAATGTATTTAAAGATCACAAAAAGTTGTTATTAATAATATACTTTATTTCTACCTTGCAATTCTGAGAAGAAAATTAAATCAAAAGAAAGTCAATTAATTTGAATTTCTCACAATTCTGACAATATATTTATATATCTCAACACAAACCTTTTCAAGACTTTATAGAGAAACTATTTTAAGCTACAATTTTGTAAAAAAAAATTTAGTTGGGATTTTTTTTTTTTTTTTAGTTTTTGTTTCATGTTTTTTTTAATGTTTATATATAAAGTTTATATATATATAGAATTTGAGGTAAATACAGCTTTGTATGGTTTTGGTGATGGTGTGTGAGTGTGTATGCGATGGTAATTGAATAGTGTGTTTAACATTGATTAGTGTGTTTGTGAAGTGGTTTCGTCGCTGCTGGAGTGTGTGTGTGTGTGAGTCTGAAGAGGATGCGGTGTGTATGACGCTGATGGCACAGACTCTAATTATTTGGCAGCGATGGCCCTGTGCTGTCATTGTGTTAAAACGTGCCCACAGCAGAGCTGATACATCACACACACACACACACACACACTCAGCCCTTGACTCCAGGACAGAGATGACAAGCAGACCTACAGTCATTCATCATCCTGCGCTCCATTCGTTTATCTGGATCTCTCTCTCTCTGTAAAGCTGCTGACTTTGAATATTCAGCTATATATGTGCTATTTTTCTCCACACACACACACACACACACACACACAGTGCAAATGAAGACACACAAAACTGGTGCATACTGCATTAAAATCTCATCTACAGAGGAAGCTCTGTGACCTCCTGACCACAGGTCAAAGGTCACGCACTGAATGCAGTATTAGTGCACTGGCATGTTCTCAAGTACATACTGTACACTACATTCTTTGGAAGTATCATGTGATGCAGTGTTCAACAGAGAGCACTATGCTGCAAACATTATCTCAAATGAAGATGCGTTTATTTAGAAGCAAGAAAAATAATCTAGTTTTGCCTTCAAATTAAGATTATTTTTCCTAGATGGCAATACGCATACAGATATGAATAACCCACACAAATATTAGTGAACGAGGGGCTCTGTGTTTCAACGTAATTAGTCAATGGTGAATTAATTTCAGTTAAACTCCACACTTCCTCTGTCATCTTGCAGGAATGCTGTGTTTATTACGAGGCAGCACAAACATGCTGTGTTTCTGGATCTTTACGACACAGTTGGTGGTTCTTGCAGGTGTTCCTCCGCTCACCATCCATTTCTCATCTTGACAAGCAATCAATCAAATCTGGCCGCCGGAAGCCTGTGACGAGGCTCTGCAAACGGACAGCTGTTACCACGGAAACCCCGGCAGCACGACACCCAATCAGAGCGAGAGAACAGCGATCTGTACGCAGCGGCGCGAGCGCTTCCTTCACCTCCCATCATCAATAATTCACACAAATACAGAAACCCTGTCATGGTTTCCTGTCCAACAGAGACGTGAGGTCAAGTCCAGCCCTGAGGACTCGCGTCACATCTGCTGCGGTATTCAGCTACTCCGTGAAAAACCACCTTCTTGTGGTAGATATACTTTTACAGAAAGTTAATAACTGCCAAATGTTACATTTTAGCAATAAATGGCAAACAAAGTAACTTTACCGATTTGAAACTTTTGAGAAACTACATGAAATATTCTAGAATTAATTTTTTGCTAACGTTCCCATTGAGTTTTGAAGATTTCTAAAGGTTTTTTCTTGTTTTTGTGACTGTTAAA
>JAUMHP010000044.1:305848-323149 GCA_032361065.1 Enteromius trimaculatus | reverse complement strand
TAGGTTTAGGTGTAGGGTCAGTGTAGGACAATACCACATACAGTCTGTACAGTAGAAACACCATTACACCTATGAAGTGACCCCACAACACATGAGTGTGTGTGTGTGTGTGTGTGTGAGAGAGAGTGTGTGTGTGTGTGTGTGTGTGTGTGTGTGAAAATTGTAAATAATATAACGTGCACAAACCACTGAATAATCAAAATTTGTCATTATTATTAGTTCATCATAAAAGTGTTTATGGTAATATATTGCTAATTTGTTATATTAATAATTATTACCAAAATTATAATTCTGTTTTATAATATATACACATTTTATAAAAGGCTGCTTTATAACAGATTCAATTATATCTGTAACTATGTGTGTATGTGTATATATATGTGTGTGTGTGTGTGTGTTTGTATACATGTAAGTATGTGTGTTTGTTTGATATTAATGAACTGATGACGTGTGTGTGTGTGTGTGTGTGTGTGTGTGTGTTGCTGTAGGTTTAGGGGAGGTTTGGGGTCGAAGCCGATCTTTAGAGAACACAAACCTTGAGCTCGGATCTCATTTACTGCAGGTAATAATCAGCAAGATGCTCCAGGTAATATGAAGACTTTATTATTATTATTATTATTATTATAGTTATTGTTTGCATGAGACTGAAGTGTTTTGATTAACGCAGCATCTTTGCAGAAGTGGCGGGCGTTCTCTGTGTTCTGTGTGATCTGTGCCCTGCTCTCTGATCTGCAGACGCTGGACGGCTTTATATTCGTGGTGGCTTCTGACGGGAAGATCATGTACATCTCGGAGACGGCGTCGGTTCATCTGGGCCTCTCACAGGTGAAGAGCTTACTAACAGCATGTGTTTGTGCTCGAGAGCTCAGATGGATCACCGTGTGCTGTCACACAGGTAGAGCTGACCGGGAACAGCATCTATGAGTACGTCCATCCGGCCGATCATGACGAGATGAGCGCCGTTCTGACCCCTCAGCCCTCGTTTCACTCGCACCTCGTCCACGGTGAGGAACACTCAGCACTTTATAATGAAGACTGGAAACAATCATTCTGACAACTTTAAAATCCCCTCTCAAATTAAATTATAAACTTTGACAAATATATATATATAAATGCATTACTATAGAGTATAATATAAAATTATTTTTTAATTATATATAATTTATAATTATAAATATATATTTGTATATAATAATGCAAAATAATAATAGCAAAAAGATTTTTAATTAAATTATAAATACGAAATATATGATGCTAATTACTTGTGAAAAAAAATAATTATTTTAAGTATGTTGTACAATTATATATATATGTATATATTATTTTTGTTATTATGCACTAAAAACATAATTCTGACTGTTTTAGTCAATATATATATATATTAATGTAATGTAATAAATGTAATTGGATTAGTATTTTATTGACATAACACAATAATTATTTCACTTTAATTCAGTGTGTTACTTGCCTTTTTTTGTGAACAGTTTAAAAAGAGTTAAAATTATGTTCAAAGTCATTTTTAGTGTTAACAAGCAAAACACCAGGTTAATATGAACATAACTAAATTAGCATGAAAAGCATTTATAGTCCAACTCATGGCTGTGATGTCAATGTTTCAGAGTATGAGGTAGAGCGCTCCTTCTTCTTGAGGATGAAGTGTGTTTTGGCCAAACGTAACGCCGGGCTGACGAGTGGAGGATATAAGGTACACACACACACACACACACTCTCTCTATCACACACACCCCGTGTCAGCTGACGGAGCATGACCTCTGACCCCGCAGGTGATCCACTGCAGTGGCTATCTGAAGTCGTCAGTGCTGGAGGGCTGCTATCAGAGCGTGGGGCTGGTGGCTGTGGGACACACGTTACCTCCCAGCGCCGTCACCGAGATCAAGCTTCACAGCAACAT
Organism: Enteromius trimaculatus; assembly: GCA_032361065.1. Taxonomy (NCBI): domain Eukaryota; kingdom Metazoa; phylum Chordata; class Actinopteri; order Cypriniformes; family Cyprinidae; genus Enteromius; species Enteromius trimaculatus. The sequence continues at coordinate 321,237 of JAUMHP010000044.1, read as the reverse complement.
GTTCATGTTCAGAGCCAGTCTAGACATGAAGCTGATCTTCCTGGACTCCAGGTGAGCCGCAGACAGAGACACGACCCCTACAGGACTCTTACTATAGATGCTCCACTGATTCACAGCTCTTCTGGGCCTCTAAGGGTTTCAGAGCTGACAGGATATGAGCCACAGGACCTGATTGAGAAGACCCTGTATCATCACGTGCACAGCTGTGACAGTTTTCACCTGCGCTGCGCTCATCACCTTCGTGAGTCCAAACCATAACAACATTCATCTCAAAGAGAGCATTCTATAGACACACACACGTATGTTTGTGGAGATATATATGAATACAGAAAAAAATATACAAATGTAAATACAGAAAAAAACGAAGTAATAATAAGTCTTTCAGTCACAGATCACTAAAAAGTAAAGGGGCCTAAAACTGAGCCCTGAGGAACACCTGTAAGAACACAGGTAAAGTGTTGATGATCAGAGACATAGGATCTAAACCAGGTTAAGACCAAACACACTTTCAAGATGATGAAGGAAGAGATTGTGATTGACAGAATCAAAATATCAAGGAGAAGGATGGAGAGAGAACCTGAATCTGAGGCTACAGGAAAAATATATTAATTATTGTATAAATTATTATACATTTTTACATCACAGTGGGGTAAAAAGTATTTAGTTAGCCACCAATTGTGTTCTCCTACTGAAAGAGATGAGAGAGGCCTATGATCATAGGGATACCTCAACTATGAGAGACAAAATAAGATTAAACGCTCGTTATCTGTGTTAATGACATCTGTTTGAACTCGTTATCACCTGTCCACGACCTCAAACACTCACACTCCAAACTCCTCTATAGCCAACACCAAAGAGCTGTCAAACACCAGAAACAGCCGGCTGGGAAGAGTGAGTCTGCAATAGGACAGAAGCTTGGTGTGACCAAATCAACCGTGAGAGCAATTATTAGAGAATAGAAGACGTTCAAGACCACTGATGATCTATCTCCATCTGGGGCTCCACGCAAGACCTCACCCCGTCTGGAGTCTGCTGGAGAGCATCTGGAGGAGCGGGAGAATGTCATATCGTCAGATCAAACCAAAATACAACTTTTTGGTAAAAACTCAACTTCATCCAAAGAACACCAGACCTACTGTGAAGCATGAGGGTGGAGAATCAGGTTTTGGGGCTGTTTTTCTGCAAAGGGACAGGACGACTAATCCGTGTAAACCAAAGAATGAATGGAGCCATGTATCGTGAGATTTTGAGTGAAAACCTCCCTCCATCAGCAAGAGCATTGAAGATGAAACCTGGGTCTTTCAGCATGACAATGATCCCAAACACACGGCCCGGGACACGAATGGTCCTAGAGTGGCCTAGCGAGTCTCCAGATCTCAACCTCATCAATCTTAGGAGGAAGCGACAGCCCTGAAACATCGCTGCCCCGGAGGAGACCTGCTGGAGGAATGGGCCAGAATACCAGCAACAGTGTGTGACTCACAGATAACCTCTGACCTCTGTCAGTGCCAACAAAGACTAGATAACAAAGTATTGAGATGGAATTGTATTTTTGACCAAATACTTATTTTCCACCATAATAATATACCTTTGATGAAAATTACAGGCCTCTCTCATCTTTTTCAGCGGGAGAACTTGCACAATTGCTGGCTGACTAAATACTTCTTTGCCCCGCTGCATATATAATTCATATATATATAGATATGTTAATGTAAATTTCAATATTTACTAATATTACTACTCAATATTATTTAATAGATGTAAGCTGAAATGAACTAAGCTGTTTTGTTTTCTTTAATGTTAACAAACATTAATAAGTACTGCAACACTTTATATTTTAACATGCATAAATTTATATATTTACACATTTAACGCCTACACACACACACACACACACATATATAAGAGACATATTTTGGATCTAATTTAATAATAATTGTTTAGTTTTTTGGAATCACAAACACTCATAATGAAATTGTTTATGTTCCACTCTTTGTGATTCTTGCAGATGTTTTATGTGTTGATTATGAGTTTGTTATAATCTGTTGGATGTTTAATATGTGTCTCGGTCTCTGCAGTGCTGGTCAAAGGTCAGGTGACCACTAAATATTACCGCTTCCTGTCCAAACATGGCGGCTGGGTTTGGGTGCAGAGTTACGCCACGATTGTTCACAACAGTCGCTCGTCTCGTCCTCACTGCATCGTCAGCGTTAACTACGTCCTCACGTGAGTCTCTCCAAACACAACACACTGACAACACTAAACATCTATACACACTATACTCTAGATATCAAGAGTTTGTTTGGAGATCACACCATTTTTAAAAAAAATAATTTTTACAAATCATGTTTTTCATTGTGCATTCATCTCAATCTCACTGCAGCTGGTTCTTTAGATTTTAGCTTATTCAGGTTAACACAATAAAAACACATGATTTAAAAAAATTGATGGGTTTGTATATCTATAACTCTTCGTATATATATATATATATATATATATATTTGTTTATTTTATACCCTATTTTTTACCTAAATATATACATGCATGTGTGTGCATTTATGTATGCATAATAAATATAAAAAATACACATATATTATGTGATTAATTTTGTGTGTGTGTATTAAAAATAAATAAATAAAAAGTCAATTTAAAAACAGTAGGTAGGTAGCGAACATATTTTCTTAATTTAAGAAAGCTGTTTTTTTATTGAAATATATTGTTTGTAATTGTATATGTGTAAATGTGAATGTAATTCCTCTCTTACTGAATTTTCCAGCCGAATCAATCTTTTGTTATTATTTAAGTCTTTGGTTTCCAGTTCTGTGTCAGACTGAGGTGATGTGAGATCTGTCAGGATCTGTTTTTTTTTCATGATAAGAGCAGAATGAAGGCTGTTTGCGCTCCGTCTGGTTCAGCTGAGCTGTGAATCACAACACAGACACATTCACAAGCTCTGTTTGTGTTACTGGACTGATTAACCCTCGCTCTACTACAGCCACACTGTATCTGATCACTTCCTGAGAGAGTGAGCAAACTTACATATTTAGATGTGTGTGTGTGTGTGTGTGTTCAGGGAGACGGAGTATAAAGGTCTGGCTCTGTCTCTGGAGCAGCTGAAGCCCAGCAGGCCTGTGTTTCCGTACACAAACCACACAGAGCCCCTGGACAGAGCCCCAGCGGTCAAGATCCTGGCCTCTCCCTATCCTCAGGTATCAGTCACAAGAAATCCTATACCTCCTCTACTTCACAGTTCATTATGTACAGAATGCACGTTATTTTTAATGCACATTCACAATATTTTAGATTTCACGATGAGTGACACTTTTAATGTTTAATTGAAATTCATAAAAAGCCAATTTCAATAAATACATTTTTTTATTTTGGAGTCCATCCAAATATTGAAAATAAATAATTCTAAGAGACATTAAAAATAATTATTACAGTATAGTCTCTCTGGATAATGAGAAAACAATAAATAAATGTCGAACTATTCCTCTTGAGTGTGTTTTCGTTCACGTCGTCTTGTGTTCTTCAGCAGTTTTCGTTCTTCCAGCCCGAACGCTCAGACTCTGACCGCGACAGCCAATGGGACGGCAGCCCTCAGACAGACTCCGCCTCCCCACAGCGACTGGACACATGTGCTCAAACACACACACACGTTCAGAGCGTCAGCGGCAGAGAGGGATGGTGGGAGACGCCTCGAGCTCCTCACAGCCATCAAACTCACCGTGAGTCACATGATCCTTCACTAATCACTCTCATCCACAAACGTCTGCCATCATTAGCCATGCTGACAACTCCTGGTCTCTGTCTCAGCTGGCTGGGACGAGGAGGTGGAGGACAGGTCTCCAGGCTCTTCGGGTGACTCGGGAGACAGCTGCCGTGAGATCCGGGCGTTTGAGACGAGGAAGGGTCAGAGCCGGGCGAGACAGGAGCAGATCAAGCTGGAGGAGGGCTGCGTGAGCGAGTACTTCTCCTCCGTCTGCAGAGGACCGGATCGCCTCGTCCTGCACCGTGACCTCAGAGACGCGAGTCCAGCTCTCAGCAGCCCCGGCTCGGACAGACTGACCGCTCTCATGCACTTTCAGAGCAGCGCCGGACACAACACCACATCAGTCATCATCAGCAACGGCAGCTGACCGCAGAACGGCCCGGAGCACAAGACCAGTCATAAGAGCCTCGTGCATCACCTGACAGATCAATAAATCATCTCTCCGTTCATGAGAGGACAATATCTGGAAAAAACCCCAAAGTTGTCCAAATGAAGATTTAGCAAAGCATATGACTAGTTTTGATATATTTACCGTAGGAAGTTCACAAATCGTCATGGAACATGATCTTTACTTACTATCCTAATGATTTTTGTCCTAAAAGAGAAATGTATAATTTTGCCCCAGTGTTGTCTATTTCTACAAATACACCTGAGCTCTTATGACTGCTTCTGTGTGTTCTCGTGCTGCTGTTTATTCAAGCACTAGTATCAAGAACAGATCACTAACTAAAAAAGGAAGAAGTTATATTTTGCATGAAGAGAAATCATTTTTTTGCACCGTGGCATTATTTAAGAACCTTTACTTTGATGCAGTTTGTTTAGTATGTATAGCATCTGCTGTTCATTTGTTGATTTTATTTGATTTTATGTTTTTAATATGATTTACAGTAGAAGAAAGCTGATGAATGCATGAAGAAAACGGACTTTTTTTTTGTTTGCACTGTGGCATTATTATCATATCAGTTCCCGTTATCATGAATCCTGGTTAACCCTTATTACAGATTCACAGCATGTCGTTTACCTTTCATTTGGTCATTGAAATAAAGCGACAAAAAAATAATAATATTTTTACATCAGGTCACCACGGTTCTTTTTATTTTAATGCAAAATGAATGATATTTTTCTGGCTTTACATCATAATTGCATTGATTGTTTATAATTGAGGATTTGAAATCTATTACAGTGTTTTAAAGGGAATAATGACAGATGCAAAAAATACATCAAGAAAATGCAACCCAGTTCTTATTGTTTTGATCCGAAATCAAATATATTTTGCATTATTTGCATATCACAGTTTTATAAAATAGATCTATTATTTACCGCAATATAAAACAAATGATAACTGTGAAAATTAAAATGCAGAGTGCCTGAAGAAAAGACATTTGTTTGGACTTTTAACATAGTTTTCATTCAGTTCACCCCAAATCTCTTTATCCTGATGCAGAATGACAGATCGTAGTTGCGTTGGTTGTGCTGACTTGGTTGATTTTGATGGAATATCAGGTGCATCGCAGGAATGATAAACAGCTGCGTTTTCTTCATGCAGAATATAGTTTCTTGCGATGAAAACCTGCAGTTTTCCTTAAATTCACCGTGAAATGATCAACGCTGCCGAATGACATTGAAATGAAATTTTATATCAATTTAATAAATCCAAAAATGTGTGTATTTTGGGGTATTTTCTGTCATTTCGATCTGAGAAGAGCTTTGGATTGAGCTGATCGTCTGCGTCTCTGCTGTGACGTGCGCGTGTGCGCGTGCGCGTGTGAGACCAGACGCAGCGAAGGAAGCCATGCTGCTGCTTCTGTCGCCGATCACGTGAGGTGAGGATCAGAAATTACTGATGTGTGTGATGTTATATCCAGATGTTCAACATGACTGTGTGTGTGTGTGTGTTTGGAGGTTTGGAGCTATAATACACTAACTCACACACACTTATTTCTTTAAAGGACAGTAAACTAACAAATAAGTGATTAAACTCTAGTCTTTGAGTTCAGAAGTGTATACACTACAGCAAGCAGCCAGAACTCCCTAGCAACCACTTAGCAACACAATAAACATACCAACACAGGATAATCACTGCATCCAAAATGCAGAGCAAAACCTGGCAACCATTCACAACACTTGAGCGGCCGTGAACTAGCATGCTAAAAACACTGTAACCTGGCAACCACATGCCACATGTGCTAAAAAAAACTAACACCATAGCAACCACGTACAGTACTAATGTCCTGAAAACACTGAAGACTAACAAACACATGCCCACAACAACCTAGCAACAACTTAGCAACACCCAAGCGCTCTAGCAACACTTTAGCAACTGCATAGCAACAACACCTGCATAGCAATGCACTAGCGACAACTATCACCACCGTAGCAACAGTCACCCAGACAACTTACACCACCCTGACAATGACGCCCTAGTAACAGCCACTCAAACACTTTAGCATCTGCACAGCAACACCCCAGCAATGACACCCTAGCAACGGTTACCCAGACAACTATAGAAACTGCATAGCAACACACTAGTGACCACTAACATCACCCCAGCAACAGTCACCCAAAACATTTTAGCAACTGCATAGCAACACCCTAGCAACCACTAACACCACCGTAGCAGTGTATGTGTTGGCAAGCCTCACATATTTAGTAATGACTTGTTCAAACATTCTTCATTATCTCAGCGTCCAATCAGCTTGCTCCACCTCTGACATGCTCCGCCCCATGGTCTGTGTCTGTCTACCCATAACCCCCTGGGTTTCCATCATCTCTCTGCGTGTGTTGTTGTGTGTCAGTAAGTGTGTTAATGTATTCCAGCTCAGCTCCGTCTCAGGGGAAGATTAATAACTAATTACTACAGGTCACTCAAGCAGATGGGCCTCCTCTGTGTGTGTGTGTGTGTGTGTGTGTGTGTGTGTGTGCTCTTTAAGCTCTCATGAATTCATGAGTCCCATCTGAGATGTTTCACCATGTACAGGATTCTGAACGCTGCAGCACCGTGAGCAACAGATGCAGAACACACACACACACACACACTGATGCAATAGTGTTGCAGTTTTTATTAAAAGCATTTTTCTTCAATACAAAGCAGGTGCTACATTCATGAAACATTCTTAAAGGGACAGTTCCACCAAAAAAAAAAAGAAAAGAAAATTGTGTGGTCATGAACTGACCCAAACCTGAATGAGTTTCTTTCTTCTACTGAACACACAAAAACATATTTTGAAAAAATATTAGTAACCAAACACTTAACATAACACTAGCTACATTTTACCCCACAGTATCGTCTTCAACAAGAGCTAAGATACAGTTCAAACATAAACACCTGTGATGTTCTTATACAGTAAAATACTGTTAACCAAACCAAACTATAAAACACAAGATGTTCTGATTTACACTTTAATAGGTTTCTCTTGCAGTGATGCAGGTGTGTGTGTGGCAGGAAGTGATGCAGATGCTCAGTTCAATATCTAATTGAGACATTCCATGAGCGCGGAGCAGAACAACGCATCTGATGAACATTAACCTGATCTCCACGCCTGACAACACTGACCTGATGCTTTATTCTCACCTTTACAGATAAACAAGTGTGTGTGTTGCTCCCCCCAACTTGATTTATGAGCTGTCTGAATTTTCTGGACGCTTCAACCTACAGCTGCAGTTCAGATGGTGAAGAACACACACACACACACACACACACACACAGCTTGTCTCGCTCTTGTTGTGAAAGTCCAGAGCCATCTATTCATGCATCTTTTCTTTAGTCTGGTGGGAAAATTTGAATTAAAAACACATTTAACCATATAGCCAGCTAACGCAAATCTATAAAATACTCCTTTAAATTCTGTCTCAATAATACTTTTAATAATAAACATTATTAGACCACATAACCTTTACCAAACATTCTGTTAATGTTACTGGAAGATGTTTGATGAGATAACTTTGCCAGAAAGTTAATAATACTGTTAGGAATTAGAAGTGTGGAAAAATAAACTACAACTAAAAATAAAGAAGTGAATGCGTTATTAAGTGTGCGAGACTTCCGGTTCCTTCGCGATCGATAAATAATAATTATTTGTGTTACAAACTAGTGTGCTTATAATTATGATCGTGAATTCAATTGCTAACAAATAACAGTTATCAATATTAAGCACCACAACTAAAATAACTACTCAGACCGGAAGTCTCGCGCGTCCGCGGCCCGCCGCTAAGGTGAGTACTTGTGTTTGTATACACATGAACACACTGCAGTCTTCACACGTGTACAGTTAAATATTACAAAGTGAATTTCTCCATTGTTAAAAATAAAGTAATATTTTCAAGTCTTCGTCAGCAGCAGCATGTGATCCGAATACATTCAGAAATTAACTTTTTGCATAACTTGAAACCCCCCATCATGTGTCTTCACTGGCATAATCGCAATCCCGGAGATGAATTATTAATCTGTGAATGTGTGTGTGTCTGCTGGAAACACGTGATTCTGCAGCGCATGCGCACTTTTTAAGCAGAATTAATGCCGTGATGAACAAACAACATCAATGAGTCTGAAGGGAAATATAAGATGAGGAAATCTGACTGATTTTTCCAAGACAAACTAAACAGAGAAACAGCGCCCTCTGCTGCCCACAGAACGCACTCCTTTCTAACAGTGCTCCTCTTTACTATCACTTTTTAAGTACACAACCTTGCTGAATGAATGAAAGTATCAATTTATTTAAAAGAAGAATCCTGAAAAAAGTATCACAGGTTCTAAAAAAAATCATTCACCACAACTGTGTTCAGCACTGATAATAATCAGAAGTGTGTGTTGATCAGTATATTATTATGATTTCTGAAGATCATGTGACACTGAAGATTAGAGTAATGATGCTGAACATCACAGAAATACAGTACAGATTAAAGTATGTTTAAATAGAAAACTACACCTGACAGTCAGACAAACCTCTGGTTCCCACAGTCACACCACATCTCTAACAGTGTTAAATCACACACTCTCTCTCACACACACACGTCACACCTTCAATGAGCGTCTGAGCAAAGGTTCACCAACACAAATTCATTTTAATGCATAAAGCTTTGTCTTACAGTCACAATATTTATAGAAAAAAAATTGGTATGAACTAAATGAGACAGTTTGGAGTATAGAATCAGACTTTCACACAGACTCATCTAGTCTTAGTTCTTCTAACTCTCTTCAAACTCACAGCGTGTGAATCTACACACATCCTTAATGGACACGATTAACACCCTCACACACACTCCAACATATTCCCAGCACAACACCTCAGCACACACACACCTCTCACGATCACACGCAAATAACAAAACAAACTGCAGAAATCACTACACTGATGTTTTATATCATATATCATTATATATCATTAACTTTATACTGAAACTCTCCTCTCTGGTCAGTGAGAGTCATTTAGACAGAAACAAACACTTCTGTTCATCAGGGATGCATTAAATCCATCAAAGTGACACTAAAGACATATTTCATGTTTCAAGATTCAAGTTTGAAGTTTTAATGATGAGGCATCGTTACCGTAATGAAATTCTTAGACCCGTGTTCCCCAACTTTGCATAAACATATAAATATAAAACATATAAGAAGAGGAGAAAAAAAACAGTAAGCTAAAGATAATTTAGTATTTATATATAACAGTGCAAGATGCATTAAAGTATTTTGAATATATGTTATATATTTCAAGTGTTATTAAAGATTTTGATTTAAAAGAAAAGCTGTTATTGTGATCATTTTATTCATCCTGAAAATTACAAAGTATCACAGTTTCCACAAAAATACTGAGCAGCACGACTGTGTTCAGCACTGATGATAATCAGAAGTGTGTGTGGAGCAGTACATCAGTATATTATTATGATTTCTGGAGATCATGTGACACTGAAGACTGGAGGAATGATGCTGGAAATACAGCTGTTTTACAGTAGAATAATATTTCACAATATTTACATCGTCTCTGGCTTGCTTAGTTAGGAAACACCTGATTTCCAGTGATCATCATCATCATCTACAGAGACGTCTGTGCATTTGATAAAGTTTAATTCTCGTCATTATACATTACCATCACTCTGTTCTTCTACTTGATAATGTTCAGTGCTTTGCTACAATCTGTATTGTTAAAAGCGCTATAGAAATAAAAGTATGACAAAAGAAGCGTGTGTTGTGTTTTGCTAAAAGTGTTTTATGAGTCGAAATGGAGAATACGTGATGTTTTGTAGATTTGGTGTGTTTCTGCTGTTCGAGAGTCAGCTGCAGTAGATAGACAGATATGTGTGTGAGAGGAGTCTGTGTGTCTGAGAAAACAGTGTCGTGTTCAGACATTAACATGTCCATCTGACACCAGAGCGGGTCACGACCCCCACACACACACACACTCCAACATATTCCCAGCACAACACCTCAGTAGTCACACACACACACACGCACACACACACACACACACACACACTCCAACATATTCCCAGCACAACACCTCAGTAGTCACACACACACACACACTCCAACATTTGTCCAGTAAACGTTCTGGGGAAAGACAAACATGTGGTTGTCTCTCACAGACTCTGTGTCATTCAGTACAGTCGGTGTGTCCTATAGAGGAAGTTAGCCCGAATAATCACATTTAGATGTTTTTAACATTCATTTGGCCAACTAATATTAACCCCAGACAAAAGAACATTCCCTATCTGCTCTTTAAGAACCTTCTCAGAAGGCTTGCAGAAGAACACTGTACTCCTGGAGTGCTGTAGTTAGTCAGGACAGTGTTTTAGAAATGCTTTGTGTTTCAGGGAAGGTTCAAAAGGATGTTTTTACCTTTCAGAGAACCTTCAGAAATAACAATTTTGTAACTTAATAAGATTGCAGAACATGTTATCGTTATGCAGCTGTATATGCCTCTTTAATAGACAGACTCACATTCATAATATTGTGTAGTTTTTCTTTTCATGTTCTGCTAACACTCAAATTAAGATAGCTTCATTTCGACTCAAAGAAAGAGCAAAACCAGCACATCATAAATGTCAGATGTTTATTCATAGGAAATAAGTTACAGTTGGCGTAATAATTTATCATAAATACTACAAAAATAAATTCAGACTTTAGTTTTATACATATTCACAGCTATTTACATGCATGGACTAAATAAAGTGAGTCAGAATTCAGAGTCTATGAATGAAGTGATGAAGGTCTTCAGTTGAGTTCCTTCTCGTGCTCTTCGTCACTGTCTTCATCATCGTCGTCGTCGCTGTCGGAGTCTTCGTACAGGCAGATCGTGGCCTGAACCGGATAACTGCGCAGGAGGAGCTCAGCATCCTGGTACAGGTAATCAAAACACCGAGATCTGGGCCAGAACAACCTGAAATCAATAGAGCCATGAGTTCAGACGCTTCAGAGATCACTTCATCATCACTTAACCCCTTCATCACAGGAGTGCTCTTGAAGCGTTAGCACAGAAACATTTATATAACGTAAATGGAATGTTTCAGTTGGACGTTTGTGTAATGTTCTGTAAACTAGCATCAAAAGTAACAATCCCAGAAAGTTTTTTTTAAATGTTACTATTTTCAAGGAAACATTCAAATGTTCAAACATTCTGTAACGTTACAAAATGATCAAATGTAACGTTCATCTAACAATCCTTCAATGTTACAATACTTCTATCAAAAGTAACATTCCCAGAATGTTTCAAAATGATACAATGTAACGTTCCCTGAATGTTAGTATAGCCATGAAAAAACCCTGAACAATCAGAAAAACGTTTTCATAACCTACTGGAAACGTTCTCAGAACATATTTGCGTTGACTTACTTTACAGGGTGTGTGATCACAGAAGCCTTCGAGTGCTGCTCATCAGCTGATGCTCTTTCATAAGGCTGTAGAGTAAAGAGATGATGGTTTAATATCATGACAATAATAACTGGAGTAAAACAATAACAACACTCGCTCGTTAACGCACCTTAGAAGCGCTGCTTTTGCGCCCGGGGCTGCTTCTGTGTATCCAGGGTCTCCAGGGTCGCGTCGCGTTTGTTTCGGAGTCGAATCCGTTCGTTAAAGAGAGTTTCTCCATCGTGTCCGTGGAAAGAGAAGCTGAAGAGTTTATTCCGATCGGAGTGATGCTCAGACTCGACTCTGGAGACGTTATATAGCCGTGCGCGTGCTCGTGCCAAACGGTGCGTTCGCGCGTCGCGTCAGGTGCGAGGTCACACTCCCGCCAACACACGGTCAGTTCACACTTCTGACCAAACCTCAGAGTGAAGAAGAACAACAGAAGAAGCTTCGTGTGAGCTCGCCTCCCATTCCACACGCGTTCATCTGGTTTAATGCGCACTTAAAATGCTTACAACTGATAAAAGTCTCATTATTAAGTTACTTTGCATGCAGGTAAAATAAATAATATTCCACTGACATTTACTAACTGCTCAAGGACTCTACATAAATATAGAAATATAACAAATGTATTTTTAAAAAATGAAATTTGAATTTATTACGATTAATGAATTCAAGAAGACAAACAGCTCTGCTGACAAAACAAAACAAAACAATAGAAAAACTCAGAATTAATGCATTGTTTTTTTAAGAAGGGTGAAGTTACATGTAAGTTTACATAATTCCATTCATGTGTTAATACTAAAATACTTATCGGGTTCACATCGGGGTTTTTATATAAAGTGATATTTTTGTGCGTTATTTGCGGTATTATTAATAAAAAAGTACATTTGCGTACACTCGTGTTTACATTATATAGCTAAATGTTCTTACATCAGGTCATGTCTATGTTTAATTAATAAGGAAATACATGTTTATGTATTTATAATAATAATTAAAAAACCGCTTCACAATAAAGGAATTTAAAATAACAGATCATTCGATGATGCACATATTACACGGATTATTTTTTCTGAAATGTTTATTCGGATGTTTATCTAGCGTTGTTTTATATATATATACATATATATGTTATGTAGTGGTTTAATCAGAAGTGATCGGAGGCGGTGATACCGAGGTGTGAAGAGAACATCTGCTCGAAGCACAAACACGACGCGTGCCGCTCTCTGACGCGTGCGCGAGGTCATGAACTCTGTTCTCAGTTCAAGGCGCGTGCTGCAGGTGAGAGTGCTTCTGAGCGATATCTCAGACCCCTCTCGGAGGAGAAAGGTTTAAGGTAAAAGAACAGAAGTAAGTGATCATTCCTGAATTCTTCCACCGAATGTGAAAGCTGAACACACAGTCTTTGCGTTGATGTGTGGTTATTCGGAAATCAAAAAAAATGTAAACATTGAGAAAATCTCTAAATGAAGCTGTTGTTCAAATGAAGCTCTTGGTAATGCATATTACTCATCAAACATGAAGTTTTGATATATTTATGTATGAGGTTTACAAAATATCTTTATGGAACATGATCTTTACTAGATATCCTAGTGATTTTTGGCATAAAATAAAAGTGGATCATTTTGAGCGATACAGTGTATAGTTGTCTATTTCTCCAGATACACCTGAGCCTCTGATGACTGCTGCTGTGCAATTAGTTTGAAATATTTTTAGTTTGCTATAATTCGTCACATTGCATTCACTAAAACAAATAAAAAACGAAATATAAGTAAAACTGCACAGTTCGTCCACTAGAGGACAGTCACAGACTAAAATATGTGCATGTTTCTACATCAGAGCATTTCTGACTCATTCACAATATTTCATATGGAACTGGCCATCAGAAATGTGTTTATCAAAACATTTACCTCAGAAGTGCCTTCAGACAGTAATGTTAGGAGTTATCTGGTGTTTAATAATAATCTCAAAGCATTAGCACAAAAAGATTATTTATAGTCTTCATCGTGTATGGAATCTTCTTCTGAGACGTTATAGTAGACGTTCGTCTTAGGTTTTTCTAAATGTTACTGTTTAAGAACATTCAAAAGTAACATTGTTTCAAAATTATACAATTAAATGTTCTCTCAACATTTGCATAATGATAATGGATATTATATTCTCAGTTCATGTCAAATGTGTGTGTTTTGGTGTGTGTGTGTGTGTGAGAGAGAGAGAGAGAGTGTGTGTGTTTACTTTAGTTTAAAGAGACAGTTCAAAGCTGACGACCCAGACCGGTGTGTTTCAAAAGAAGGTGTTTTGAAGAATGTTGGTAACCAAATAGTTGACGGCACCCATTGACATCCATAGAATGGTAAGGAACTGGCTATCATTGACAGCTTGGTTAAACACTGATCAAATGTTCTTCGTTCTTTTGTGTTCAGGAACAGTAAATGATGATCACACACTCATACCACTGAAGGCTGTGAACGTCTCTGTATATGACTGTCTTGAGAGAATATCTGCTCTTGCATCTGTTTCTTGAGAGGACGTGAAGATGAGTCCTGAAGACTTTCTCTTGTGTTAATGCTCTGTTCTCTAAAGATCCTGCTGCTGAAGATTCATATTCTCTGTGCCTCACAGGATATTACATCTGCTATATTAATAAAGAGAGAAGGATCGCTTCTCTGATGCTCTCTTGTGTTCAGTCCCTTCCTCTGCTCCGCTCACTGCATTAGTGAACGACTGCAGCACATCAGATGTGTGTTAAACCCAGATCAAAGAAACACGGTTTCACCTCACTCCTATCTTCAAATAAAAGAACATTTGATTTTTTTTTAAAAATCTTTTAAATATATATATATGTGTGTGTGTGATAGAGAGATGGATATATGCACACATACACATATACATTTTACATACAATTTCTTGTTCCTTTTATTTTATTTATTTATTTTAACAATTCAGGAGTTCAGAAATATGTTTTGTTTGTTTTTTACATCTGGTTCACATACAAATAAGAGCATTAAACTGCTAATTTCCCACTATAAATTAATATGTATTACACTATTTTGTTATAATTATAATTCTATATTAATATATATAAATTGAAATAGCGATTTCTTTTAAACACTCTTAAATATTATCAATGACAAAATGAACTTCAGAATATTTAAAATATTTAGGACTATTATTTATTTAGTGTTTCTACAAATAATAGGTCTTTGTAATTTTCTGTAATTTATTAAAGAAAACCTTAAAAGGATCTTCTCTTCTATTGTTATGACTGATATGGTCTCTCTCTCTCTCTCTCTCTCTCTCTCTCTCTCTCTCTCTCTCTCTCTTCTGAAGGTGGGTGAGGTATGATGAGGTATGTTCTGTAGAGACACAGAGGAGTGCGTTATGAAGATGCTCAGCTCGTCTCGGAGTAACGATGTGTTTGTCGTGATCTGCTCGTTAGGATGCGTCTGAACTCGTCAAACACTCCTGAAACATGACTGAATACCTCAACCACAGTCAGTCCGGAGGAGATTATGAATGGCGTTATGAGTATTATGATGATGAGGAGCCCGTGTCCTTCGAGGGACTGAGAGCCAACAGATGTGAGTGTGTTCACTGTTCTGACAGGTGTGTGTGTGTGAGAGAGAGAGAGAGAGAGAGAGAGAGTGTGTGTGTGTGTGTGTGCACCTGGTGTTTATCACCTTATGGGGACCAATAATCTCCACAAAGATAGGAATATCAGTAAATGTTGATCTTGTGGGACATTAGTTAGGTCTCCATGAGGAAACAAGCTTA
>JAUMHP010000044.1:284289-301552 GCA_032361065.1 Enteromius trimaculatus | reverse complement strand
CCATTACACCTATGAAGAGACCCCACAACACATGGAGACACTACAGGAGTGTGTGTGTGTGTGTGTGTGTGTGTGTGTGTGTGTGTGTGTGTGTGTGTGTGTGTGTGTGTGAGTGTGTGTGAAAATGCTTGACCATCTTGAACTAAAAACATTTAGAACACTGCAGTAATGTTTTTAATATGCTAGGGGAAAAGTTATTTCTGAATTGTTCCCTGAACTTTGAGAATATCCATTTTATTTAGGCTATTTTTCCTTTTTTTTATTGAGAACATTATTACAAGCAGACAACATTTGTTTGTAACTTACCAGAACGTTCTGAGAAAGTTACTCGTTAGCTTTGTATGACCAGTTGGTTACTGGTTTTGTTGCTGGTCCAAGATGATCTACTAGACTGTACAAGCTACTACTAAAACTATGATTTTTTTTTATTGGTTTACATGAAACTTCCTCACGTTTTAGATTGAACGAGCAGCTGTGGAGCGGGTGTTTCGCCAGCAGCTGGCGCTCGCGGTTCTAGCTAAACTAAACCTCTGTGTGTGTGTGTGTCTGTGTGTGTGTGTGAAGCCTAGAAACTCTGGAAACTTCAACAACTCAACACACAGCCGAGCATCAGACCGCAGTTTACTGGACGCTAGATGAAGAGACTGGTCTAGTCAGGGACAGAGCGCGGGCTGGATATGAACGCTTGAGTTAAACGAGCTTATTAGACTCACATGTGCCCGTGACAGCGCCAGGATTGTGTTTGCTGGTGGCACAGACTCTGCCCTGCCATCTGGATCGCATTTCAGACAGCAGGAACCGAATATGTGCGGTTAAAGGGAGTCACGGCGCGCGTTACGAAACACTCCCAGAATGCTGTGCGCTGCGAGCTCGCGGGAAACACAGCTACGGAAACAAGTCATTAAAGCTGGATTTTCCTCTCTTGAATGTGACTGCACGGACAGACATGTGTTGAGGAGAGGCTTAAAACATCAGTTTTTCCAGCTCTACTGTAAATCAGACTCCAATAGCAACAGCAGAAGTTAATATTACGGTCGCCATAGCAACAGCAAACTTTATACTCAATATGGTTTGTTTGGTAAATAATGTTCTCAAAACGACAGCACAAAAATGGAGTATCGTGAGTATAGACATTGTTAATGCAATGCAACATTCAAAAGTAATATTCCCATAATCTTAATGATCAAATTGAATGTTCCTTTCCTGTTTGCATCCCACAAAAAAACCTGGACATTGTGATGAAATCATAATGGGAACGGACTGGTCAATTTACATATAGCGTGGGAATATGCAAATATTTCTGCTGGGACTCATTAATGTGGCCCAATATAAATAAATGACAGCATAATAAATGCAAAATAACAAACACAAAGACATGTAAAGATAAACACAATTAAAAAACACATTCTAAAATTTGTAATAGATTACCAATGCTGGGGTGCATAACTGAAGATCAACCAGTCCATTACAAAAATGAAATTAATAAATTAATAAATTAGTTGAGTTTGTATAGCTTAACCACAATTTTAACACAAATTTCATGATTAAACTTTGGTTGCAATTTTGTGGTTAAACTACATGGTTTAATTTGTAGCAAAATCAAACCGTGGTTCATTTTCATAAGGGTTTTCTTGCTATGACAGTGTTCTGGACAATCATGTGTTATGATAGCTGCCCAAGACCATTTACTCGTTTTGTTGCAAACTCATTTGTTGTGTATTGCTCTAATCACTAGTAAGCACTGACCCAAAAACCTCCATAACTCTATTGAACATTAACCCGTCTGTCAGTCCATAAAAACATCAAGTCAAAGCGTGTTCCCACAGACTGCCAGATTCTTTCCATTTGTTTCCCTGCTCATTAAACACTTAGTGGTGTCGACGCCAAAGTCTAACTGTGGGTGTGGAGGCCTCGCATGCATTAATAATTCAGTGTGTGTGTGTGTGTGTGTGTTGTCAGACCACAGCCGTTGCACAACAGTCGTCATACCTGTCGAGTTCTCTGTCTTCAAACCGTTCCACCTGTTCTTCTAACAGCAGGAGAAATGCTCTCACACAGGTGACATTAGCAGCAAACTCTGCTTTCTGAATGCGTTCCTCGGGTGCCAGTTCTTCAGGATCGGCTGAGCTCAGAGCTGGATCATGGTAAGCTGGCACGTTTCTCTGTGTTTGCACACTCGGCTGGTCAGAATGGGTTTGTGGCGTGTGAATGCGTCTCAACAGGTCTATGCTTGAGAGGTAAAGTTGTGGGTGTGACACTCAGGTAAATAATTAGCGCAAACCTTCCAGCTTTCTCTTTCTTTCCACGAGATCTCCAGCATCAGCTCCATCGGATATGAATCAGTGAGCAGATCCTCTGAAGACTGGTGTGAGTCGCTCTGCGTTTGTTTTAATGATGGACACGAGACTGATGCATGCATTTGGCCTAAATATTCTGATGATTATAATAAGTTTTCCATTGGAAGCAGAAGAGTTCAGGTTTCAGTTACGCTTTCAGCTGCACTTCTCTTGAAAACCATCCACTCTTTGATGACAAGTTTAGGTTATAAAACTTTATTTCTAAATATTGAGGTTCATGTCAGAACGTTATTTAATAGTTGCGCAAATGTTTCTTACAGTGTTCTACTAACTTCTTTACCTTAAAAATAACATAATTGTTGTTTATTTTAAACGTATGCAATGTTAAGAGTTGCAAAAATGTTCCTTACAGCGTACAAACTTTATTTCTACGTAAATGTTTATTCTAAGAATGATGAAAGGTATAGGTTTCGTTATTTAAAGGTTACGGCAAACATTTCCTGGAACGTTCATCAACTACAAACAGCATCATAAAAATTTTGAGAATGTTATTCTGAGAATGCTTTCTCTCAACATTATGAGAGTCTACATCACACAAAGAACGCTTTTAATAACATTACTTAAGGAACGTTTAAAAAACATTTTCAGAACGTTCCCAGAAACATTTCTTGCGGCTATGGAGCTTTAACGAGAGGTGTGCTTTTTTGGCAAATTAATCTAAGATACTCGTGTATAATGCTGCATTTAAGAAAGAATAAGAGTATAATGAGAGTAAACGAAACGACAGCAGCTCTGAGTATCATTGTTGGTGTGGTACGACTGTGAATTGTGTTTAGAGCTGAGGAACGCGTCTGAAGGGCTCTGTGAATGCGCTCTTGTTCTTTGTGTTGGACTCGGTTCATCCGATCCTCTGAAACCCAATCCAGCTCTGCCTCCTCCTCCAGCGCCTCAGTCTCTCCGCGGCGCACTAATAATTAACGCTCGCGCGCTCCCGCTCGTTCTGACGCGCGTCTGGTCGCTTCCATCGATCCGGAGCCTCTCCGAGCCGCAGACTGGATCAGTTCGCCAAAGACGCGCTCCTCTGGGTGCTCCGCTCGCCGAACCGGACCGTGAGTCTCTCTCTCTCGAGAGAGAGAGTAAAACTCTGTTCTTACTTTCTATAGAAAGTCAGTTGAGCACAACTTAGAAAGAGCTGCTTCAGAATCCTTTGCTCTGTTTTTAAGTGTTTTCTGAAGGTTCTCTGAGATTCTAGAGAGAGAGAGAAAACTTTCTGGAGCACGTTGATGAAGTTCAGGTGCTATTCCCAAAATACTTGTTTTATTTATAATGTCCTCCTTAAAGGGATAGCTCACCTAAAAGAAGATTTGATCATCTGCGACCCTCTCTGTAGAACTAATGTTTACGTCTCAGAATCTGTTTGAGATAACAAGCATCAAAATTTGGTTTCAACCATTAATTTCACTATGATTGGACTCTCCACGGGATGTTCTTGACCTTATACAGGATGATTTTACGTACTGTAGAACACTAGATGGTGTCACATTTACTCCAACTCAAGCTTTCTTTCCTAATCTTCTCCTAACCCTGTGTAACAGCTGACGGCATCGACTACTGTATTTTCCATGCTATAAAAGTCTGGCTGGTGTTTTGCCTTTAATCCTGGAGACAGTGATGGCTATAACAGGTTTTTACCTACAGTAGCAGAAACTATGTTTGGTGTGCTTGTATGGAGGGAAGGATTGTTTGTTTGTTATAAACATCTGTAAGTTGTGATGAGCTGATATAAGACTGAGGCTGGTATCTGCTGGGCTTTTCTTGTGCAAATGCTTCTCTCAGAAATAACGGTACACAAGCTGTCTCTGGGGCGCTACCTCCTCAAAAGTACACTTTTGTACACTTTTTTTGTATTTGTAATAAATAATCATTCTTGAATTCAGATGCGTTAACTTGACAAGATATGAAGTTTAGTTGTTAGTTTTCACTTGAAATCTGCAAATGGGCTAATAAAAAATCTAAACAAGATTATTTTTCTTGCTGCATCGGCAGATATTTTAAAAACAATATATAAAAACAAGCCTTGATCTTAATCAAGACAAGAGTTAATCAAGAGTTCACTGTGTTTTCTGCAAAAATATCTAGAAATTCTTAAAAAAAAAAAAAAAAAAAAAAAGGATTATCTACATAAATAAAAGATATTGTCTTGTTTTCAGGAAAAGCAAGTCAAAATGAAGTGAGTTTTTACTTAGAACAAGCAAAATAATCATATTTCAAACAGAAAACAAGATTATTTTGCTTGCTCATATTGGCAGATTATTTAGCTTCGTTCAAGCAAACACTTAATATTGACCTGATCAAAACTTTTTACTCCTTAGTGATTTACGAGTTTTTTGATTCTTTGTCTGAAAAGCCAGAAAAGCATGTTTTGCAAGTGTTATTTAGTATAAATTTGCATGGAAAAAGTTTTTACATTTTTATTATATATTAATATAAACTTTTGTTTGTTTGCTGGTTTTTATACTTATATTGTTATTGCCATGAAAATATCTCATGTGGCATTAAATAAAAATATACTGCTACTACTACTTCAAATAAATCTTGATTCGAGAATGTTTAGATGTTTGCATGCAGAGAAACAGCCTGCACAAGTCAATATATTGTGAGTGACTCACGTGTGTGTGTGTGTGTGTGTGTGCAGGCTGAGAGTCCGCCGGAGCGCAGCCCAGGTGTGTTGAGTCGCATCGGGAGCTGGCTGTCCTGGGGTTGGGGCAGTCCAGCGTCCAGCGGAGATGACCGTTCCTCCCAAACACAGCCAGAGGAGCCTCCTGAGGAGGACTGCGCAGAAACCAGAGAAGAAGACACACTCGCTCCCTCGCTAGGTGACACGAGCCCAGCCCTCGAGAGGAATGCCAGGCATCTGAGACTCAAAACACGCACACACAGCCCGTCGCCCGAGAGGAGGAGGACACCTGAGGAAATGGGCCGGAGGAGGTCTGGCCGGAGGAGGCGGAGCTCTCACGGAGATAGGGGCGGGGTTCAATCCCCAACCAGTCCTGAGCCTGAAAGCCCTGATGGGACCAGTTTGACGAGCGGCGCGCAGAAGTCATGCGCTGACTCAGCTTCTGAGGACACGAGAAGAAGCCTTGGAAACGCCTCTGGAGCAGAAGAGCTCAGCTCAGGTAACCACGAGGATGTCTTCCAGGCCGAATGGGCCCAAGCTCACCTGAGCGAAGACGCAGACTCAGATTCGCCCGCCCAGGCGGCGGTGGTCTACACAGACATGGACGAGAACCGGGTCACGAGGCTGACGGAGAGCGCCGAGTCCAAACGCAGGAGCCTCAAAGTCTCTCACAGCGAGGTGGTCTTCGCCAAGAAGGTGCTGGTCTCCTCGGAGGAGCCAGGTCCAGATCAAACTGAGCCTTTTAAAGACACCAACCGGCCGAGATCTGATGAGAGAGCCAGGTACATTTACCTGTTTGACCTGTTCGTGCCTGTGCTTACAGGAATAACAAACTAAACCCTCACATTGTCAGCTTTTCAAAGAAGAGTTGCATGAATTTAAGTCATGGGAAATCTAATTTGTCTTGTTTGCTTCTAGAAATATGCATTTAAGTGACTGTAGAATTAGTTTTTCTGGAAAAAGCAACAACATTTCGATAGTTTTTGCTTAAAACAAGCACAAATATCTGCCGATGATATTTTGGTACAAAGGCTAACTTAGTCTAGCCCCGTTGGCAGATATTTGTGCTTGTTTTAAGCAAAAACTAATTCAATATTGTAGTTGCACTTTATTTTACAGTACATATGCTTATACTGTACTTACAAGAAAGTACTGGTAATGTAAGGTAACTACATGGGGTAGAGTTAGGTTTAGTTAAAGTACTAACCACAGTAAGTATATAGTATGTACATGAGGAACAGGAATGTAACTTTGATTTAGGGTTAGGTTAAGATATTAGATCTGGTTTTGTGAAAAAATTACCCAAATTGTATTAGTTTTGCGTAAAATTAGCTAAAATATGCACCAATGGGGTAAGAAAAATATCTTTAAATCGTAGGCTTAACTAGATCATGTTTTTGACCTCACTGGTACACACATTGTTTTTTAGATGATATAATTACTTGTCAAGTAAATCTTACTTATACTAGAATCACTTTATTTGCAGTTTTTAAAGCAAACGCTTCTGTAATGTGTTTCGTCTAAACGTGGGAAATCTTTCTTGAAGATTATCAGGACAAAACATCATGCGTCATGTTGTGAAATATGCTCTCTTACTAGTTCATTATCAGGTAGTTGTCATTCCTCTGGGCTGTAAAGTCAAGATTAAAAAAAACCTGTTGGTTAATGTTCCTGATCTGGTTCCAGCAGCTCCCTGCAAAGAAAAGAGACATTTTCATAACAATTAAGTGTTTACATTGTTAAATGCCAGTTTGTTTTGATGTGAGCCTTGCATTTTTCTACTGCATGCATCAGAAGCTCTTAAAGGAACAGTTCACACAAAAACAAGTCTCATTCCAATCCGCTGAAGACAAAAGGAGATACTTTGAAGTATATTCAAGATCATTTGCATTCAGAGAGATTGCACAGTTTCTTTAGGTCTGAAACTGTCTTAACTTTACCTAAAGGATTTAAAATGTCTTCAATTGGAGCAGAATTCATAAATCCAGTGCATTAAATGTTTTTTTGTCTTGCTTTCCAGTACAAATATGACCTTAAATCTAAATAGACTTAAAAATCAAAGTAAAGACATTAAGTCTTTAAAGTATTTTGTTGAGGAATTGAACAAAACCAAGTAATTTTAGTTGAGATATTTAAGGTAATAGAGAACTGATGGAAGCCTAGTTAATTTATTCCTTAATTATAACCTTAAGTCTTACATTTGTCTTCATGAAATTTGCAGAAACCCTGCAATGTCAAACTCCAAAAAAGAAGAAAAAGCCATTTGATGATGTGAGAAACAGACTGAAATGCATGCCACACTGCAAAAAATTATCAAATTTCCTTTACTTTTTGCTTAAAATTAGCAAAGATATTTGCCAATGGTAGAAGAAAAATAAATCTTGTTTAGTCTTTGAATTCAGATTATTTTTCTCACCTCATGTTTTCTGCAAAAAAAAAAAAAAAAATGGTGATACTTTTAGGAAACAAGATTTAGTATCTTAAGTCATTTTACTTATAAATGCACCTTGATTCAGAAAATCATTTGTTGCAATGCATTTATGGTAATCTTAGTTATTTGCTGAATGCTTTCCCCTCACACAACCATATATTACTGAACTAGGTTGTGCAAGAGTCGTAACAACTTTTATGATGCATTTTTATGCTTTTCTTTCTTTTTGGAGCGTAACAGTCTCTCATTCACTCCCAAAGCACCATGACTGAGTCACGAGGGTGAGCTAGCTTGTAATTTAGTTAGTTAGTCACTTTCAATAAAGGCGTTTTTCCAGAAAATGCAAAACAAGAAGGGGAAGTCAGTTTTTTAATGGATTTGTGACTTGCTTTAAGCAGAAAAAGAACAGAAGAGAGCAAACAAGGAAGAGCAGAGAAACACAGTGAGTCAGCAGCTAATGAAGGGAGTGGATGCCAATATGAATGCCGTGAACTTGATATTCGAACCAGTTTTGACTCTTATTCTTTGTTGTTTCACAGACGTCCAGAGGACAGAGTGGACAGCACCAATGTGAAGCCCAAGGGCCGAATCGCAGACAAGATCAGTCTCTTTGAGAAAGGACCATCCAACGCATTTAGCAGCGCCACAAACCTGCGTCACCTGGACATTTCTCCGGCTCGAAATGTGGCCAGTCGCCTTTTCACAGAACGAGCCGGAACACGGTCCAGTTCCGCACCGCCGAACCAAACGGTTAAAGAGAGGGCGATGAATTTCAGCACAGGGCGGAGGGGAGAAGAGAAGCTGACCTTGCCGTCTGGTCATCCGCTGAAAGAAGGACATTCAAAAAGGGCTGAAATATCTACAGCGAAGACAGATACCAGCGGAGAGCCAAAGGTTAAATCCAAACCTCATTTAAACTTCGATCAAACAGACTCCAAATCCCAGAATGCAACACAAAGCACACCTGCACTGTCGGAGAGCACAAGCGACTCAAACATTGGAAATAAAGAACTGGATCCTCTGCCAATGGTTTCATCACCCACTGAAGAGACGGCGCAGGTGAAATCACCAAACCGGACCAGCTCGCGATCTAAAAGACGACGAGTCAAAGATCCGCTGAGCCCCACCAAACCAGAAATGGGTCAGGGTAAACAAGAGGTCAAGGACAAACCTGTTGTAGACATTGTAAAGTCCACAGAGCAGTATTTTGATAAAGAAAGATCAAACTCTGCTTGGGAGGCTGTAAGCAAAAAACCTACAGTCCCTCCCAGGCTGGAGAAAGCAGCAGAAATAATGCAAAGCACAAAGAAAAAAACAGACTCAAAGAAGTCTCCACATCTGGACACAAAAGATACTAAAGAAACAAAAGGTAGCGCAATTGAAGAGAAGACAGAACGGACAGAGACTGATTTAAAAACGGAAAAGAAACAGAGAAACGTCAACAAAAAGCAGCCTGTTCAAGAGCGCTCAGAAGGAGAGGGGCAGGGGAACAGAGACGTGATTGTAAACACATTGTTTGGAGAGTCAGAGAAACCAGAGCCATCTGTGACAAAAGAAGAGAAACCACCGTCCCCAGAGGACCTGAAGGAGGCCAGCTCTAAAGACTCCTTTGAGCCAGCCAGTAACAGCCCTGCAGCTTCCAGGAAAGATGCCATGCGAAACAGAGGGAGTGAGACGGATACGCTGGTCTTACCTGAGAAAAGAGCAGAAAACACCAACGAAAGTGACCCAAAATCGGCACAAAGACCATCAAAGACAAGCCAAAAGAGTCGAGAGAAAGAGATTACTGGTCAAAATGAGAAAAATGACCTTGTTACAGAAACAACTGAGACACACAAACAAAGCACTGAAGTCAGCACATCAAAGCCAACCGAGCAGAACATAGAAGAAGGAATTACAACAAAGATGAGTAAACGCTGTAAATCAAAGAACACCTCACCTGAGAGACAAGAAGAGAGAACAATTAGTGAGGGTAAAGAGATGCAGACCACAGAGATAAACTCAGAAATATCTAATCAGATGAAAGAAATCACTACTTCTACAAGTTTGGCAACACCAAAACCTGCACTGGTCAAAGACCGAAATGACCAAACAGACGCCATAATTTCAGCTTCTACAGAGCAAAGTGGTTCCAAAAGAGATGAGCCGCCCCTAGAGAACCAATCAGAGATCAGAGAAATAACCAAAACACGGGCAGTGTCTAATAAAAGGGATTTACAACCCTACCCTAACCCTAGCACTAATACTAAAAAGGGAGGCACCAAAGAAGCCCAGAGTATAATCACCAGCAACAAAATGAAATCCATAGTGAATGGCGATATATACTCTGTACAGGCAGAAGATCAGGTTTCTGACCATCTTAAACAGTCAGAAAACAGAGAAAACACACTTGTGTCTAGCCTTGAAAATACCTTATCTGAAATACCATCCAATGATGGCAATCTACCTCTGAGCTTAAAAAAGAAGCCCACATCCTTGTCATCCAAAGCCACTGAGCAATCTGGCCAGGTCACTGCTAAACCAGCTAAACCAGATGATACGGCCTTCAGTGATAACAAGAACACAACTCTGTCAACAACTAATGAAAAGACCACTCCTCTATCAGCCTCAACCGATGTAATAACCATTCCTGAAAAACCAACAACTATCGAAAAGATCCTATCTCCACAAGCCTCAACCAACGACAAAACCTCCACTTTGCCTGCCTCAACTAAAGAAAAGAATGCAGGTCTATTAGCATCAGCTACTGAGACATTCTCTGCTACATCAGGCTCCAGTGATGAAAAAAACAAACCTGCACCAGCCTCAACTGATGAGACAATCTCTGCTTTGCCTGCCCCAACAAATGAAAAGACCACACCTCCAAAATCATCAGCTATTGAAAAGACCAAGCCCCCAATGGCATCATCCAATGAAAAGACTACACCTGCAACAGAATCAGCTAAGGAAAAGACAACACCCCCATCAGCATCATCCAATGAAAAATCCACACTTGCAGCAGCTTCAGCTAATGAAAAGACCACACCTCCAACAGCATCTAAGGAAATGACAACGCCCCCAACGGCATCATCAAATGAAAAGACTACACCTGCAACAGAATCAGCTAAGGAAAAGACCACACCTCCAACACCATCTAAGGAAAAGACCACGCTCCCAACGGCATCATCCAATGAAAAGACCACACCTCCAACAGCATCTAAGGAAAAGACCACACCCCCAACGGCATCATCCAATGAAAAGACCACACCTCCAACAGCATCTAAGGAAATGACAACGCCCCCAACGGCATCATCAAATGAAAAGACTACACCTGCAACAGAATCAGCTAAGGAAAAGACCACACCTCCAACACCATCTAAGGAAAAGACCACGCTCCCAACGGCATCATCCAATGAAAAGACCACACCTCCAACAGCATCTAAGGAAAAGACCACACCCCCAACGGCATCATCCAATGAAAAGTCTACACCTGCAACAGAATCAGCTAAGGAAAAGACCACACCTCCAACACCATCTAAGGAAAAGACCACGCTCCCAACGGCATCATCCAATGAAAAGACCACACCTCCAACAGCATCTAAGGAAAAGACCACACCCCCAACGGCATCATCCAATGAAAAGACCACACCTCCAACAGCATCTAAGGAAATGACAACGCCCCCAACGGCATCATCAAATGAAAAGACTACACCTGCAACAGAATCAGCTAAGGAAAAGACCACACCTCCAACACCATCTAAGGAAAAGACCACGCTCCCAACGGCATCATCCAATGAAAAGACCACACCTCCAACAGCATCTAAGGAAAAGACCACACCCCCAACGGCATCATCCAATGAAAAGTCTACACCTGCAACAGAATCAGCTAAGGAAAAGACCACACCTCCAACACCATCTAAGGAAAAGACCACGCTCCCAACGGCATCATCCAATGAAAAGACCACACCTCCAACAGCATCTAAGGAAAAGACCACACCCCCAACGGCATCATCCAATGAAAAGACTACACCTGCAACAGCATCAGCTAATGAAAAGACCACGACCCTAACAACATCATCTAATGAAAAGACAGCACTTCCAACATCCTCAGCCAATGAAAATACCATGCCCCCAACAACATCAGCCAATGAAAAGACCACACCTCCAACAGCATCTAAGGAAAAGACCACATCCCCAAAGGCATCATCCAATGAAAAGACCACACCTCCAACAGCATCTAAGGAAAAGACCACGCCCCCAACGGCATCAGCCAATGAAAAGACCACACCTCCAACAGCTTCTAAGGAAAAGACCACGACCCCAACGGCATCATCCAATGAAATGATTACACCTGCAACAGCATCAGCCAATGAAAATACCATGCCACCAACAACATCAGCTAATGAAAAAACTACACCTGCAACAGAATCAACCTATGAAAAGACAATGCCCCCAATGGCAACAGCCAATGAAAAGTCCACGTCCCCAACGACATCATCCAATAAAAAAACTGTGCCTCCGACTGCATTAGCCAATGAAAAAGCCACACCTCTGCCAGCACCAACCATTGAGACAACTTCCACATTATTAGGCTCAGCTAATGAACCAACCACACCATCTGACTCATTAACCGTTAGGTCTCCCTCCGCTTTATTAGGTTCAGGTGATGACAAGAACAAACCTCCATCAACACCCACCACTGAAACAATCTTCTCTTCATCAACCTCCTGTGATGACAAAAACAAGCCTCCAACAGCCTCAACTAATGAAAAGAATGCAACTACATCAGAGTCAGCTAATAAAAGTACAACTAATGAAGAGACCACATCTGCACAAGCCTCAACCAATGAGACAACCTCCAAGAAAAAGACTGCACCCCCACCAGTATCATCCACTGAGACTCTCTCTGCTACGTTAGGCACCAGCGATGACAAGAACAAACATCCACCATCCTTAACTGATGAGAAAACTACATCTTCATTAGACTCAACCAATGAGAGAACCGCACCTCCACCTGCCTCAACTAACGAGACAATCTCCACTTTGCCTAGCCTAGTTAATGAAAAGACAATGCCTCCAACAGAATTAGCCAATAAAAAAGCCAAGCCTCTACCAGCTTCAACTACTGTGACAAGCTCTGCATTATCTTGCTCAGGCAATGAAAAGACCCCACCAACAGCATCATCAACCGTTGAGTTAGCTTCCACTTCATTAGGCTCAGTTGATGACAAGACCCCACCACTACCAACATCATTGTCTGTACCGCTAACCTCTATCAATGGAGATAATATAACAACACTTCCTTCATCCAAAGAAAAAACAATATCACCACCAGACTATGACATTAGAAAGGCAATAGCTTCACCAGAAAAGCCCTCAGGTCCTGACGTCTCAGTGAAAGAGAAGATCTCCAGTAAATCTACAACTTCATCCACAAGAAAAAAGCCATTCCTCAAACCCTTTATTCTTCCAGAAATACCTGCTGCACCCAGCAGCTCCTCCCAGTGCAGGGACTCTCCATCTAGCTGGCTAGATGTGGATCAGCAACGTCCTATAAAGAAGAAGCTGTTGATTCCAGAGCCCAAGCTCAGCTCCTCTTTGAGCGAGACCAACCTCCTGAACACATCGGGAGAGTTTGACCCAGATGACTTCATTACAAATGTGAAAAGGCTAGCGATGCCGTTCAATCTTCCCCTGCGCAAACACAACAAACATCGCCTACAAGCTCCTCCATTTGCCATGCCTGCCATCAAAGAAGACCACTTCGAGAAACCCTTTGACCCAGAGGAGTTCCAGCATGGCTTGAGGCAAAGGAGAGAATTCATTCTGGATTTGCCTACCAGTTCAAAATCAAAAGCTGCAGAAGTCAAGGAAATGGGGATCAAACCAAAGCGAGAGAGCATTCTCACAAGGTCCCTGATCTTTCAGAGAACAAGGAAGGGGTCTGATAAGGAAGAGGAAGAAAAAGAGGAGGGATCCAATGAAAATGAAACAGAACCACTGAAGACAAAGTCTCGTTTAGAGAGGTGTTCTATTGTCAGCATTCTACGCAGCCCCAGCAAAGGGAGACGAATGGAGTTTGTAAGCCCCACTGAGAGTCCTTCAGGTGGGTTGTTACCACCCATTGATGGTTCTGGGTCTACAGCATCTCCACAATCACAGCAGGTTCCAACTACAGAACCACCCAAATTGGTCCCAGTAGAGGAAACCCTAGCTAAGAATAACAGCCGTGGTACACCATCTGGTTCTCTGGATATTCTAAAACCTAGCACAGACACTGCTCCTGCCATGACACCTGACCTCAAAACTACTCCAAGAGACCCCACAGTCTCTCTTTTAACAGACTGTAATTCTAGTGTTACCCAAACTAGTTCCCAAGTTGTACCGAAACCTAAAAAAGATAATGGACCTAGCCCGACACATGACTTAAAAACAACTTCAGGTGACCCTCCAATTGCCTTGTTAACAGACACTATTGCTCCTCCAGCTAGTTGTTCCCAGTTTGGTTCCCAGGATGATGGACTTGCCATGACACCGGACCTTAATACTTCTACTCCTCCCAATGGTTCCCAGACTAATTCCCAGGTTGTACTGAAACCTACTGCAGATGATGGACCTACACTGACATCTGATTTGAAAATAACTTTATTAGACCCTCCGATCACCACATTAACAGAAACTAATGCACCTCTATTGACTAGCAATACACAATCTGGTTACCAAGATGTTCTTAAACCTATCAAGGATGATGGACATACTACGACACCTGATCTCAAAACTTCAAGAGACCCTACAGTCACTGTATTTACAGACACTAATGCATCACTGCCTCTCAGCGGTACCCAGACTGGCTCTGATGTTGATGGACCGGCCCTGAAAACAATTCCAGTAGATGCTAATTCTCCTCCACCACATCCTTCCTTTGATGACATCAAGTTGCCTAGTTTCCTGGAGAAATTTCTTCCAAAGGCACCTGAAAACACTCAACCATCAAATAAGATCAACCCACTGGTCAGCCATGCCTCTTTCATCACACTGACCACAGCAACAACACATACTCGCATACGTTCATATCCTAAGTGATGTTTCACGTGTTGTTCTGTGTGTGTTTATTTTTGTGTGTGTTGGTCAGGTGGCTAGAGAAAGTGCCTCATTATCTGGACTAGTGGATCTAAATAAGGCTGTTGATGGGAAGATCCCAGAAGTTGCCCCTGTAGTTCCAGCGGCTCAGATCCCTCAAGCTAAACCTCAGAGAGAACTACCAAATGTATGAGTCAACAACCAATGCGCATTTTCTTTGTAAATGCTACATATGTATTTGTTTAATGCTTGTTATTCATGCATTCCCATATTTGAATGTGTTTTAACATGTTCAAAGGGTAAAATCTGTGGATCATGTTTGTTTGCTTGGTTAAACATTCTGAAACATTTGCACCAAAATTGCACCAAACCACAGCATTTTGTCTTTCAGATTGCAGCTGCTCGCGGAATCCACCGGCGCCCTGGAAAGGTTTGCCAGCGTTTAAACTCGTGACCTAACAGAGAATGTCATATATAAAAAGAAACGTGCTCTATTGGCATTGACACAAACTTTGACGTTTTTAAAAATGTATTCATGCTTTAAATTTGACTTAATATGAAGTTTTGTGGCTGACAGATTGTGATATTTGAGCACCATCAGTTCAGCGGTCAGTCCTTTGAGTTCTACAGGGATCAACCTGATGTCACACACATGCAGCTGTCCACTGTCATATCTATTAAAGTGGTCAGAGGATGGTAAGTGGCATGTACAGAGAACAAATACTGGTCTTTTCAGTTCTAACAGTTCTACCTGCAGATCTAACTCAGCATTTGTTGCTCTCGTAGCTGGGTATTATATGAGAAACCGGGATTTGAGGGACGATGCATCGCTCTTGAAGAGGAAGGAATTACCGAACTGCCCAATCAGTGGGCAGCAGAGGGTGAAGAAACATCTGCCCCTTTGGTCATTGGCTCAATTCGACTGTCTGTCAGAGTAGGTGACCTTCTTAAAAGGATTGTTTTGAACGCAAAAACCAAAGGTCAAAAGAGACGGGAGTGACCGCTGTGATTTCCTGAATGTGTCCGCAGGACTACACTCCGCCCCGGATAGAGCTGTTCACGGAGCCCGCTGGCCGGGGCAGAAGCTCTGAGTTTGTGGATGACACTGAGGAAGTGGGCAGTTTTAGCCGTCCTCAGAGCACCGGCTCCATCAAAGTCCACAGCGGTCTGTAAGTTCAGCTCAGACCTTGAGCGTTTACTGGGGAGTGTGTTTGCACGTGTGTGTGGTCAGATTGAAGCTCTTTACTGAGTACTTACAGAAATGTGTTATGATTCACTTTCTGTTTTGGAGAACTGGGTAACTGAGCATGTCTGTGATGCTTGGCTGGGCAATATGACCTAACCTTGATTAACTGAGCACCCACAATTATTATAAAAGCCTTGGGATTGAAGAAAACAATCTATTTATGGTTATTTGTTGAATATTTTAAGCTAATAAATTTGCATTTGCATTTTATTGTAAAAATAATTGCATTTGCAACAAAATAAATGAATATTGCCATGTCAAAAGTAGAATATAATCATCATTGCTTGTAAACAAAAGAAAATGTTTTAAATGATGTCATATGTAAAGTAGAAAATAACTTATCTCTTATAGATTAATATTATTTTAAATACATTGGGCTGCACGTGGACACTTCTGTTGCATGATTTATATCATTATTTATGACCAAAAAAATATCAAGGTGACCCCAGACTCATTATGTTTGCTGATTTTAACAGAACCACTATTGAAAGAACCACTGGATTTTGTTTGGAAAGCTTCTTTGTAGACGCCACTCTTTTAGGGTTGCCATGTCCACTTATTATACGCAGTGCTTGTTAATCATCTCTGAGCTTGTTGTTTGTGCTCGGCTTATAAACGGTAACAAAGTGGATAGTTCTTAAGGTAATGCATTAGGATTTAATTTCATTATGGACTTGTTCTTATTTGCCATTTTGAATCTGGCAACCCTGAGTCAAGGCATTCTTCACCATGAGTTCTTATAAAATGCCTTTAAATATGTTATGAACTAGTTGTTCGGTTTAGTTTTATACACACTGTGTAGAATTTCTGCCAGTCTGA
The DNA here is from genome assembly GCA_032361065.1 of Enteromius trimaculatus. Lineage (NCBI taxonomy): Eukaryota > Metazoa > Chordata > Actinopteri > Cypriniformes > Cyprinidae > Enteromius > Enteromius trimaculatus. The sequence goes on along the minus strand of JAUMHP010000044.1, from coordinate 285,023 downwards.
ATTTTTCAGAAATCAATTCTGTTAGAATGTGGCTGTCAAAAACTGTGTAATAACAGAATTAAGCAAAGGTTACCCGACGACCAAATGTAGATGCGGTATGTACAGTGTTGTGAAGGCTCTTTGAGAAGATAATAACTGGATTCCTGATGATTCATGAGTGTGTTATGCTTTCTGAGAGCGTTTGAGTCACTGCATTAGTCACGCTGAGCCATATAAACAATATCACAACCACATAATCCAGCACAAAAACTCCTTCTGATGCTCTAATGTTTATAGCAGACCGAATGCTAATAATGATTAAAGACACTTCAGCTCAGACACTCATAGTTTATTTAAAATAATAATAAAACACAGAGTGACAGCGCTCGTCTTCGTTCGGAAACACTACATCTATTGTTTCTATTTTGTAATGTTTTCTTTGAAAAGTGTTCAAAGACTTACAGGCTCACTGAATGTGTGTGCGTGACAGAGACGGCAGAACAGGACTGTAAAGACAAAAAAAAATCAGGAAGAGTGCAGCAGGATGAGAAAGAGAAAGTCACAGATTGTGATGAACCGAACACAGCAATAATAACCAATAATATACACAATTTTACACAATAGTTACACAATGTAATGTTACTCATTTCATGCAAAGATTGTCAAATGTAATATTCAAATTCAATTCAATTCAAATTTATTTGTATAGCGCTTTTCATGATACATATCATTACAAAGCAGCTTTACAACAGAGT
>JAUMHP010000044.1:259928-274073 GCA_032361065.1 Enteromius trimaculatus | reverse complement strand
TTGTTTCCTCATGGAGACCTAACTAATGTCCCACAAGATCAACATTTACTGCTATTCCTATCTTTGTGGAGATGATTGGTCCCCGTAAGGTAATAAATACCGGGTGCACACACACACACACACACAGACACACACAACAGCAGCAGCAGCCGCTTCACCAGTGTTCAGCAGATGTTAAACATCCTGTGGTTTAATCATCTTGTTTCTACAATGCCACTTTCACTTTTTCCCAGCATGCAGTTCGGGTTTCCTGTAAGGTACCTGCAGCGCAGATGATTAATTGATGAGGACGATCAATGATTAAAGAACTCTATCCCATACTGCCCTGCTGCAGGCTGTGAGCAACTGAAACAGAAGCTAGGTGTGAGTGATTCACCAGTGAAATTATTCTAAAGATAAAGGTGTTTGTCTCAATAATCCAGCTTCCTCCTCTGACGTCATCGCTCCCGGGCGCGGCTGAATGTGCGAGATTTCCCGCTCTTTATTTCGGCGGTTCAACAACAGTCCAAACTAGTATTTATCATCATATTATTTTAATGTATTATGATAAGCTGTATTATCTCAGTGTCTGTTGAGGAACCATCGTAATTAAGAGTTAGCATATATTAAGCAGACACACTAATGTTGACTGGTTACTTATCAACAGCTGTCCGAAGTGTGCCAAAATAATCACACGGACAATAAAAAATGTTCAAAGCAAATGTCATATTACACATTCATCTGATCTTATGGCTGTTTGAGAAAAAAAAAATAGTATTGTTATTATTACTAAGTTTTAATGTAATAATCACATGTAAAGCTATACAACATAAGTTATTCACAGCGTTCTGGAGACTGATGGTTTTGCACCAAATTCACAGGAACATCTCAGATTAAATGTGAATAAAACCGCTACTACCAAATAATTAACAATTTTCACTCAGAAATGATTTACAAAGAAACTGCAAGTAATGCGTAGAAACGTTCTGTTTGAAGTTGAATGGTCTTTCTTGTGTATTCCCATCAAACGAGCCAAACGCGTTTCGTTCCATTGTACATTGTTTATTCTCATGTACTCATTTTACAAACATTAAACATTTCGATTTGTACAAAATATAAACTATGCAAGAGAAAAACAATATTACAAAGCGTCCATCTCATGCCAATGAACGACTAAACGTTTGATTGATAACTAAAGTGGGCAGATACAGATCAAAATCCACCTGAAACTGGTATAAACCACCAAGTGACCAAACTCAAAGCCAATGAAAGAGCCCGTTTAGTTTAGAACGGCTCGGAACGGTTTGCGCAGTCCGTCCGTTCAGATAAGATCGTTCATTGTCCCGGTCAGCAGATGTGCGTTTGGAACATCTTACAGGCTCAGCAATGCAAAAATACACGGGAAGGGGATGTTTGGATGTGGGAACCAAGCCAGGTAACGTTTGAAATGTCATCATCCATCCGTTCGCGCTTCTACTTCAGGGCTAAAGCGTTCTCCCGAGCGTTCTGGTGAAACGTCCAGACCTTGTAGACATTTGTGCGGGAGTGTTGGTGAAGCTACAGGTGGAGATGATGAGGTGCAGAAGGAGAGAACGTCGCAGAACGGTGAACACTTGAACGCTCAACACCAGCGCTGCAGGAGGCCGGTTGCCATGGCGACGGGGACGAGCACGTTGAGCACGCTGGCCTGCGTCAGGACGCCGGTTCCCGCCGGAGCGGTAGTAGCGTTCGCCTGACCGGCGTTCGCGTTGGTCGCCAGCGTGTCGTTCGCGTTCACCGTCTGGTTTCCCGCCAGCGCGGTGGAGTTGATCGGGGAGATTGTGCTCTGAGATAAAACCTGAGGAGAGAGAAGCGCCATTATCACAAGACTCTATGCAAATGAGAGAAGGAGGACGACGCGATTGTTATGCAAAACGCGACACTTCCAGACATTTGCATCCTCATATCTAGCAGCTGGAGGCTTTGTTTTTTAATCGTCCACATTTGCATATTGCTACTGGGGCTATATTTTTTCTAGTTTAGGATTAACTTAACTAGGATTAGTTTTACTTAACTATAATTACCATGCCCCCAACTTTGGTGATTATAGTTTTTTATTATTATTTTGAATTAAGTCGTAAATTTTTCATTTTAATTTTAGTTAAGATTATTTTTTTATTCCCGTTTTTATTTTCTTTTTAATATTGTATAGTTTGCCATTTTTATTTAAGTTTTAGATGCGTCAAGTTATTTTTTTTAAACGAAAATGAGAAATGCAATCGGCACTAAAATAAAATACATTTAACTTACGTTGTTTAAATACTTTCTTTTATTTTAGGCAAGGTTTACTGCATCAAACGCGTTTTAATGGATTTAGTTCAGCCTATCATAGCCCCGCCCAGAACTATCGCTAGTTCTCCCAAGGTTCTCTCAAAGTTATGAACAAACGTTCATGCAGCGATGTTAAAAGATTGTTTGTTCGAAACTATTTCGAGCCAACACTAAAACGTCATATTATTAATGATTTTTAATTTCTGAAACGTTCAAGGTTTGTTTAACGTTTTTGAGTGTTCAGAGAACCTTTTGCCAAATGATAAAATGGAATGTTCACTCAACATTTGTAAAGAAAAAACTCTTTAAAACATTTAGAAGTAAAATTTTCACAATTCAATAATGAGCAACAACCTTTTAAAAATAATCAGAAACAGATGAAATATTTATTCTTAATTTCTTAAATATGAGAGCATGTGGATGGTTTGGGGATGATTGTCCGTGTTTCGGCTCTGGATCGTGTTTCTGAGACACAGAGAAACTCAAGCCCCGGGACAGACACTGATACACTTTAAATCATTCATTCTCCAGAACCACGAGCACATTAACAAAACGCTCCTTTCTCCAAATAGAAAGCGACGAATCTGAGACGCGCTTTTTTATTATAATTATTATTTTAAATAATGCCAAAATAGGCTAAACCTCTTAAAATGTGTTAATGATAGCCTAATTTTACATTAAAAAAATCATAATACACTATACTGTTCAGTTACATAAAATGGAATAATTTGGCACAGTTTCGTAACACTGCATGTAAGTTAATCCAAATAGGATACACTTTAAATTTATTTTAAAACATGATTTTTTTTTTTTTTGGTAGTCATTCTCCTGTCTCTTAGTTTGGACTCCTATCCCATCTACAGCCTGAAACTTCCTCTGGAGTTTAAAAGTTAAATAGTCTAAAACATAACTTCACATGGGCATGCATAATAATTCATATATGATCTCATACCTGAGTGATTAGGCAGAAAGCGCAGAAAATGACTCCGGCGGGGGTCAGCTGAGCCATCCTGGTGATGAAGAGGAGGATGATGATGAAGAGTGAGGCTGATGGAGGCGCGCAGGTGGGCTGAACTAAAGGGAGACGCCGGCTGCTGCTGGAGCTCTTATACCAGGACCGATCAGCTTTTACGTCACGTACGTCACACCCCCCGCGTGATGTTCCTTATTCTTTGCTTTATGTAAAAATAATTTGTAATTGTGGAGATATTCGGTGTTCTCATCACTTAATATATCGAAAGTTAGGAGTGATAACCAAATATAATGAATCTGTGCAAGATTAATATTTAATGCGTAACACAGCAGGGGGGAAAGTTATTATATTTAATAATTGATATCAAGCTTATTTGTGCTCCAACTTTGATTTGCGCGACCTCTAGCGGGCGTCTGCATATCTCTGTAAACTAAAGTACTGCAACTCGCTCAAATTAAAGCAAAAACTAGTCCAAGTGCAGAAAAGTGATGATACTCCTTTAAGAAAAAGCGTATCACGGCGCAGTGAAGTCGCTTCCGCTGTAAAACTAAATGTAAACGCAAACTAAATATTTCTAGTGATGTAATAATCTAGTAAATACCACATGAACAGTGTTGAGGGGAACACACTACAAGTAACTTAAGTTACGTAATCATATTATTTGAGTAACTAGTGTAGTAATAATAATAAAAATGTTTGTTGAGCAGCAGATCAGAATATTAGAATGATTTGTGAAGGGTCATGTGACTGGAGTAATGAAATCACATGAATAAATTACATTTTGAAATATTTAAATAGAAAGCATCTGTTTTAAAACAGTAAAAATATTCCACAGTATTACTACTTTTGCTGTACTTTGAATCAAACAATTGCAGGCTTGGTGAGCAAAATAAAACAAAAATATTACAAATCTCATTCAGAAACTTAACACTGTTTATTAAAAAAAAAAAACAGTTTTCCTGTTCCCATGCCGAGAAAAGTAAACACCTTCACAAAAACAGATTTAGTATTTCTCAAAATTAATAAAAACTGAAATGCAAGCTTAGAATATGATGCAAACCTGCAATAATTAGATGGGTTAATAACTGAATGTACTATTCATTTCACTTTTGACGTGAAAGGGCTTTTACATATGCCCAAAAATCCAACGTTTTTATTAAAAATATACAAGCAAGCCCAGCCCAGATGAAAAAAGTAAAGCAAAAGTACATTTACATACATTTACATTTATTCATTTGGCAGACGGGTTTATTCTAAGTGACTTACAACAAGTAAATTACAGTAAGATGGTAAAAAACAAACTGCTCTCACTTGCATGCAGTGCTTTTTTTTAAAAATGATGATGCAAAGTTCACACAATTGGTCATTTGTTGCCGTCTATTTTAAATAAATAAGAGTTTTGATGATGCATATTATACAGGAAGCAGATGTGAACTCTGGGAGTTCAGTGCCCCCTGCACTGCTAAATTGCAAAATCACGTTCATTGGGTTTATATTTATATATCCCTACTGTTGTCACATTTGCAAAGTTATAATTTGTATTTGGATTTTTTACCGTAAATTTTACAGAATTTTTACAGTGTACCAATGGGTCATCTGCTTGAAATGAAAGATGGAGCTATGTGTCATCAGCAAAGCAGTGTGCCTGAACGATGGATGCCAGTGATGTAGCGTATAGAGAACAGGAGGGGTCCAAGAACGGATCCCCGAGGAACCCCAGTGACTATTATAATGCAATGGTTTAAAAGTAATTTCCCCAAACACTGCATGAACATGGTAATTATTCAAGATTAATATCAAAGTACAAACAGTCACAAATGAAGCTTTATCTCCCTCTAGCGGCCAAATGAAGCTCTGCATTATTTGACAGTCCTCCAAAACTTAATCTTATTATGTTTTACAGGAAGACTCTTTTCAAACTCGTTGACAAAATCCAATCGCAGTGCACTTTGATGGTAGGGAAGTGTTTGTTGTGTTTCAGAGCATCAGTGAGTGCTGATTGTTCTCGAAAAGAAAGGCTCTTCACAGATGCTGGAGCTCAGAGGTTGGGTTTCTGCTGCTCCACCAGATGAGTAGAGCTCAGAGAGAGAGAGAGATTGAGAGACAGATAGAGAGAGAGAGAGAGTTTCAGAGAGCTGTGTTTTTGCCAGCAGGGATCAGATGACACCCGCAGGGCAAGAAACCTGAACCGGGGCCCTAAACCGGGGCTCTCCATTTACACGAGCGTGCTTATTCTTCGAAACACTGAGCAGAGAGTCCTTGCGCGTATGAGAGAGAGAAAGACACTGAGTGTGTACTGATTGAGAAAGAGATTTAACTTACTGCACACATTATACTAACAAAAACAACCATGCTAGTACTATGTATTTGGACATGGTGCAATAGAAATCATGTTACATGCAGACCTAAATGAATAGGTAATACTCTATGAATCACTTCTAGATTAAAGTTCTCAGTAAGCAAACCGTTTTTATATTTTAATGGTAATGTAACAACGTTTTAAATACGTTTTATTCCCCTTATTATTCAGTGAAGTAAGCCGTTTTCTGTAAAAGTGGGAGACTTCTGGTTTATTAGCCTGCAGGGGAATAATGAGAAGAAGAATATGTGTGCATAACAAGTGTAAAACTTTTTGCACTACAAGCCAGTGTATTCATAATTAAGATAATACATTAAAGTAATATGGTAAGACAGCAATTTGCAATATCAGTCAGCAAAACGCTTGAAAACGAGAGACCGGATGCCATGAAAAACTCACTGAAGAAAAAGCTGGATAACATGCAACTAAAAATTATAATGCAAACAAAATAATGCATGTTAATGACCTTCCATGATGTTACTTTAAAATGAAATACAATGAGACGTAATAAAGTACCATGATTTTACTATCTGAAACCAGCATAATACCTTTTTGGAAATACTTTGCACTAAAGCTGTTTTATTTAGTTTAGTTTTTTAATGTTAAATAAAATTAGCAGAAGTAAATAAATGTGTTTAATTTAAATAGGATTTCTCAAATGTGTTGTTTATTTCTAATAATATTTTTACTTAGTAAAAACAGTTTGTTGAAACGCCACGCAATTTCGGTCACGTTACAACACCATTTTCACCACAGTTAAACTCTTTCTCAGCCTTGCAACTTAAAAAGTAATTTTGTTGCAACTTTTTCAAGTACCCTAACAACTTTTTTTTTCCAAAAGTACATTTAGCTTTAGCAAACATTTACCAAAAGTACATTTTTAATTGTCCTGAAAAAGTTCATTAAAAAGCCCATAAAAGTAACTTTAATCGTTCACAATTGAAGAGTAAAAATACAGCTGTTTATATTTTAATATTATGGGGGTTTTTTTGCTGAGATTTGATGTAATGGTGCCGATATTACTCAATGACGTAATTGCGAAATTACGTCACAACATCCTTTCGCAACACATCCTGCTTCCTGTGGGGCCTGGTCGATAAAACAAGGTTACAAAATAAGACAAATAAGTTTATTTCAGTTAGTCTGACCAGTTAATCTGGTTTGAAATAAATCAGACTATCTGCCAAAAGCCTGGCTTATTTGGTAAACTTGTATTATGGAACAGGCCCCTGGAGCGAGACTGATCTGATCTTCTTTAACGGTTTTTCGCGGAGGCGGTTTGAGGGCGAGGCCTGTGGGAGGAGCAGGAGGAGGTGCTGGGCTCCGCCTCCTCCCTGATCTCCTCAGTGTTGTTCCCGCGCCGCGTCAGATTGGCCGCGCCGCGCCGCTCCGCGAGTCATGGCCGAGATGGAAGCGGAGCGCCCGGCGGAGAACAAGCGCAGCAGGAAACCCGCTCATCCCGTGAAGAGAGACGTGAGAGAGGAGATGAAGGTAAGAGACTTGAGTTCTGACTTTACTGCTGACAAACTTACTCTCACACGCCGCTTGTTTAGAACGTCTTGCTGGTTAAGCTGGTTGACGAGCTTCAAGGTTACTGTTAAACTAGTACTCCACGTTAGTGAGCGGTTAACAATCTGAGGCAGAGAAACACTGGATCAAGGCTTATGTGTCCTTATTCTTTTTTTGAAAAGATAAAATACTGCTTGTGTCTATTACAAAAAAAAATAAAAAAAAATTAAAAACTAATAAATGTGTGTGTATCACAAAATTTTTAAAATGTCATCAATAAAATATGAAATATGACAACAACAAAAAATCTTGTTAAAGATATTTTTGTCCGTTTGCTGGTAGATGAGCAGCTCATGATATGATGCCAAACATTCCCGATCAGTGATTTAGTATGTGTCCTAATCTATAAATGAGTAAAAAAGATACAATAAATATACTATTTGAAATGTTATGTATGTAAAACACAATATAAGTTATTATAAAACATGACAAAATAAAATTCTGATAGATATTAAAAAAAAAAAAGTATGTATTTAATCAGAAAAGCTGTGTACACTGTATTTTTAAAGATATAATATCTAATAAAAATATCTAGTGATGTTATATAAAAACATGAAAAAGAAAATATATTTAATATTAAAATATTTGAAAAAAACATTTAATATGAAACAAAGCAATTTCATAAAATTATGAAAAATAGATAGTTTATAAAATTATAAAATATCTTTATAAAAAAATAAAATAATACAATTATAAAATACATAATATTGTATTTTATAAAAAAATCTAAAATAATAATTTTTTTATTTTTAATTAACCATATATGTAATGATTAAACAATATTTTTAAGAAGAGGAAAAAATATGCAATAAAACCTTCAAAAATGAATTCTGAACAGAGGTGGTTTTTCAGGCCAGATCATGGAGAATTAAATCCCTCTGAAAACAGCTGCTCGTTTTCTCTGTAGTTCACTCCTATGCTGCTCGCAGTGCTGTCTAATAAGTGCAGCGGCTGATATCCAGATGTGACCGGCGCTGGACAGACGACACCGTGACCTTATTCAGTCGTTCTAAGCGTTTCTTTCACAATGCTGTTTGATACGAGACCCTGCGTGTTTATGACCGGCTTTCTCTGGACCGGCCCGAGCCCGAGGGGGTGTAGGGTTACAACTTAACTAATTTTAATCCAAACACATGAAACCGAAGCCCGGCCTGATGCAAGCGGCCCCGGGGCCGAGGAAGGGGTCGGGACTGAGCCGTCGCTCTCGCCGAGCAGATGTTTGTCTGAACAGCCAAGAAGAAACAGAAAAGGGTCTGTGGGAAGCAGCGGAGGAAGCTAACGAGGACGAGCCCTGATGTGATTAGTCTCAGGGAATTCTGGGAAGGTGTCAGGTGACGTCTCTAATCTCAGACGCAGCTCTCGGCGGGGATCACCAGCAGGTTCTGAGCTTGGTTTGGATGTCTGCGATCGCTCTCGAAGGAAACCCACAGGAAGATGATGACAGATGAGCGTTTCTCCTTCTAACATCCGATCTTACGTGACGTCACTGCAGAGTCCATTATTATCACACAAAACTAATTCTTTAAAACAAGTTTTTGTTTGCATATTGTGTGTATTTATGTATGTATTTAAATACACACACATGCATGGATATGTTAGGTAAAATTATATTTATTATATAAGCACAACATTATTCTTTATTATATACAACCACGTGTTTGTCGTAATATATTCATAATAAAAAATGCAATATGCACACATAAAACTAAACTAAACTTTTTAATGCAGTTAATCACGATTAATCATTTGACAGCAGTAATGTGTGTGTGTATATATAATTCATAATGATAAAGTAATAAATAATAGACAATAATAATATCTAATATAATAATAATACAATAAAATAGCTAATATAAATATATAAACATGACAAAAAAAATAAACTTTATAATTATTTCCTTAAATATGAAAATAATTTAATATACAATATTTAATACAATGAAAAAAAAAGTAAAATAAATATTTTTAAAGTTATATACATTTATTATTAATTTTTGTTTATTAAATAGCTTGTGGTTTTATTTAATTTAATTTATTTATCTTAGAGAATGTTAGAAAAATTGTAAATGCTGGCTTGGCGATTGGCAGAAATCAATTAAAAATGATTGTTCAATAATTTGTTTAAATGTATGACAGAGGTGTACGCACACTACATACTTGAGATGTATTGTGTTAGTCATGTTGTCAGTGTGTGTGTGTGTGTGTGTGTCTCAGAGCTTTGCTGAAAGCACCATGAATGAGCTGCTGGGCTGGTACGGTTATGATGAAGAGGATCTGCAGGACTCGGAGCGAGTCAGACGCAGCCGTATCTCTGTTCTCAAAGGTACCTCTCTCAGTCCCAGCAGCTGTTAGCATCTCTTCCTCCTCCTGACTCTGCTTTATCCTCCAGAGAACTCCGTGCCAAAGCCTTCATCTTCATCATTACCGTCATCTTCCTCGGAGCCGGTCAGGAGCGCTGAGAAGAGCCCGGCGTCTCCGCTCAGCGTGAACGTCATCGTGCCGCTCATCAAACCCTCTGCTGGTGTGTGTGTACTTACATAAGCTCCCACAGTTACAGCAAATGTGCATTTCATCAGCTGATTTAGAAAACACACACACACACACACACACTACGACTGTAAGGTTGGGATCAGAAAGACTTGTGATGTTTCATCGGTGAAGTGTCATCTGCTCATCAAGGCAGCATTTATTTGATGTTTGATTATTTGATGTTCAGCCAAAATGTTATATTTTAAGTAAATGCTCTTCTTATTGACTTTTTGTTCATCAAGGAATCCTGAAAAAAGCATCGCAGTTTAAAAAAAACTATTTAGCAGCACAACTGTTGCCAACTTTTGATAATTCCAATAATAAATCAGTATATGATAATGATTATTGAAGGATCATGTGACACTGAAGACTGGAGAAATGATGCTGAAAATTCAGCTGAACTTCACAGAAATACATTAGATTTTAAAGCTTCCTAAAATAGAAACCTGTTGTAATAATATTTCACAATATTAGTGGTTTCTGTATTTTTAATTAAATAAATTCGGTCTTGATCAGCAGAAGAAACTTTTTAAAAAAAATATGAAATATCTTACTGATCCCAAACATTTGACTGGCGAGTGTGTGTGTGTGTGTGTGTGTGTGTGTGTAAAGCTAAGCGATCGATGACCATGTTCAAATAAACATGAGTCTCACGTAAACACTGATATCTGTGTCGGTCAGCTTGCGCTTCTCCTCATGAGTGTGTGTGATCATGTGTGTCTGTGTTCAGAGGAGGCTCAGAGCGTCCCGATCGTGTGTGTGTGGTGTCAGAAGGAGGGTGTGAAGAGATATTCTCTGCTCATGGGCTCCGAGCTCAAGAGCTTCTGCAGTGAGAAGTGTTTCGCCGCGTGTCGCCGCGCTTACTTCAAACGCAACAAGGTACAAACTCACCATATAGCAGCCACGCCGGGGACTTCACATCCTCTCACAAACATACAAATAATAATATATAGTTTATAAATCAGATAAAAAAACAACAACATGTTTTGTGTATGTTAGTGGTACTTTTAGTGGTAGAGCTTTGTTCTCGTAGTATATGTGTGTAGTATATCTACACCTGTAACGATAAACACACAGAGAAGCTGATGAGTGATACAAACACTGTCATGAGCACGACAGACGCATGTGTGCCTGGAATATAGTTATCTTTATAGTATCATTCTTGGTGCAAACAGGGCTTTATATATTTATATTGTATACATAAATATATTTAATATATAAATATAACATATTGTTATAATATAAATATACACAGTACACACACAAATAACATAAATGGATTGTTATGGGTTTTAATTACATTTATTTGAATATTTCTTTTAAACAGGTGGTTGTGTTTTCCAATATTTAATTTGTTGTGTTTTGTTAATAATTAACTCTTTTATATCTTTAATATTTTTAATGCACATTTGCAATATCTACAAAACTTGCATTGCATTTCAGCATGACTCTCTGACAGATCAGCCTCTGCACACACACACACACACACACACACACTTAACGAGCAGGACATTCCCACAACAGAGAGAAGAAACGCACAGGATCATTTATCAGCACAGAGTCACACACACTGACGAGTTTGAGCCTGTCTGAGCGAGAGACACCGACAGAGACAGACAGACGGAGAGAGAGGATTCATCTTACAGTGCACACACACACACTGGGGTCTCTTCATAGGCGTAATGGTGTTTCTACTGTACAGACTGTATGTGGTATTGTCCTACACTGAACCTACACCTAAACCTACCCCTTACAGGAAACACTACACACTTTTACATTCTCAAAAAAACACCATTTAGTGTTTTTTTACAGGGACACAGGAAGTGTCCTCATAGACCATGTTTACATAGTGGTACCCATGTCATTATAAACGTTTGTGTCCTCGTAAACCACTAATGCCTGATCACACTCACACACACACACTCACATACACTCACACACACACTCACACACACACACTCACATACACACACTCACACACACACACTCACACACACACACACTCTCACACACACACACACTCACTGGATGTGTGGATTCTTCAGGCGCTCTTGTCTCTCGGCTGATATGGGATCAAAGCAAGCGGTATTCTTGTACAGAAGGATTGTGTTTCTCTTGTTTAGACGTTGCTAAAACAATAGAACTAGTGTTAAAATAAAAAATAAAAAAACGTTTTGTGTCAAACTCTGATTAACGTGATTTTCTTCATCATCAGTGTCGTTGTGTTTGAATCCGCTGCTGTTATTGAGATGCTATCATCGTTTTCATTCATATTTATATTATTAATAATTCATTTTTAATTATTAGTTTATTGTTAGTTTGATCTGTTAGTTAATTAACTGTAATAATCCTGACAAATACATGTTTATATTTCAAAGAAACAGAGCACTTCAGTTTTGTGTTTGTGTTCCTCCAGGCTCGGGATGAGGATCGTCATGGCGACCAGTCTCCGCCCCCTGGGCAGATTCTGGACACACCCACAAGACTTCTACTGAAGATGAACAACAACAACACGCGTGTAAATAAATAAATAAATAAACACACACACAGATAATTTGCTTTGACCGTAGAGCAAACTGTGCTCTCTGAGATTCCTCATCTTATATTATAATAATAATAATAATAATAATAATAATAATAATAATATATTATTATATTATGTGACAAGTCCATGTAAAACAATATACTGTTAAAAGTAAATGGTAATATGTTACTATTATTTATAATATGTATTAAGTGTACATAATTGTGTATATTTATAACAATATAAAAATATTTTGTGTAATTAAATATATACTAATTAAAATTAAATAGGTATACATATGAAGTATGAAGTGTACATATTTCTGTACTGTAATTTTATACAAATTATACACAAATATTTTTGTGCAAATAATTTAGAAATACAATAATTATACATATATTAACATAACATAATGCAAAATAATTCATCTTTATAAAAAAAAATTATTATTTAAAAAAAAATATTAATGTAGAAATGCATGCAGAAGAAGCTTTTATCCCAAAGTAACTTACAAAAGAGGAACAGAAGCAAATATTCAGGTTGATTCAGAATCGATGAGCACTGGAGGAATCTGGAGTGTGTTGTTTCTGTCTCTGCAGGTGTGTGATTGGTGTAAACATGCGCGACACACTAAAGAGTACCTGGACTTCGGTTCGGGCGAGGAGCGCCTGCAGTTCTGCAGCAGCAAGTGCCTTAACCAGTACAAGATGGATGTGTTTTACCGGGAAGCTCGCGCTGCCCTCGCTGGCTCCAGCTCCGCCCATAAGGACGAGGAGCCCCGCCCCAAAGCGGCTGTCACAGAAAACCAGAAACTCTTGACGCCGGAGGCCTGGGACAGACTGCCGCAAACCCTCTCGCCCCAAACGCCCGTCTCAGCGAGGATTCAAACCAGTGCCCCGCCCCCTTCTCCTGAGAAACCACACCCACCACAAAAGCCTATTCCCTTTGCACTAAGAAGCCCCGCCCCTCCACCTCCCCGCCCTCTCAGCCCTGTCCACAGGCCTCCATTTGCCCCGCCTCCTGTCCTACATCCTTGCCCTGCCCCCTACATGCCCCTCCCGCACACGTACCCACCTCATTTAGCCCCGCCCTGGCCACAACCAATGATATTATCTCCCTACCCAGTTTTCGTTCCAGTCCCGGTGCCCATTCCCATTCCCATCCCTATTCCCTCTCAAACGGGCCACCGAGGAGTCATCCGAAGCCTTCAGGAGCAGGAAGAGGATCTCACGCCTGATTCGGGTTACTCTGAGGAGAACATAAAGAGCGAGCGATGCGCTTCTCCTCTCCCTTCAGAGCGACAGGTCATTCAGTGTCTCCGAAAACACAAAGAAGAAACTCCAACACACAGAGCACTTTTTTATGCGTCCGTCTCGCCCAGAATTGTCAGTCCCGCCTCCTTGTACTCATTGGCACGTTCCAGCGCCATACAAGCCACCTCGTTCTCATTGGACAGCGCTGGCTCCACCCTGATTCCGTCTCCTCTCTCCGATTGCGAAGACGTGAAAGAGAACAGTTGCTTGGGTGGGGGGGGTGATGGCTCGACCAATCACTGGCCGGTGGAGGAGACGGACTGCCGGAGCGACCAATCAAAAGAGAGCGGGGGGGAGGAGCAAGTGTCGCAGGATGTAGAGCACACCTACGCACGGTCCGTTCCACCCAAACTACGCGAGAAAAACACGCTGATGGCCGCGCAAACGCAAAGCTGGGAGAAAAACACAGATCAGGGGTCTGAGACGAGCACACGAGACGATCCAGAGCCAGCCTTCAAGAGACGGTGCTTGAGAATCAGAGACCAGAACCAATGAGTGAGTCCACACACACACACACACGTACACTCACTCCTGTAGTGTGTCCATGTGTTGTGGGGTCTCTTCATAGGTGTAATGGTGTTTCTACTGT
>JAUMHP010000044.1:249304-259828 GCA_032361065.1 Enteromius trimaculatus | reverse complement strand
AGCTTGTTTCCTCATGGAGACCTAACTAATGTCCCACAAGATCAACATTTACTGCTATTCCTATCTTTGTGGAGATTATTGGTCCCCGTAAGGTGATAAACACCAGGTGCACACACACACACTCTCACACACACACACACACTCAGCAATGCCACTTATACACAAATAGTCTACTTTTACAATTAATCTTGTTTAAAATAGCTATATGCATTTGTAAACAATTGTGTAATTTAAAAATATACAAATAATATAAATAAAAAATTTAGATTTATTTCTTAATTATAGGTATTTCTTTTCTTTTTTTAATTGAATTAAAAAAATTCTACAAAAGCATGAAAAAATGCATATTTATGTATTAATTAATTTTAAAAATATACATATTTTGTGAAATGCAAAATAATATCCTACGACAGCGTTTTAGTGTTTTAGGAGTCTTTAGGAGTCTATAGCCTGGTTTCTCATGATTTCTGATGCTCCTTCACCTTTATGTCTTTACTCTTGAAACAAAGAGGAAAAACACATTCATTTGAAAGCGGAGCTGTTTCATATCAAAAGCAACAAAGCAGAACATTATTGTTATTTCTGGGTGTCTGACAGGCTACAAATAATGAATATAAGACCTTATATATAATACCAATCATTATAGGCTAGCATGAATAAAACAGCTTGTGAATGATCATTTAAAGTCCACCTCATAACAAAACAAAATAACGTATGCTGCAAGCCACGTTAACCTTTAGAAGGGTTTATTAGAAGGCTTCATGTGAAGAAACACCGCGGACGCTCTGCTGAACAAACACTACAGCGATCTGATCAGCGAAGAGCAACACGTTACTGTAAGACATCATTTGTGCTTCGCTATAAAACTTGAAAGCTGAGACTTTGTTTTAAAAGAAGTAAAGGGACAAATCTTATCGCTTTTGGGTGCCGCACTATAAACAACGAATCTAATGGAAGACATGAGTGAATATTACACATGATGTCATTTCTGCTAATAATCCCACATAAAAGCCTTTGTAGTGCGAGCGCTACAGCGCCCCCCAGAGACTGTGTGTGAGCTGATGTCAGGATCAAAAGTTGTTTTTTAATATATATCATGTTCTTGTTTTTAAGCGGTTTCTCCGAGAGTTCTTGTAAGATAATAATCCGGTGGCCTTCTCTCAGTCCGGGTCGTTTACAAGAGCGCTTTACTAAATATTATATTTCAATCCTTGAAACATTTCAATTTTATTATTGGAGTTTAGACTTTATTCTCAAAATATTACAACATTACAGTAATAAATATATATATATATATTAATTGAACATACCCATATGAATACAAATATTTTGTGTAATTAATAAAAACATTTATAAAATAAGTTATCATATTATTTATATATAAAAAGCAATTTAAATTAAAAATAGTTATGTAAAGAAGTTATGTTATGTTTTTTTTCCAGTATATGTATTGTTTGTTTTGTGAATGTGATGTAGATGTGTGTTAATCACCTCGCTCTGCTAGTGTTTCACATGCGTTACCATTACCCTGCTAACACAAACAAACACACTCTGCCACGCTTTATCAGTCTTATTTCTCTGGCTGAAGTGTGTGTGTGTGTGTGTGTGTGTGTGGGTTTTCCCTCTGAACGGCGCCGGACAGAAACACGATCCGTGTCGTAGCTCTGAAGTTGCATTAGCAGTGAAAAGAGCAGAATGAATCTTCTGCAGAAACTAGAGACGCTCACAAGAAACACACACAATCCTGCCTCTGTCTGTGTGTGTGTGTGTGTGTGTGTGTGTGGCTCCAGATGTTGTTTCTGGATGTTCTTCTGCATCTCATGTTTCAGTGGAAACGAGCAGGTTTTATAGAGTTTCTGAAAATATGAGCTCAAACAACCCTCAGCTAGTTACAGAGTTAACCATTTAACCCTCATAACACATTCAGGTCTGTCTTCACCTTGAAGAGATGCTAACAACATGAAGTTTTTAGAAAGGGAACAATCACACACACACACACTATATACATATTATATTTTAAAAGAGATCATTTAAAAGGTTGGGTCTGTATGGAGCACTGTAACTAGTGTTAAATGATCTATGGAGTTATATCGGTGTCAGAAGTTCCTGGTTTTTCCTGCAGTAATAACGCTCGTCACTCATTAACGAGACGCTGCTGATCAGATCACACACGCTTTGAGTCTGATTTGATTGAGTATGATTTTTCAATGAGAGCTTGGGCTTCAGCTTGGTTTTCCCACAGCAGTATGTTTATCGGTGGAAGCTTTCTCTGTTTTTGGTGGCTTTTTCCCAAAGCTAACAGAGGAAACAATGAGCTGGATTTAAAGTGATCTGGGATCAGATTTCTCCATCTTCAGGTTTCCTGGCAGTGTGTGACGAGTGTGTGAGCGTACGGAGGCTGTGTTGATTCTGCTGGAAGGCGATCCGTTCTCTCAGGGATTCACTGATGTTTGAAACTCGAGCTCACGTCCTGTTACTCTTTCTGCTCCTCAAGAGCGTTTCTTCTGCTTTCTCAGGGTTTTATTAGGGCTGTGCAGCAAAGCTATAGTGTTTCTTCTCATTATTTTAGTGCTTTAAAACAGATGCATCGGAGAGACTGCGTTTCTGCTGTAGAAGAAGCTTGTATACAGCAGCTATATGCAAAAAGTAATTTTGGCTCATTTTTTGCACATGTTCTGAGCCATTGGTCCAGTTCTGAAGAATGTTTATATTAAATATAATTTAGTGCAATAAAACAATTAATCGTGTGTATGTGTGTACACACAATATAGACAACATTTTTGTCATATATATACATACATGTGGGAATTTATACATAAATATACCCGGTACACACACACACATATATATGTTATGTAAACAAAATGTTTTGATGTGATTAATAGTAATTGTTCGACAGCATGAATATAATTATTATAATATGATGTTTTAATTTTACATTACACATACTTATATTCTAATTTATAATAATTAATCACATTATATATATAATTTAGTATAGTTATAAATTCATTATAATTATGTATTAAAGCAGTTATGTATATTTATGTATATATATATAAATATATAAATCACACTTGTGTGTGTGTGTGTGTTTCAGGAGTGTATGGAGTGCTGAAGCGACCGAGCCGAGTGTTTCGCCGGGCGATGCGGTGTGTGAACGCCTCAGTGAAGCCCATCCAGACGCAGCATCTGCCCCAGAGCATCATGGGAGTCAGAGATCGAGCGTGTGTGATCCAGTTAGACCGCATGTGTGTGTGTTTTCCTGCCGAGCTCCTACAAAGCCAGGCATTGTTCCTCAGTGTGTGTGTGTGTGTGTGTGTTCAGCTGTGGTGTAGGATTACCTGACACACACTGCTGCTTTGGCTACAGGGCATTTTTAGACTTCGCTGTAAGAGTGCCAAGAGCACACACACACACACGTCAGAATACTGAGCTCTGTAGCTCCTCAGAAGTTTAGAAACCATATATTCAGGAACATGAGTGTGGAATCGGCTCAGAACTTCTGGCTTTTTCACCCTTTGTGGTTCATTTGATAGAACTCTTCAGTTATTGGCCAAATAATGGATGATGTTTGAAGTTGCTGCCAACAGATACAGGACCACGAGTTCATTTTAGAGCAGATAGTGATGGAAACCTGCTCATGATTCATATAAACGCCCTCAAATACTGTAAGAAGATGTTTTTTTCCGTTCATTT
Source organism: Enteromius trimaculatus (assembly GCA_032361065.1). NCBI lineage: Eukaryota > Metazoa > Chordata > Actinopteri > Cypriniformes > Cyprinidae > Enteromius > Enteromius trimaculatus. The sequence continues at coordinate 256,129 of JAUMHP010000044.1, read as the reverse complement.
TTCCCATAGGGGTTTATAAAGTCTGTTACAGCATTATAAGTCATGGACCAAAGCAGTCAGCTCCCAGGAGGATCACAGCATTGCACTTTCATTTTAAGCAAAAAAGCATTTTTAAATCAGATGAGAAGACATGAATCAATCAATATTGAAGAATAATCAAATTTAAAACAATTGGGAAATATTCTATTCATTAATAAATAACTTGATTTAAAGTTGTTGATTGTTTATAGAAACCATATTTTAGTTTAACTGAAAAATGTGTGTGTGTATATATATATATATATATATTTTTTTTTTCTCTGGTGGAATTTTTTGCATAAAAATTAACACATAATGAGGATATGAATTCTGAATTGTATTTATAAGTATGATATTTTAAAATGTTAATAGGTAATACAAACATTTGGCTTTAACTGAAGCAAATGTTATCAAATAAAAGTTTCTTATATTGTGCTATTAGTTTACCGTGGTAAAATGTGTCAAATACATATATGGTGCTTTTTAAAATGCACATTAAATTATATTTAAATGCACTTAAAAGAATACAATGGTATATTAAAAATCATTTTAATACCACAGTAACGTTACCTTTAGTAAGTACGCGCAAGTTTGATGTGTGACGTCACTTACTAACGGAGAAAAGCGCGGTAACTTTGTTTCTGTCAGTTTGTTTTCTGCCACAAATCATAGTTATATTTTTTTCCTAATTTGAAATACAATTCGGATATTTTTGCCCTTGAGCAATCACTTCACTGGAGTCCAGATGTTTCATTATGTGTCATCTGTAAAAAACAAAAAAACAAGTGTGTCCTGTTGCCATAAACACGTGTGTGTCAGTATTATACAAGACCGAAGCCATCCAGTGAGTTTCACGGACACTTTCAGCACTGTCCAGCAGAGGGCGCTACTGGTATTACAGCGGATGCTGATGTGTTGATATAAATGATCAATATTTATTAAATATGATTAACCGATGTCAGACCCTATAAATGCACAATATTTCACATCAGTGCCAAATTCACAGAAGGCCAATATGAAAAACAATTTCCATGTCAAGTTTTTTTTTTCATGATTTAATTAAAACGAATATTTGTATGTTTTAGTTGCATTTTTATGCTTAATGTCCATCAGATGTTCTCATGGAAATGTATACTAGCTGTACATTAATTTAAATGTGATAATACATGCTTATCTGTGTGGTACAATCGAAATGACCTGTTGTATGTCATTTTATGAGAATTATGCCAATGACTAGACTTGTTGATAATAAAAACCTTAAACATCGCAGTATTTACCGCGTATTTATTTTACAGTTTGTGACATTATTATATTTGGGGCTAGTTGTCACACTTTTCCCTGCTAGTTTTTTTGCAGCCTCTTATTGGTCCTCTCGTCTGTCTATCAAAGAACCTGACGCGCGCTTTTCTCGCGGGCGCGCGCAGTGACAGCTGTCATCGGGCGCGCGCGGCGGAGCGGGTGCACAACAGGAGCAAAAACATCAAATACCTTTGCCTACGGTACGTCATCATTTTATAATTAATATTCCCTAATTTACGCTCATCTGTAAGTGTGCTTTAGCCTCGTCAGTGTGAAACACGAAGAAGAACAGCTTATTTCTGTGCATTTATAAAATATAGACTAATATTTGTGATGTGTAATATTTGTAATGTATATATTTTTTGCTGTTTGTATTCTAATGCTTCTCAAGGCAGTTCTGTCAGAACGAGAGAAATGTTTGATACTAGTAATATTTGTTATAATAAGAGTAATGCTTTAAACAGACCGTATAATGTAGGGATATATAATAAATATATGATAATATAATGCTAGAGATGCTGTTATAGAGTCACATACGTTTATGGAAACACCACCATCTTCCTCCTCCTCATCATCATCATCATCATCATTGTCCTCTGTGTGTGTGTGTGTGCTTTAAAGGATGTTTAAGATTATTGTCATAGATGTAGGGTGAGACTAGAAAACAAAATAATCGTGCTTTCCTGCTCTGTTGTGCTTAAATTCAAGCTGATTAGACAGAGCACAGAGAAACAGCTGAACAGAATAGAATAGAATAATATCGATGGCAATGAAAGATCTTGTAGGTTCAGCCATAAAACATAAATGTTGCTTACAGTAGAGGACTAAACCAGCTAAAAATAAAAGGCAACGTTCTAAGAGCGTTATGAAAACGTTATTTCTAAATGTTCCCATAACGTCTAGATTTAGTAACATTTTGAGGCTCGTGTAAAGCAATATTACATGTGTTCTGGGTTTGTTGCACCACAGAAAAAAAGAAAGAAAAAAAAGTTTTTTTAAGCTCCTCGCCAATCGTGAATGATTAAAAACCGCCAAGTGAATAAAAGAAGTGATCAGAATCTAGAAGCTGGGGGCGTGCCCGCTGTATGCCACGCCCACTCGCGGGAAAACTGCCACTCTCTCAACTGTCAAATACAAATCAATTTGTTTTTACCACAACCAGGTAATATGCATATGCAGGCGTAAGTTAGCTAGCAAACTGTAGTCTGTAGTTACTAACGGGATTGTGAATCGCTGATTAACGTGCTCTAGTTGTGCCCCAAAAAATCCCGAACACGAACATGAAAACCTTTAATAGTCGAACTCCACAATTCACAGGTTTCAGCGCACTTACAGTCAGCATATCTAATACGGACTTCAAGGGAACATTACTTTTGATAATTTAGCATACATTACGGGAATGTTTTAACATAACCTTTTCCCTGAGGCTTCCGTTTGAAGCTTACGAGAAAAATAACCAGAAACGGTAAACCTGTTTGCAGCAGACACCAGTGTGTTTAGAATTGAGATAATACATTAAAATAACATGATAGGACACATCAATTTTCAATATCAAGCAGCCACGAGTTTGCGTTTTTTCGAAACATTGCGAGAACCTTGCTGGAACGTTCTGAGGTTCTGTTCACGCAGAACTCGTTTCGCGCCACTTTTTCTACGTGTAACACTAGACAGACGTGTAAGAGCTGCACCTCGCATATGAACGCAGTGTTTTTAACGTTAGCACGCAGCGCTCATCAAACAGTTACAGCAACAGTGCACCAATCAGAAGAGCCAGGCGCTGTTGTTTAAGGTAGCGAGTTTGCGTGGCGACTGTGGTAATATGGCGGAGGAGGCGTTCTGGAAACCCGTTCCTGACTGTTTTTTGACACAAAGACAGGCTCTGTGTGAACACTACCTAAGAATAGTTCCTTAGCTAGAAACAAAACACGTTCTTTGATGTTGCATTGTGAACATTATTGTTCTGCTTGCGTGAACACACACACACACACACACACTGAATGATGTAAGCACAGGCAGACGCATGTGTCTCCTCATCTCACATCACACACACACATGCACGATCACACACTCCTGCTGGGGATTTGCATGACAAATGTGCATTAGTCACAGTCCTGGGGTGTGTGTGTGAGAGAGAGTATGTGTGTGTATTCATGCAAGCCAAACAATAATGCGTATGCAACTAAAATGAAGTATGACCTATTTTCCCATACAAGGACCACAGTGAGTGTATTTATAGATGTTTAGACTTTTAATGGTGGTGTGATGCTTTTAATATCAGAATCTTCTGAAATCAAGCAGTGTGTGAGTGTGTGTGCATATTAAAGTGAAGCAACATTAAAATGAAATGTATTAAAATGTAATAAAATGTAAGAATCTAACATATTTAAATATTTAATAATTAGTTATTATAATTAGTTAATAATAGAGCACACTGGTATTACAATGGAACACAATATTCCTACAGTATTAATACTGAATTGATTAAAATACATTTAAAGAAAGTGAATTATTTTTGATAAATAATACTGCACATTATATTGACAGAAAGCTAAATATTTACACACTAAATAATGTTAATTGAAATAAAATAGTTATTGATATTACGTTTAGTAATATTTATTACAGCTTGTAAAATCTGAATCTTCTGTGCAGAATAATGGCCGCGGGCTCGAGCTCCATGAGGATTCTCATTAAAGGTGGGCGGGTCGTTAATGATGATGTCACTCAGGAGGCGGATGTTTACATCGAGAACGGGCTCATCCAGCAGGTGGGGCGGGACCTGATGATTCCGGGCGGAGCCAAAGTGATTGACGCGTCTGGGAAGCTGGTGATTCCTGGAGGCATCGACTCCAGCGTTCATCTACAGCAGACCTTCATGAATGCAAACACACAGGACGACTTCTACAGCGGCACCAAGGTCACACACACACACACACACACACACATGCATCATTATATAGATAATATGAGCAGTTCTCCACATGAAAGACTGGAAGATCAACGAGATGCTTCTTTTCTCTCCAGTACAGTAGGAAGTTAAATGAAATGAAATGTGGAGGGTGTTAACAGATGATTGACAGGTCAGTTTACTGCAACAGGTAAAGATGCAGGTGTGTGACCCAAAGCTTGCTACTCTTCTGCTACACACTCAGAAGTGTGTACTTCTTCACCAAAACAATACGTACTTTAAGGGTGTAGTATAAGTAGACACACTGAGACGGGAATCTGAATTCTACGAAAAAGTCACATTTTTCTGTTTCTTTTCCTTTTTCATGATGAAAGCTCAGGGAACACATTTAGGATATAAAAACATGGCTCCCCTGCTTTCTCGATTCGATTCGATTCGTTTCGTTTTATTTTAACTTAAAATCTCCTGAGCACGAACATCACGTAAGAAAGACATCATATGAGCATGTTTTCTCTCTCTTATGAGAATCTGTTGCTGAGTTCTGTACGCTCCATTTAAGTTACTTTTATTTTGATTAAAATATTTTTTTTATTGTATTATAATAACAATAAATAATGCATGATTACACGGCAGTTACTGTGTTCTGTATAACTTCTAGAAGACTGAGAGGACGCTGAGAGGGGCTCCAGAGTCTTTTGTGTCTGTCTCTCTCTCACACGCGTTAATATTCCTCTCGTGTCCGCTCAGATCTCCAGCATCACACTGTGTGTGTGTGTGTGACTGTCCTCTGCTGTCTCCTGTGGTTGTGGTCTGTAGGCGGCGCTGTTGGGCGGCTCGACGATGGTGATCGCTCACGTTCTGCCCGAGAGAGACGTGTCGCCGCTGGAGGAGTTTGAGAAGATCCGCGCTGTCGCTGATGCCGAGGCCTGCTGTGATTACGCTCTGCACGTCAGCGTCACCTGCTGGACACCCAGGGTACTGCATGTCCTCACACACTGTCCAGAACAGTGTAAAATATTGCTAATTCATTTAATTTAATTTAATATTTGACATAAGATGATATCTGTGCATATTTACTGAATGAAACATTTAACAAAGTGGGATTTGTAGCTGAGTAGCATACTATTGTTTAATTTAATTTAGTAGATTACTTTAATATTTTGCATCATATTTTGCATTTTAATAACTGGAAAATAGTCAAGTCAAGTCATCTTTATTTATATAGTGCTTTATGGCCACAGCCATATCACCCTGCAGCCCGAGCCTGGTTGCCCACTGAAGCTAAGCAGGGCTGAGTCTGGTCAGTACCTGGATGGAGACCTGTTGGTAGAGGTGTTAGAGGCCAGCAGGGGGCACTCACCCTGTGCTCTGTGTGGGTCCTAACGCCCCAGTATAGTGACGGGGACACTATACTGTCAATAGAGTACCGTCTTTCAGATGAGACGTTAAACCGAGGTCCTGACTCTCTGTGGTCATTAAATATCCATGACACTCATCGTAAAGAGTAGGGGTGTCCTGGCCCTTGTCTATCATGGCCTCCCAATAATCCCCATCCATTGATTGGCCGTATCTCTCTCTCCTCTCCACCTGTAGCTGGGGTGTGGTGCCAGGTGGATGCTGCACACTGGTGGTGGTTGAGGAGAGAGTTTTTAATACGATAAAAAATGAATAAATTGAAATCAGCAATTATTTGGTTGCTGTGGATATTCTGGAGCGGTGTTGTTGGCTGGTTCAGGTGCGCAGGGAGATGGAGGTGTTGGTTGGAGAGAAGGGTGTGAACTCCTTCCAGATGTTCATGGCGTATAAAGACGTGCTGATGCTGAAGGACCAGGAGCTCTATCAGGTCATGCACACCTGTAAAGACATCGGAGCCGTCGCTCGAGTCCACGCCGAGAACGGAGAGCTGGTGCACGAGGTGCTGACTCTGATTCATTGTGTTTTACCTGACGTGATAACTAGCATAACATTTAATACAATAACAGTATAGCATACTGCTTTCCATTATTTTATTCTGTTTTATTTTATTAATTTTATTTCATTGGACATATTTACTGAAATAAACACTGAGCAAAAGTTCTTATGACAACAGAACAGCATTCGACTATTTTATTCTAATCCTCTTGATTTTCTCTGATGTGCTTGTAATGTGTGTGTGTGTGTGTGTGTGTGTGTGTTTAGGGGGCAAAAGAGGCATTGGATCTGGGCATCAGTGGTCCGGAGGGGATGGAGATCAGTCGACCAGAGGAGGTGTGTGTGTGTGTGTGTGTGTGTGTGTGTGACTGAGTGTTTTCTTACATTATGACTAATGTCTGTCTCTCTGTGTGTGTGTGTGTGTGTGTAGTTGGAGGCAGAGGCCACACATCGAGCCATAACCATCGCAAACAGGGTGAGTGTGTGTGTATGTGTGTGTGTGAGAGTGTGTTCTTGAATATATGGTTTATGAGGACACAAATGTGTATAATGACATGGGTACTACAACGTAAACATGGTCTATGAGGACACTTCCTGTGTCCCTGTAAAACAAAAGGCTTAGAAAACATACTAAACAGTGTTTGAGAATGTAAAAGTGTGTAGTGTTTCCTGTAAGGGGTAGGTTTAGG
>JAUMHP010000044.1:184174-206674 GCA_032361065.1 Enteromius trimaculatus | reverse complement strand
TAATTGGATGTATTTTATTAGTATTTTAATTTAGACGACACCGGCCCCTGTTTGACAACCACTGCTTTATTATACTCCAGGTTAATGTTAGCTTATTTTTGTTTTAATTGTATTGTTTTATTGTTTACGGTATCATTAAACCAGACAGTTCTAGCTTTTACCCAGCAGGCACCTTGATATAAATTTGACCTCAAATCAAGTCAAGATGCATTTTAAATTAAGTTTGGACAGCAATTTCTTCCAGTGGTTATTAGGTTAAAAAAGATAATGCCACACTAAAATAAGCGTAATGTGTTTTTAGGCCAGAATATGTTTGATTTACAGCAAATTAAAGTCACGTCAAGTTTTTGACATCAGTTTGATTTACATATTTGACATCAATTTTAAAGTCTCTTCAACTTTTTTAGGTTATTACATGCAGAGGTTTTGCTCCAGTAATTAAAACCTCTGTTTGGTTTTGTTTTTCAGAGTTTTAAATGATTAGACATCCAGTTTTTATATCGACTATGCGTTCTGTTAGCAAGCTAAGAACCGAATAATATCTTCCAAGGGTAACATGTAAAGTGTAAAATAAAAAAATAAACGGTCCTAGTACTGAGCCTTGAGGTACTCCATACTGCACATGTGACCGGTATGATTCCTCTTCGATTTCTCGCTTTCATGTGCTTCAATTTTAAATACTTAAACAACTAATACTAAATAAACATGAATAAAAACTTATCCCAAATGTAAACACCCGTCTGTGTGTGTGTGTCAAACGTTTTCAATATTTCTTCTTCTGTTTCTGCTCGGCTGCAGGTTCACTGAGTGGGGCGCAGACAGAGCTGAAAGGTCAGAGGTCGTGGTAAAGAAGGTCACACACTGTCTGGTCTGCCGTCACCCGGGTCAGTATTAGTAGGATCTGATTTGCTGCTCTGAGAGCGGTCAGTGTTTCTGAGCTGGTGTGTGTCTCCTAGGCTCTGCTAAAGGTCACGAGCGTAGCGGCTGTGTGTTCTGTGAGAGCCAGCGCTTCTGTTCTCCGCAGGACTACGACTCCCAGTGTCCCTGTGACTGGCACCGCACCCAACACACCCGCCAGGCCTCCTCCGCCGAAGCCAGCATCAGGAAGTACGTAAGAATACAGGTGTGCTGTAGGACTGTGCCATAACATCTCCATATTTTGACCTTTTTATGTCCATTTTTACTTTAAAAAGCCATTTTTTAAGTGTACATTATCTTTTGAATCAAATTCTATCATTTAATAAATGAGTTAGAATAATAAGACATCTGGGCTGTTGCCAGGCAGATGAAATCAGAAACACAGAAGCGGGGTTTAGATGTGTTTACACACTGTTTAATGCGGGACCTGCAGTTACACATGCATAAACAATGTTTTGACATTTTAAACAAAATATTGATATTTGAAATTATTTAAAAAATAATAAGAAACCACTGGTAGGTGACAACAGTTCACTGTAAATGAGTGAGTCGATGCGATTGAACCGAATCATTTAAACGGTTGAAAGAACACACACTGCTCTAACACACTAGACGTCATCACATCCTGTGTGTGTGTGTGTGTGTGTGTGAGTGTGTGTGTGTGAGAGTGTTCTGGAGGTGTTTGGTCTTGATAATACTCACAAAACCCAAACACTATTGATACTCTATAATGACTAATTGCACACCGGTAAGACATATTCTGATATTATCACAGACGATACACATTACACAGCTCCTGCTAGAACAGTGAGGAAGAGGTTCAGCTGAAACCTCGCTCTTTAGTGGTTAATGAAGCTAATCTGCGGGCGGCCTGTCTCTTTAAGAGTGTGTTTTGTGTGTTCGCAGGAAGACTCTGGCGAATGTGCACTTCCCCTTCACTGAGGTCAGTGTTATAGTCTGGTTTCTTGGTTCAGGGCATCAGATGCTCACACTGACGGGTCTGCTGGTGTTTCAGATCATCAGGGAGTTTCTGGAGACGAAGGACAGGCCTGCTGCTCCGTTCCGCCGGAGGAAGCCCAGCCTGATGCTGATGCAGGTACGGATCTCTTCAGAGCTCTTCTGAGGCTCTGCACCGGCCGTGTTCTGATGGACCTGTGTTTGGATCATCAGACGTTTGCTCTGGAGAAGATGGACTGGCCCAAACACTACAGCAGTGAGAAGCTCCTGTCCCTGATGACCTACACCGAGCTGATGAACCGCAGACACGGCCGAGACTCGCAGGCCCAGCTCCAGCCCCTCAGGTCAGAGAATCCTAGCAGTCTCTTTATTTAGTCTGAGGTGCTAAAATAACTACAATAAAACAAATGAAAAATCACACCACACAGTTACTTTTGTCATGTTTTACTGTAATATTCAGAGCGAAAGAGCTTCTGATTATTCGAGACAGATCTACAATAAAACCTAAAAGTTATTAAGTAAGCTAGTAGAGGTGTTCAGATTTAATTGATGGTTTATTATTATTAACTATTTAATTGTTTAGACATTGGTCTTCTGTGTTATGAAATCATCATTCACACACACACACACACACACACACAAGTTTGGGATCAGTTAGATGTTTTTTTAATGTATGTTCATGAAAGCTGCTATTATTTTTCATGATTGTTTCATAAATAATAAATGTGAATGGTTTCTGAAGACTGGAGGAATGATGCTGAACATCACATCACACTCCAACACAGATCCACGCAGAACACGGCTGATTTACATCAGAATAATATTTCACAATCTTGACCATTTTTTGTATTTTTGATTAAAGAAATGCATTCTTGGGGAGCATTAAATGCTTCTTTAACCCTAAAACTAGGGACAGATCCTGTGAGATACATACATTCAAATCAAAATTAAAAGTCTTGTTTTGAAACAAAAAACATCAAGTTGTATTATTTGTGTCCCAATAAGATGGCAATGCATTAATTTCTGATGGTTTTGCCATTTTTAGGGTTTAAAAATAAGAATCTTGATCCCAAACAGTGTATGTATATAGAGTATTTTATATCTTTGTGCTGTTAATATGTTTGTATTATGGTCAATATCTTGTGACTTTGTTGTGAATGCTTGTTTGTGTTCTGAAGTGAAATCTTCTCTTCTCAACAGAATACATAAACGGCGGGTCAGGAACGGCGTTTCCTGCTTCGAGGTCATCTGGGAGAAACCAGGTGATTCAGATCATCTTTTAATGCAGCGGTGGCGTGAGTTTTACTGAGTGTTGTGGAGGAGTGACGGCTCGTTAGTGTCTGGCTGTGAGGTCAGATCGGAGGGGTCAGGGGTCACAGGTGAGGAACAAATGTGTCACCTTCAGGTGCTTAAAAGAGCTTCCTGCAGACACCGTGAGCCTGACCCGTCAACACTCTTCACCGCCGTAAAGTCTTTATTACAGCAGCTCTTCAGAACACATCAAGGGCTTTCAGGTGTCCAGGCCCGTCATTTTCTAGTTTTGCTTTGCTCTTTAACCCTTTTCACAGAAGCAGTCATCAGCAGCACAGGTATTTATTGTAGAAATACACATCATTTGTTTTATGACAAAAATCATCAAGATATTAAATAAAGGTATTATGTATTAGTAATATGCACTGCTAACTTCATTCGGGCAACTTTTAAAGATGATTTTCTCAGTATTTAGGTCAGATTCCAGATTTTCTAACACTGGTTCTGTGCAGAGTGAGTTATTCTGAAGAGATGGTGAGGGTATAACCGTATCTGTTTGAGCTGGTGGGTAATGCTGTGGTTTCTGTGGTGTCAGATCACTTTGTGTTCTCCGAGGGTCATGAGGAGCAGACGGAGGTCAGGACGCTGGAGGAAGAGTCTCTCTTCAGTCTGGCGTTCCCAGAGATCCTTCAGGACTTCCAGGAGCAGAGAGCCGGAGCTCAGGAGATCAGAGCCCAGAGTATGTGCTTCATTCACTCCTCAGGAACATGTATTTAGAACAATTTTATTTCATATATACATCAAATACACAGTCAAACCAAAAATAGCCTTCTTTTTTAAAAAAAAATTACAAACCCAAACCTGAACTAAATTTCAAAAGTGAACCGAATACATGCATATATAGTATAATAGTTATTGATACTGAAGTATGACTGCTGGGACAAAACTGTATTATTGAAACATTTAAAGACATTAAACAGGGTTGAGTTGTAATGGTTTTCTGTGGTCATGCCACCAAATAAAACCGAAGCTGTGACCTGGTTTTCTATTCCCAAATAAAACTATTTATCAAACTAAATACATGATATATATTTAAAATTGCATTTTATGTTCATTATTTTATGTTGCGTTTGCAGAAAAGAAGCCGAAAGCCAGGAAGGAGAAGCCGTCTGATTCCCATGATGCCGTGTCGGATCTCTTCGCTCAGATGTCTCTGCAGACAGAAGCGGAACCAGACCCTGGATCTACCCACAATCCTCCGTCACCTGAGATCCAGCCGCTACCTCCTTCCCAGAAGTCCCTGTCCGAGTCGGCTCTGATTGGCCAGCTGCAGCTCAGCAGTATAGACTGGGACTCTTCGTCGTTCACGGCCTCGCCGTCCCAGAATCCTCAGAGTGACAGAACCGACCCGAGACCGGTGGAAGACACAAGCTGCTCTCTTCAGGAGCGAGTACTGACCACAAACACCCAGAAACAGACGCTTAAGAGCCCTGGAGCTAACACCCAGAAGACCAGCAGAAACCCTCTCAGACCTCTGAAGAGCATCCCGGGCCACAGGAACCCTTCAGAGGTCAGCAGGAGCGTGTGTCAGATGACAGTCAGCGACGACAGCGATGCTGAGAACAGACAACAGCCCAGGGTCCGGGTCCGGGTCCGGTCCAGACCGCTCAAACCAGCCCAGAACCAGCAGACAAGGGCTAAAGCTGCTGAGACACCAGAGAAAGAGCCTCCCACTGTCACACTCACCCAGGTGCATGCTGGGCCGCTCGAGGAGGACTCTTCGGACGCTTCGCTGGACAGTCCCCGACCGCTGGCCGAGAGACTCAAGATGAGGTTTGGGAAGTGAAGGGAGCAGAACCAGACGGACCGTTCGTTAGAGAGAGTAATGCTTGGAATTAAAATTTGATCATAAAGCTATACTCAGTTTGTCTTTTAATGTGCAGTTTTTTTGGTCCAGTATCGTGAGAGAAGCTGTGATACTTCTTTTTTTGATTCTGTGATGAATAAAATGTTAAAATAGAAATCTTTTCTAAGCATTTACTATCACTTTTTATTAAATTAACACATCCCTCCAGAATTAAGTATTAATTTCTTTAAAAAAATGTACTGACTTCACAATCATCAATGCATATTTTAATTTAAAATTTTATCTTTTTTATGACTTATGAAAATATTTATTTTACCTGTATACTTCATTTTCTTCTTTTATGAAAATCCTATATTTTTAGAAACGAATCTAGAGTATAATCTGTGATGATGCAGTTTAAGGTTGTTGAATCAAGCATCCTTTGGGGCTGAAAGAAGCCGTCAGAATAACATCAGGATCAAAGTAACAGTCAGGTCCTAAACAAGACATAAACGCCGCTCACTTCCTGTCAGGCCTTGATCCTGAGTGACAGCTGTCACACCTCTCCAGACAGCTGCGGACGCTTCACATCATTTCTGTTCATTAATAGCTTTAAACTCTCCTCCTTTATTGTCTCTCATTACTTCAAGCAGTGCTGAAATCTGCCAGAATTTAAAATCCTCTGTAAAATCCTGTTTCTTTAAACTTATTTTTGCATAAAGAACACACACACACATATATATATGTAGATTATTATTGAAATAAATATATATAGAGATTATTATTGAAATTTTTAGGAATGGTTCTGTAGGTTTTAAGGAAACCTGACTGTTCGTTAACTTAAATTTTGTAATCAATACAAATTCATTAATTTATAAAACGCAGCTAACAAACATAATAAAATAACTTAAGTAAAAAATTAAGAAATTGCGTTTTTATAACCCATTTTAAAACGCTTTTTAGACGAGCTTTATATGAGAATATTCCATTTCGTTCCAAATGTTCTGAAATATTTAAAAACATAGTAACTTTTTTTTCCAGGTTTCAGAAAAAAAATCCATAAAGATGTATAAATAATGTCTTTGTTCTAAAGTTTTGAGAGAATTATTACAGACCAGCAGATGACTGAAGGAACGTTCTAGCAATGGTTCTAGAAGAACGTTTTGTTGTTAGGGGTTATTCCAGAAACCAAAACAAGTTTGAAGAGGTTTTATTTTTTAGCTGAAAGTGTCGTCCTTGTTAAGCAAGGTTCGATGTTAATTGCGAGGCGCGCGCGTGTGAAGCTCGTCTGATCGCGTCACTGCGCTAATTGTCGTCGCGTCGACTTAAAGAGTCATTTCCCACAAAAGGGAATCTAATTATTTTCTTTTCTCTTTCACATTATCCGCCAACATCGCCTGTTTCGCACGTGGGTGGCAAGTCCTCTTTGAACTCGGCGCTCGCGGAGCGGCTATAAAAGCGGCGGAGTGCGTCTTTTGCGCACTTTATCGCGGACATGGCGCAGATCGACGTCGACGCGTTCACGGCGCAGGTTCTGTCTCATTGGGACTGGAGCAGAGAGGACAGGGCGTTTGAGGACGCTTCCTCGCCGGAGTCCGGACTCAAAGACGAGCAGCAGAAGCCCAAAGTGAAGATGAGCGTGAGGAGAAGGATGAAGGCCAGCGAGCGCGAGAAGATGCGCATGCGCAGTCTGGCGGAGGCGCTGCATCAGCTCCGCGAGTATCTTCCTCCGGTCTACAGCCGCGGAGCGCAGCCGCTCACCAAGATCCAGACGCTCAAATACACCATCCAGTACATCAAAGAGCTGTCCAGCATCCTTGAGCAGCAGATCTGACTCCGGTTCGCGCTCGGCTGCTGTGGGAACGCTTCAGACGCGGGAACATTGTGGCAGTGTTTCTTCTGAACTGAACTTTTCGGAAACGTTTGATGAACGTCCAGCTTCGCGAAACAATGCTCCACATCTTTGAGAACTGTGAACGAAATGAACTTTACTGGAATTTTAGCGTTACGTGAAGAACCTTGCCAGAACGTTCCCCAGATGCTGTTGTACAGATTAATATTGTTCTGTGTTTGTTTGTTCATCCACTCTCATGAATTTATTCGGATGTATATTTCTTGCTGGTGCTTGAGTGGAGCGTCGGTGTCTAATATTCAGAGTGTTTCTATAGTTATGTTTACACTGGAATCGCTGAATAAACGGTTTATTCGTGTTCATAAAACAGCTCTTTGTATTTTGTGTCTATATTTATCTCAGGGAACAGGTTTGAGTTAGAATAACGTGTCTAAAGCGTTACAATTTTCTTTATAACGTTTCTTACAACATTGTACTATTTTACACGCAAACTATTTTGTTATTTAAGGTTTAGTTCTGAGCTTCTAAGAACTTTAAAATGTCCTGTTTTCTTATCATGATTACAACATTACCCTATCTGAAGGTTACATAAAAGGTTTCAAGTACAAATAGGTTTAACTGAAGTCGATAAGACATTTTCCTCATTTTCACAGCAATGCAAATGCTAGATTATTAAACTTCTAGCAAAAAGAATGAGATAGGCCTAAATACATAAAATGATGAATCTGTAATTATTATATTTGAAAGTGTTGTATTCTCAGGTGAATAAAGCGAGCTCAATTAGGAAAACGCTAAAATGCTTTGGGATTAAACCGGTTCACGTACAACAGCGTCGTGACGTCAATGTTGTGACGGGAACGCTGGCCAATCGCAGCGCTGTGTTGGCTGTGGGAGGAGCCTCGTGGTACAATGACGCGGTGACAAAGAATCAGCGCTGGTTGTGACGGAGCGGCGCGGGCCGCCATTTCAAAGCCGAGGAAACGCGGGAGCTTTCGCGGTGTAACTGACGGATGCTTGTTTTATAGAATACAGCGAATTACGTTGTGTATTTTTAAGGCTCGTTGTTTACAAGAGCTCTCAATCTCAATCAGGTGAGTGGCTAAAAACGAGCTGCGAGCTACTACTGGAGCGCTTGTGTGTTTACTGTCAGTCAGCCGTTAAATCCCTCGCCGTCGGTAATTCTGAGGAAAAACTTCAGCGTTTTAGCAGCAAACGCGCGTTTCTTTGATAGTTCGGGGTTTATTTGTGTTCACATAGGATGCATTTATCATCTAGAGCAGCTATTGTTCTGCTATTTGGTTCAGTTTGTGATTATTGCGATATTATGTCTTCTAAGCCTCCGGTAAATCTCTGATTGCGGGAAATAAATGAACTGAGAGCTCGCACATCCCTTTAAAATCACCATATTAGTGAATCAGTGTCATCTGTGATTAAACACGCTTTCAGGTGGAATAATCGCTATATTCAGCTGAGAGAATACATTAAGCAACATGATTCTGTAGTTTAGGCGTTTAAATTTCACATTCTACATGTAATTATTAAATTGTGCAATATAGTATTACTACATGAGCCTCCAAGGAAATGGAATGGACACCTTGGTGACGTCACCTTACACTCAGGGGTGGTCGGAGATCTGCACAACTTCAGGACGTCAGATTTTAACTCCAAACATTAATGGACGGCATCAAACCAAATATTGCACTGAGTCAAATATATTTAATTCTTCTGAATATATGATTGAATGCATCATATAATAAATATTGAATTAAACCAAACTGTTAAATATTAAAATTGCAATTAAAATATAAATGCATATGGTATGTCCTGCCCCAACTTGCTGTTTCAGTAAGAAATAATGTGGTCTTCAATGAGCCCAAAAAACTGCTAATATAGTCATTTCCTTCTCGATAATCTTGCATCTTGAGGTGTTTTCTTTCATGCATCAGCTCTCCGTTCTCAAAAGCTTTATTTCTACCTCAGAGCGTGTCTTCTACAGTCAGTGGTTCACACTATTAATACTCTGCTTGTGGCGTGCTCTGAGGTCCCCGCGGGCCGGATCAGCTGCTGCTATCCCAGCAGGCCGTTAGTGATGTGAAGCCCGCCGTCTGGGTTTAACATGTCAGGTGTTTGACTCGGAGGCTGGAACATTTCCAGTCTGGATGTGGGTCAGAGGTGATGAGTGTGTACTACTGACAGTCTTTCACTGAAGAGCATGCTTGTTTTACAGATGGATGCCGACACGGAGCAGGTGGAGGAGACGACGGAGGTGATGGAGGCCACGGAGACGCCGTCCCAGGAGGAGCCTTCAGCTGACAGCAAGATCCGGTGAGTCACATGACCGAAGCTGCAACTCTCTTTGGTTGTTCCCGTCACTAATCCGTGTGTTTTTTCACAGGGCTCGTGGAGGGAAGATGCGCGGCAGAGGAGGCCGCATGCCCCGTGGGTTCCGTGGAGGACGGGGGATGATGATGATGATGAAGGGGTTTCCACCAGGTCCCATGAGAGGAAGAGGCCGTGACGGGTTCACCAACGGATTCGGACCCATGAGGTCCTGTCCACGTGTTCTCGACTCATTCTCCTGCGCCCTTATAGATCACGGCGAAACGTTTGAAAGAGTTTGCTTAAAACTCTTTTCTCGCTCTCTTGCAGGAGAGGCATGGGTCGCACGTGGCCGTATCCAGACATGCGCGGCCGGCGAGGTCGAGGCGGTCCAAGAGGAATGAACCTGGGTCCACCGGGTCCACCTCCTCCACCCATGCACATGAGAGGACCTCCGCCACACATGCACAGGTATGGATCTGCACACCTTTATCATGTCTTTTGTGGTCTGCACCGAACCAACTAATGCATTCATCCAGATATTGCATTCAATCATGTTGCATTGACCCAAATAACGCACAGAACAAAATATTGCATTGAATATTGCATTGCAGCTAATAATGCATTTACCCGAATATTGACTCTAAACAAATTTTGCGTTGAACAAATTAGTTTAAGTAGTAATTGTCTATTGATTTCTCAGTTATACTGATTGTGCTTTAGTTTCGTTGGAAAAGAACTAAAGTCTCAGTGTTTTGAGAGACATTGTTGTTTATATGCATCTATAAAATGTATAAGCATATTTTAAAATAATTTAAAGCTGCAGTTTCTGTGCTCTAGCAGGTAAACGTGCGTCCTGTGGAAGAACATTGTAGCCGGATCTACTTCCCTCTGTTTATGTCTGAGACGAATCACGCCGGTAGCGGGGGTTCTTCCGCAGCGGTAGCAACCCGAACCAGTCTGAATAGTGCCAATATAAACGCTTATCAAAGATGTACCGTAGTGATTCAGGACAAGCCAGAAACACGGCTTATTTAAATTTTGAACACACAAGTAGCTACGGACTGCAGCTTTAAAATGCTTTTATTTAAAGGAAATAAGTAAAGATCCCACGGAAGAAAAATCCGTAATCCAGGTGTTGAGCGTAAAGGGGCGTGTCTCTCCACAGGCATGGCCCGCCTCCTCCCCCGCCCCCTCCAGGACACCCGGCATTCCGAGGGCGACCGCCACACCCCCGGGGACGGGGCATGATGCCGCCCGGCCCGCCCCGCTTCTTCCACCCCAGAGGGTAAGAACGCACTCACTTGCTGCCTCCACCCTGTCGCTAGCGCACATGTGGTCGCGTGACGGCGCAGAGCACGGCTAAACCAGCACATAAACTACATTCCTCTAGTGCATGACCAGCCTGTGTTTCTTCATTTGTGTGTTTGACGAGTTTGGGCCCCTCTGGAGCACAACAGGCCAATCCAAATGTGTGATTTTATCCTTTCATGCAGCTACCACAACGGATCGGCCCCTCCTCTGCCCCACCCGCCTCCAGGCAGGGGCCAGCGCTGGCCGGGGCCCCACGCTGGCCGGAAGTTTTAACCCATTCTGTAGCGTTAACACACTCATTTCAGACTCGCAGGTCCTTTTACTGTAACGAGCACGCTACCTTTTTATGTTACTTATTTTGAGGACAAAGCCCCGAAAACAAAAAAACATTTAAAAGCACTCTCACTCCTGAAGACGAGAAGGAAACATGTTCTTACGTTGATTTAAATTAAGTGTATCTCATGAGACTTTTACTCCTAAGTGTTGTCTGGTCTGCGTGGTGCTATTCCTGTGAGCCTAAAGCAATCCTCTTCCTTTATTCCACGAGAAAACCTAGGATTTTAGTCGAATCGGTGTGTGTTTCTCAGTACGCTGGCACTGACCAAGCAGATCACTGACCCTCCATATGTTCTTCATGTGTAGTGCTCATGAGTTATTATTACTACTACTACAATTATTATTATTATTATTATTATTATTATTAATGATCTAATATCATAAATGTGCAGCTACTTTAAGTCAAGTGAGAATATTGCTGTTGAAAAGTATTCCTGTTTCTTTTTTTTGCTGGAATGATTCTGTTAAAATCACAAATCCATGCATTGATTTACCATGACCCTAGAGCAGCGCTACGATTTATACTTCTTCAAATAAACCTTTCCTTGCTTTTCTATTTTAAAGCCAGTTTTCGAAAGTATTTGATTCAAAATAGAAGTAAAACACGAGTAAAACCCTCTCCTCTGTGTTGAGTTCTGAAGTGTTATGGCACACTGACGTATTGTAACCGATAAAGTCATGTGAATTTGTGAATGTAAATTGAACAGAAAACAGCTTTTGACTTAGTTTTGGAGAAACAAAACAATAAAGTTAAGATAAAATGATCTCTCTTTTTTTTGGTTTATTTAAAGTAAATTATGTAATGTATTTTAAAAGTACTGCTCATTTCTGAAGCCAGATGGACAGTAATGTAAAGACTTCTCTTGTCCTTGACATGAGCACAGAATACTCACTGATGGAAATAACAGTGTCTTATGAGCATTTACTTATTTATCATGCATAATAAAGCACGTAAATGACTGTCCTATCACTGAGTACAGCTACAGTTAAACACACTGAACTGGTTTCCAGCGGAGTGAGGCTTTTAAAGTTACCAGAGGGCTGAAAATTCAAGATGTCCAAGGATGTCTCTCCAAGCCACCGGCAGACCTGCAAGTCTCAGAGAAACGCCACACTTCTGCTCGTTTGACTGATTGGGAATTCAGCTCGATTGTAGATGCATGAAACTAAACATCAAACGCACGAGCGGTCAAAAGTTTGGAGACACTAGAGATTATTTGCAGAACAAGTGAGTGTGTATATATATTGGAAGAACATTTTGATATTTTATTTTATTTAAAGGAAATAGGCTAATTTTCCAACTCCTTTAGAGTTAAACAATTGAGTTTTACTGTTTTTGAATCCATTCAGCTGTTCTCTGGGTCTGGTGGAGCACTGTTAGCGTAGCTTAGCATAGATCATTGAATCTGATTAGACCGTTAGCATTGCACTAAAATGACCAAAGAGTTTAGATATTTTTCCTGTTTAAAGCTTGGCTCTTCTGTAGTTACATCGTGCACTAAGACCAGCGGAAAATGAAAACTATGAGACTATAAGTGTACTCATTCTGGCATAATCAACAAACCGCTGTACCATGGCCTGAAAATAGTCCCCAGCGATTTCAGACGCTGTGTGATATCACTGCCCTGATGGCACCCATGATCATTAGTCTGGGATGAGAGTATAGTTTCTTTCACTTTATCTTAGTGCACGGTATAACTACAGAAGAGTCCAGCTTTAAACAGGAAAAATACAGAATCTAATCCGATTCAGATCCATGTCAGACCCGGAGACCGACTGAATGCATTAGAAACTCTAGAGGAGCCGGAAAATGAGCCTATCCTCAAAGAAAAAGTGTCTAGTTCCTTCTACATTCTGAGAATGTTTTTCAGACTCAATGTTAGACGTGTATTTTCTTGGTTATAGTGAACATTGATGGAATGTAACGTTTGAGAAGTTTGTAAGCGTTACAGTAACACTACTGAGTCGCAGCATTTAAAAACATTCGTTGAGTATCCAACTAAAGCATTTCAGGAGAAAATCTGATCCATAAATGATGTTTTGAGAGCGTTATTAAAGACCAGATCACTGAATGAAAACTGATGCATGTTGCTCTGGACATGCGTTTAAACCAGCATTTCTTTTGCTGTGTGCAGTTTTACTTTTACAAACGCATTTATACATTGTGAATTAATTTTATCACACAAAAATCTTAATTGACATGTTCTACAGGACTGATCTAAACCCAGGCAGTGCGTCCAAACTTTTGACTCTAACGCTAAGAGTGAAATATTTAGTGTATAATCTTAAATCGCTCTCTGATACACGAGGGCTTTATCCTTTCCTTTACCCTGCGTTCATAGTGAAAAAGAGCAGAGAATACGACTAGTCAAAGCTAGCTCCACGCTACTGATCTGTTTAAGAATACTGAAAATTACGCCAGGTTCATTTCACAGACTGAGATGCCGGCTGCACACTTATGGAAGATTATTTTGTGTAATACGAGGTGACGTGTGTGATGTTGATCCCTGCACAAGCTAATCAGTCAGATTTAAAACAATTTCTGCAAATTCTGAATACATTTCACAAAAAATGAAGAAGAAATCCATGGCATTAATGAATTGAAAGTGTTACTTCACCAGAAATCAGATCATCTGAGGTCGGGAGTGTGTTTCTTCATCAGATCTGGAGAAACCTCTCAGCAGTGGAAGTGAATGGGTGCCGTCAGAATAAGAGTCTGATAAAAACATCAGAATAATCCACAGCGCTCCAGTCCATCAGCTAACATCTGGAGAGGATTAAACTAATCCAGCATTAAGATGATTTTAACTCCGATACGTCAATAATAATAACTTCCTGCAGTGAAGAAGCCGCATCATAATCCAGACGGAGATGTTTAGATCTGATTCAGACCAGAGTACGTCTTCACTGGAGGAAAGGTTATGGAGTGTGATGAGCTGATGGACAGGAGTGTTGTGTGTGATTGTGCTGTTTCTCTCAGCTCTGGTCCTGACAGCACCCATCCACGGCTGTGCTGCAGCGCTGTGTTGTGCAGGTGATCGAAGCAGACACGCGTCATGCTGTGATCTGTAGGAGCCGCCAGCCTCTGCTCCTCTCGAGGCTCTTTCACTCTGGACTGACTCTTCTTGTCTCCTGAAGGGGTGAGACACCCTTCTGAAGGACTCGCAGGAGGCAGGACCCCCGTCTGCCCCGCCCACCGCCGCGTGGCCCTGCCCCCATCACCGAGGTGAGCTGAGATGTCTGTCAATCAATCACACTGTAACTGAGAACCTCCTCGGGCACAGATACACCTGTGCTGTAGACACATTTTATACATATCGATTTTGTAACTTAAAAATATTTATGCATAATTTATAAACATATTTACAACATTCATTATAAGGCGTGTTAAACAAAATACTATTACAGTTGTACAAGTTAAACTTCATAAATTATGTTTTAGTAGTTTTACTAGATTTTTTAAAATGTCTACATTTATGTATATAATTATATTAGACCTACATGAGAAATACTGATCATTTTATAATTGTAATAATTGCAAATAGCTGTACAGTTTTTATGGTTATTGTTTCAGCTGGAAAGGACATTTTCTAGGCAGCTAGCTGATTCATTTATTTATTGTAATGTTCAAATTTTATATATTTTAATAAAACCAAATCTTGCACTGGAATCTAAAATAAGCACAAGAAACACTAGCTTCTCTATTCTTTTTATTTCTTATACAATTAACAAACCCCAGAAGTCCTCTAACACCAGCGTTTCCTATTTCTATTTCCTGCATGTATGCTGTGTTTCAGCACTTCTCATTGTTTTTGATAAGAGGAACAATCAATGAATTTGTAAACGAGTTTAAAGTTATTAACTGTACCTAATAACACATTATGCCTTTTCAGAAATTATTGCAAGGTAAAGCATCCCAGTATAATCGCGGCTAGTTATTCATGTTGCAAGGCATCAACTGTATAATGCATTACATATAGAGGCTGTTTATTTTCCTGCAATAGTGTTTGAGAAGCATCCCAGGATGCACCTCACTCTTTAGGTCGCTACTCATCTGCATTGTGTATTTATTTAATGCATTTAATTCTGCAAGAATAAGATTTTAGAATATAATAAGAGGCACACTGAACATATGAGCTTCCTCAGATGATTGTGCCGCGATCTGAAGAGAAAGAAGAAGAGCTCCAGATATCTGCAGGTGAGAAAAGAGCGCTCTGTGTGTGGAGATATTCTGCTCTAACGCTGTATTTGACATTGTGCTGTTCTCTCGTGTGTGTGTGTGTGTGTGAGCAGGGAGTCATTGACTGCTTGACTTTAGAGGAACGAGTCGAGCTGCAAGACTGCGCAGACCGTGAGCCTGTAAGTAACACTCTCTCAAAGCTTCTCAGATGCTGATGTGTGTCCTTCATTTCACTGCATTAAAGGACGCTCGTCTTCGCAAATCTGCCTCGTGTGTTTCATTGTTGACATCAACAACTGTGGCTGTTAAATGCTTTACTAATATATATATATTATTAATGCACTAATTATTGTATTGGTGCGGTCAAACAATCATGTTTACATGTGTGTAGTGTGTGTATTATGTGTATACAGAGCATGCATATACACTCAAGTTATATATTAAATATACGTAAATATTTTCTAAATATATATACTGTATGTCTTTATATATACACATTCAAATAAATGTATTCAGATATAAACGGATAATAATGCTTTACTGAATGTTGCTGCAGATCTCTTTTTAATGTAGATGTAACGTTTTCAGACAAAATGGTCCACATTAAACAAAATAAATTACAGTGAGGCAAATATTTGTAAAATAAAAGAATGCTAGTTGAAAGAATATAACCCAACAGTGTGTTTCTTGGTTCAGTCGTCCCACAGCGGCCTCTCGATGTGTTCCGGGATCTTCTGTATAGCCGTCTGTACACAACACAAGAGCTCTGTTACTGAAGGAAGGGTGACTTCTCAAGCTGCTGTACTGTGCTGACGTTACCTTGGTGACCTCCATAGCAACACCCTCCGGCAGATTACGCTGAACATACTCCAGATACACCCGAGCGCTCGAGCCTGTTACCCTGGCAACCTGAGGGTAACCATCAAAATATAATTCTAAAATAGTGAGATATAGTTACATAAAATATAAAAATAAATGTTCACGCATGGGGACAGTCTCACCTCGATGCACCTGTAGTGTGTTCTCATCTCATACTGAACTCTGTGCTTCTTGAAGATGTGAACAGACTTGAGCAGCGTGAATTTGTCCACGTGTTTGTGTGGAGTCGATCTGTGAAACAGCACAGGTCAACCCTTCCAGTACAAGTGAAATATAAATGTCATTTCCTGAACGCTGCTGTCTGGTTTGTTAGGAGAGGACAGTGTCTTACTACCTGAGAATCTGAGGCTGTTACATGTTTTACTGCGGCACGGTTGAGTAGAGGCGAGATATTTTGTGTAGCGTTTGTAACGGCTTCTCATCACTGAAAACTAAACTAGTGACGTATGAATGCTGAATGGATGTTCAGAAGCTGGTTTTAAAATAAAAATTCAGCTATTCAAACACTTGCAGTTTTATATCAGGTAATGACAAACTGGACACTAGGGCCAAACACTGTGTGTGTGTGTGTGTGAGGGGGTTCTGTCATCTACTCACACACTCTCCAGCTTCAGGCCGAGCTCTTGAGCTGCTAGAGCAGCGAACATCTCGAAGCTGTCCAGCACTGCCCAGTCATGACCTTTGACCTTCAACGACAGCCTCTGATAGAGCACATCCGGCTCCTGTGACCTCTGACCCTCGCTCAGAGCCTGTGACCAGCAGCGGACCGCGGGAGTCTGCCACACACACACAAACATGAGATCCCAGATAAACTCCTCAGACAACAGATGAGCGTCATGAGATGAGAGATAACAGCACTGGGTGTTATATTACAGAGGCAGGGCTCCTGCAGAGTTTAGCTCCAGCTCTCATCAAACACACCTGAAGCTCCAGACAGGTGTGTGCAGCTGAGCTCTGCCCTCAGGGTCATGTCTGACGACCCCTGCCTCAGGCTTTCTTTTTCTTCACGTGATTCAACAACAAAACGTCATGACACAGTTCAGGAATCTGTTCTTACACAACAACTGTTTTAAAGTCACGCGTGTCATCTTTACAGAATACATTCTGTTTAAACACATACATCTTCACATTTAGGAGACAACCAGGAGCGCAAATCTTCTGAAAAGGAACATAACAGAAACATCTCAAACTTCTCTTAAGGATATATGCCTTTAAAAGCGTTTAAACCAACTTCCTTCGCTTTCGATGCAGCTTCTTAAAAGCTGAACTTTTCCGGAGTTCAGGAGGTGAGAAAGAGACTCTCCGTTCACCGGAAGCTGTCGCATTATTCAGAAATGACTTTCATGTAAGATGAGAACATACTGTTTTTTTTGTCAAATAAATAAGATTTAGTACCGAGAGGACGTGTCCGTGAAAGACCTTTGACAGAAAGCGAACGCTCCTGACGCTCGTCGTGAAGGCCGCCATGTTTTCTGATGGGCGGAAGCGGAACTGACGTCAGAACTGGGACGCGGGAGCGAAACTGCGCCTCTAGTGGAATGAATCTGATTTTGGTGAGGTCCTATATTTCTGTAAGAATGAAGTTCAAATGTTATGAGCTAAAAGCGAAGGAAGTCTGTTTTAAAGCTCTTAAAGCAATATATCCTTAAGAGTAGTGTGAGATGTTCCCTTTGATGTTTGCGGAAGATGTTTTTATGATTGTAAATTATCCTGTGTGTGTGGGAAGATTTCCTAAATGTGAAGATTTAACTGTTTAAACAAAGCAAGGTGTGTTATTCAGTGTATTCTAATTTTTGCATGAAAATCCTCCCAAATTTCGGCATATTTAACAAAGAATTATGTCAAATGAAAAAGAACGCCTTCAATTTGATCTAACTCGCTGAAAACACCTAGTACTTCCCCTTTAAGAAATTAATTAAAGTTTATTAAAATAAATACATAAATAAAAAAACACATCTTGTTATTTTTATGAGATTTAATTTATCCACTTTTGTTTAAAATTAAAATACTGAGTGGAAAACAAATAATAACAAACAAACACATAATTATGAGATAACAGAAAGTGAAGTTATGACATAAAAATACACAATTGTGAGATAAAAAGCTGTCATGATTTAGTTTTTTAATCTTATTACATTTCGATTTGACAACTTTTTTATCTCCTCATAATTTCGAATTATTATTTCCGAGTTTTATCATTTTTATGACTTTCCAAAGCATCATTTTATTTATTTACCTGTTCTTTTTAGTGCATTCCATGTTGTGATTTATATTGTTAGGTAAAGTATACATGCACAAATTATTTTATTGTAATTGTACAGTTTTAAAGTGTAATGCACACTAAGACGTAATAAACTTAAAAAAACACTTAACGGTTCCCATATCTTTTATGCACAATTATTACAAATTTATTCCACTGTTTTTATTTCATGATGATGTTTTATTCTGTTGTTTGTGTGAGCCGTCCTCTGCGCATGCTCAGTAGATGATCTGTATCTGTGCGATCATATGGTGGTCACGTGACCCCGCAGCGGCCCAGACAGCATCAGGAGCAGAGACAGCAGCGCTAAAAACACTCTCCTCTGACACACTCTCACACACAGGTAACGGTCCGCACCGGCTCGCTCGGGCTTCGGGATCATCCACGGACCGGTTCCGTGCTTCTAGCACGTCCTGTTCTGGCGTTTTAACGCGGGAGAGCAGCGAGGAGCGCGGGAAGTTAGTGTAGCAGCGGAGCTAACAAAAGCCTCAGTCTCTCAGACGAAGCTAGGGCGCTTTTTCTGAGCAATACCTCTCTTGAGACGAGGACTGTTTATTAGACCGATGCTCTGGATAACTTCGATGTGAAGAGTTTATCTAGCATTAACGTGTCTGTTCATCTGTAACCACATTCGAGTGCCGGGTTCTCGCGAATTCAATATTTGTACACATTTGTTTCTCAAAACGCTGTTATTATCGTCGTAAAAATTGTCATAAAAACAGATAGGATGATGCATTATGGGTATCCAGCGGGTAAAATAACGCTTTGTTGTTTTTGCTATAATTACACGTTACTAGATGTTTCGCCGAGCACTGGCTTTTTATCGGTCGTTTCGTGTTTGTTAACGTACCTCGGGAAAACACCGAGGTAAAACGGCAATTTAAAGCGCCGTTTGTTCTGAAGTAATACTGTTTCCGGTAACGTTATTTTAGAAACGAGGGTGTTTTTTATGTTTCACGGGATTCGACATCATTTGTGTGTTCTCACGCGCGCCAGCACGTTCAGAATCATTAATTGTGTTTATCTTCTGCCTTTGTCCTCTTAAAGGAATCCCCGACACTGATTGGCCGGCGGCTCCTCTGAAGCGATGACATCACGGGAGGAGCGCAGGAGCAGCTGACGCGCAGGAGGATCCCGTGCGTGCGTCTGCTGCCATGTGCGCGCGCAGAGGAGCGTTCCGTCCGTCGGTGACGTCACATCCCAGGAGCGATGACGTCATGAGGGGGCTACTTCGAGGAGAAAGTTTTCTGTGACTTCCGCCTCTTTCTACACACCCTGTGCTCGTGAAAGGCACGTGACTTGATTTATGTGCCTCGTTGCTAGTTTTATGCAGTACTTTTGGGCCAGAAGTGTTCGTGAAGCAGCGTTCGCTCTCACCCGGACCCCAAGGACCCGCCGGAGAGGCCGGTGACTCTGTGGATTTGCACGAGTGCGCTTGTAGAAGCAGGCATGTTCGCGGCGGTGGAGCTTGGGCCCGTACTCTGCAGCGACTCCAACATCCTGTGCCTGTCCTGGAAGGGCCGAGTGCCCCGCAGCGAAAAGGAGAAGCCTGTGTGTAGGCGGCGCTGCTATGAAGAGGGCTGGCTGGCCACGGGCAACGGCCGAGGGGTCGTGGGTGTCACCTTCACCTCCAGCCACTGCCGGAGAGACCGGCCCACGCCGCAGCGAATCAACTTCAACCTGAGGGGCCACAACAGTGAGGTGAGCACACGCCCGAGAACCTCCATAAGTACTGATCGCTGTGAGCTCTGCAGGCTTAATTTGCTTCAGAACCATGCAGAAGACACGGCAGGGAATAATACATGTGACCCTGCAGCACTAAACCAGTCCGACGGGTCAGTTTGTTGAAATGGAGATTTATGGGTGTGAAAAAAAATATTGAGAAAATATCTAAAATATAACTTCTTAGTGATGCATTTTACTAACTAATGACATTTTGAGCTATTTAGGCCCGGTTTCACAAACAGGGCTTAGCTTAAGCCAGGACTAGGCATTAGTTAAATTAAGATATTTGAACAACTTTTACAAAAATGCGTCATAAGAAAATATTACCGGTGTGCATCTTAACACAGAACAATGACATGTTTTAAGATATTTTCATCTGAGACAGCTCACACATGCAGTTTAGTCTGGGACTAGCTTAAGCCTTGTCTGTGAAACTGGGGGTTAGGGTTTTACATCATCACTTAATGCTAATGATTTGGAAAATGTATAATTTTTAACCCAAACAATGCACCTGTGCTGCTGGGCTCAAGGCCTGAGAAAGGGTTAGATTAATTGGTCATCAGTCAATTATCTGTCGATGTCTTGTGGATATACTGTTGTTTTTTGCTACAAGAATATTTAAAAGAAATCAATTCATTTAAAAGCTAATTTCTATTATTTATGCATTTAAAACTAGGCCAGGGAAAAATACATTTAATCTTTGCTTTTGTTTTGCATTAAAAAAGGGCAAGAAAAATAGGCTGCGCTTTAAGATGATGATTTCGAGGGCTGATAAAGTCTGTGTACTTCACTCACTTTCTTATATTGGTTCATTTCTTCTAAATAATCAAATAAAATATAATGAATATATCAAAAAGGAGGGAAAACTGCATCTTCACTTTAAAATCCCCCACTCTCTGCTGTTAGAAATGTCCAGCGGTCATTTTATCATGTGCAAATCTCACACTCCTTTCAATCCTTTCTGAATATTTTTATTTTCCTCCGTGTAAATGACCTTCGTTTTGCTTGGTGCTTAAATAAAAAGCTGGATTTGCATTAAAAATGTGATCTGAATCAGTAAAGTCATATCAGACTGGTGTCATTTACATCTTATTACAGGCACGTTCTGTTCGAGAGACGTGCAGCGGTGTGTGAAGTCACGCTAACGAGATCTGTCAGGTTATGAGTTATGAGAGCACACGCCCTCGTTAGCGTCTCGTCTGACGGAACAGAATCTGTTTGCTAGTTTATCCTCTCCTAACTTTGAGTGGAGATGTTAAACGGCCTGCCCTGCTCACTTTTGTCGAATGCTTTATCTTCTGAAGTAATAGGACGCTACAGAGTGATGTGTGTGTGTTTTCTCCAGCAAGTGTCCATCACACGTGAAGAGAGCAGAAAATAGACGGGATAAAAATACACGACTATAATCTGTGCTCTGCTGGGATTCTTAACCCTGCTGCATCTTTAAAGCGTCTCGTCATCGGCTTCTGATATAAAACCGTTCAGACGGCTGCTTCTACACACACACACACACACACACGCTTTTATATATTATCAGTAAAGTGAGGCCACACAGCGCTAAAAATAGTAGTTTGGGAGAAAAGAAATGTTACCTAGTTTAGTCTGCAGCTTGTGTAGAGCACACTGTCTTTAATCTGTACACAAGAGTCTGTCCATGAAGACTTGCGGAGGACACGCCGTCCCAAACCTGTTTGACTTTCTGCTAAGATCTTAAACTGATCATGCATGTTCTTAAAGAGCATCTTACTCCGGTGTTTTTGTCGTTTTCTGGTTCAAATATGCCATAAATATAAAATATCCTACATGCTTGTTTATTTGAGATGATGTGAAGCTGAATAAAGTTAATGTGTAAAACAATAAAAGCAAGTATCTGTTAGTGGGGTATGAAAGCTTAATTCAGTTCATATCTTTATTGTTCTTTTAAAAAGGTCTAACCTTCATAAAAACTGACTTAAAAAGGCAAAATATATCATTTATGCTTAGATTCTGCTTCACTAATAATTAATAAATAAATGGCTAGAGTTTCTTAATAACACTGAAAATACGTTTGCTTCTTAACATTCTCTGCTACTGTTTGTCAGAGCAGACGGTGAGAAAAACGCTTCGAGAGTGTCATAAAACTTGATCTGTTTGTGTTTCACTGGGAAAAGCAAACTTCTGGTAGGACATTAGAGCGAGTGAAGTAATGAAGATTTGATTAACCGCTCTGAGATGCTGTGTCCTCTGCTGAGGTCTCCTGACGTCGTTACGAGAGAATCTGCTCTTTATTCAGACACAAGCATGTGATGGCGTTAAACACCGCTTCACAGGATGTCCCTTCACGCTGCTGGCTTCTGGGTTTGTGTTCTAACGGTTTAAGGGATGGAAGCATGTCTTTGCTTCGGCTGTGAGTCCAGCACGTGTCCAGCACACTGCTGTCGGAGGATGAGAGGACAGTTTGGCTTTCTGCTGTAATCCTGCATTTGGTCAGATCTTCAGCCTGATCTTGTTGTGACGTCTTTATGTGGAGCCTCGTGTTCGTGTGTGTGTGTTTACACCGGTGTCTGCACGCGGAGCAGTGTGTGTCTGTGAAGGAAACGACTTATAAGTGTATTTACTGATCATGCGATTTATATAAAGACATCATGATGGAAGGGAATCGCATGATCAGTAAATACACTTAT
>JAUMHP010000044.1:150913-163086 GCA_032361065.1 Enteromius trimaculatus | reverse complement strand
CACACACACACACACACACGCTCTCTCTCTCACACACACACACGCTCTCTCTCACACACTCTCTCTCTCTCTCACACACACACTCTCTCTCTCTCTCACACACACACTCTCTCTCTCACACACACACACACGCTCTCTCTCTCACACACACACACACTCTCACAAACACACACACTCTCTCTCTCTCTCTCAAACACACACAGTATTCAGACTCATACAGCAATCATGTGTTTGTGCTGATCTTCTGATGATTGCTGAAAGCTATGAGATGAAGTAACAGATGAGAGCGTGTCTGTTTTGTTTGTTCTCAGTTTAAGATGTACAACGCCACGTTCTCTCAGGTGGAGATCTGGTTCCGCTTCGTGTTTGTGGTAATGACCTTCATCGTGACTGTGAGTGTCAGCTGCTGACCGTCTGCATGTGTTTCCCCAGCGGATGATGATGATGATGATGATGTGTGTTTGTGTGCAGTGTATGTTCGCTCACTCGTTACGTAAGTTCTCCATGAGAGACTGGGGCATCGAGCAGAAGTGGATGTCTATTCTTCTTCCTCTGCTGCTGCTGTACAACGGTGAGACTTCCTTTACATCACAATGAAGCATTACAAACTAGTGCTGTCAAATTACAAAATAAAAGTTTGTGTTTATGCACTGTGTATATCAATTATGAATATAAACACACACATGCATTACATATTTAAGAAAAAAATGTGTGTATTAAATATGTATATTATAAACAGTATGTAAATATTTTCAAAATATATACAAAAATATATGTTTGAAGACAGCAATGCTTTTATTCATCAAGGATGCATTAAACTGATCACAAAGACATTTCTTATGTAACGTTACATTTCTTTGTAAAATAAATGAATTCAAGTAATGCAGTTAGTTACTTTATTAGGGAGTAACACAAAACTGTAATGCATTAATTTCCATAAAAATGGCAAAGTAACATAATTAGTTGCTTTTTTTATGGAGGAATGCAATATTGTAACCTTACTCTCTATAAAAAGTAACAGAGTAAGATTAGTTACTTTATTAGTGGAAGGTAACATTGTTACTGATGACTTCATAAAACCGTAACGCAGTGTGTTACGCATCACTGTTCATGAGAAGTAACAAAGTAACATAATTAGTTTATTGGGGAGTAAGGTAATATTGTGAACGTATCTGTGCTGCTGTCGTAGATCCGTTCTTCCCGCTGTCGTTCCTGGTGAACAGCTGGTTTCCGGGAACACTGGATGCCTTCTTCCAGGCTCTGTTCCTGTGTGCTCTGCTGCTCTTCTGGCTGTGTGTGTATCACGGCATCCGAGTGCAGGTACGCTCTGTGAAGGGCCCTCAGTAGTGCACTGCGCTGTCTGCTGCTGACCTGTGCTCTCACCTGCAGGGAGAACGGAGGTTCCTGACCTTCTACCTGCCCAAGCTGCTGATCGTGGGGCTGCTGTGGCTCTCGGCCGTCACGCTGGGAATCTGGCAAACGTGAGAAACCGCCACTGCTTTCTGCTGCTGATGCATTATGGGATTCTCATCAGATTTCTCTTCTTATTAGGGTGAATGAGCTGCAGGATCCCACCTATCAGTACAAAGTGGACATCCAGAACTTCCAGGTGATTGCTCCTGCTTCATACATCAGTCCAAATGTTTCTAATTCATAACCCTAACCCTGGTCTTATTTTTGACATGGGATGTAAATGTTTCAGAATGATGGTATAAAAACAACCAATTCTGGAAAATACTGTTAAAAACGCAACTTATTTTATAGAAAATACCGTAATGAGGTTACGGGAAAATCAAAGTTGTTTTGGCATACAGGTGACCGCATGTTTCAGATAAATACACAACTGATCTGAATACTGTGTGTGTGTGTGTGTGCTGCAGGGCATGAAGGTCATCTTCCTGCTGCTGGTGTCTGTGTATGTGCTGTATCTGGTGTTTCTGGTGCTGTGTGCATGCTCTGAGCTCAAGAACGCGCCCTACACAGGTAACACACACACACACACACACACAGAGTCATGTGCATGTTTGTGATCCTCGTCTGATTGGTTTACTCAGATCTGCGGCTGAAGTTCCTGACAGCATTGACACTGCTGGTGCTGGTGATCAGGTCTGTCCTCACACACGCACACACACCTCTGTGTTAACACACACTTTCCCTGGACTGAGTTTTATGTTGTCACTTCCTCTTTCTGTTTCCTCAGCGTGGTTATTCTGTATCTGAGATTCGGCTCCAAGGCTTTGCAAGACAACTTTGTTTCTGAACTTTCCACTCATTACCAGAATTATATCCTTTCACCGGAAAC
Organism: Enteromius trimaculatus; assembly: GCA_032361065.1. Taxonomy (NCBI): domain Eukaryota; kingdom Metazoa; phylum Chordata; class Actinopteri; order Cypriniformes; family Cyprinidae; genus Enteromius; species Enteromius trimaculatus. The sequence continues at coordinate 160,784 of JAUMHP010000044.1, read as the reverse complement.
CCATCGCTGTTAAACCGCTGTTCCCTGAAGAGGTTTACTCTGAATAAACCTACTGTGTTGGTCTTTGTCTATATAGTGTTATATATATGTATATATATATTTCTTTTTTCTTTAGAGCATCTAGTAAAATTTAACACAAATAGTTGAAATAAAATGAGTTGGAGAGTTTTTTTTATTTCAAGTAACAATATTTGAATGTTTTCGCTCTATACATGTGTGAGTGTGTGTGTGTATTAAGCCTGGTTCTTTTCCTGAGTTTCTGCACCAGCTGAATTTCTGTCCTTCTACGGCCTGCTGAACTTCTATCTCTACACGCTAGCGTTCGTCTACTCTCCTTCCAGGAACGCTCTGTACGGTGAGTCCCTCTCTACCGGTGTGTGTGTGTGCAGCTAAACTGGCCTTCGTCACAGAGGTGTGTGTGTGTGTGTGTGTTTGTGTCCAGACTCGCAGCTGAAGGACAATCCCGCTTTCTCCATGCTCAACGACTCGGACGATGAGGTCATTTATGGGTAGGTTCCCTACAGCGCTTCATTAATCTGATCCAGAGCAGCCTTTCTGACCCTCTGTGTTTCTCTGAAGGAGCGATTATGAGGAGATGCCTCTTCAGAACGGCCGTGCCATCAAAGCCAGCGCCAAATACCAGGATGAGAGCGAGAGCGACTGAAAGCGGTGTGACTCCGGATCGCTGGTGTGCGCTGAGCTCATGTATATAGATGAACCGTGTGTAAATATACAGGCCGTGTTTTTAAAGCTACAGTGGCGTGTTTCTGAACATCACACCTGACCTTAGATCAGCGCTCGGACACGGCTGGGGTCAAAAGAGGAAAAAATATCATGTATAAAATTAAGCACATTTAACCAACATTAGCTTAACACAAACAAAACCTGGATGGAAGTATAGTATAAACAGAATAAAAAACGATTTAGAAATATTTTCATATGAAATACTTATATGAAGCAATTATTATTATTATTATTATTTTGTAATGCAGTAGTATTTTAGGTTAAATGTGCTTAATTTTCACAAAAAAATTTCAATTAAGGGTCTCAAAATATTTTGGTTTATGAGTGAGATATATTCTGAATTTCTAGACAGTGTTTATGTATTTCTTCTCATCGATCAGACTCTTAATAAGCTGCAGAGCCTCGGGTTTCTTTGCCTTCACTGGATGTCGTGGTTTATCGTTCCAAAGCCTTCTTTTCTCTCATTCCTCTTTTATTGTGCCTGTACATGTTTCTCTCTTGCTTTCGTGTACTTGTGATTATTATTATTATTTTGTGGGTCTGAATCACTTCCAGGGTCCCGCTGAGGACAGAAGCGCCTTGTTTTTGTTTTCGTTGCGTTGTCTGCTGAACCGAGCTGTGAAGACGCGGCTCTTGTTTTACTGATTTCTATTGACTTGTTTAATTGAGTGGTTCATCGGCCCGCGTGACACTGGGCTTGTCCCAGAAGCACTGTGTGATGATGACGGTTCGCTGTGCCTTTCCACATGTACATAAGATCATTCCCGAAGCGCTGAGCTCGCTTCACTTGCACTGTTGTGACATCTGAGCGAATGTGGAATAAACTATTCAGACATTTTTAAGAGATGAATTCATGTGCTTTTATTGTACAGGGAGTGTGTCAGGCAGTTTGAAGAAGCAGTGTGTGTGTGATCCGACTCTAAATGGCGAGTCCGAACACACTGACCATGCAGTACAAGTGTTTGTTTTCCCATCGCACCGTACAGCTGCCTGCAGAAGAGACAAACACACACTCCTTCAGAAACTGAATACATCATCTCTCCACTGATGTCTGGTGTGTTCGCAGAGGACAGTATTAGAGAATCTGAAATATTGAGAAAATCCTCTTTAAAGTTGTTCAAATGAAGTTCTTAGTACTGCATATTACTAATCAGAAATGAAGTTATATATTTACAGTAGGAAATTTACTAAATATCTTCATTGAACATGATCTTAATTTCCTGATGATTTCTGGCGTGAAAGAGAAGTGTATAGTGTTACACCTGAGCTCTGATGCTTCTGCGCTCCAGAGACACGTTACCCGAAAAATCGAATAAACTGCAACAATTTTACTTTTAATAATGTAGATTAGAAATTTTAATAAATGTTTAACATTAGGCTGTATTTTTGTAACATTAAACTAATTTATTTCTAAAATAATGTTTATCAATGACCGAATTAAGAATAATATCATACTGTAATACTCCTTTAGAATTAATTCTAAAAATATAAATGTACGGTTAATAACATACACTACAGTTCCACCATGATTCTGTCTCTTCCAGGACATCACTGGAACACTCGTGCAAAGCTTTTCCTAACCTTCCCAGTGTTTCAGGAACAAGCTCAGCTGATGTTTCTAAAATGTTGCTAAACGTTAAAAAAACACTTGAGTGTAACATTTCCTTAATATTTGCATAACCAAGAAAACCCTGGATGTTAAACCGCTGGCGTGCCTAAGGTCTCTGTGTTCCTCAGGAGGGACTGAAGACAGGAACATCAGCAAAACGTTCGTAAGCTGGGTCAAAAGTGTGTGTAAAACTGCACATTTCTATCTGAATAGAAATCTAGAAGGCTCTTACCATCTGTGGTATTGTCCCAGAAACACGAAGAAGCCGACTGCAGGCCTGCGCCGTTTTTCTGCATGATAATACACGTGACTGATGGAGAGAACAGAGCAGATCGTTCATTCATTCTCACTTCAGAATTACACTGTGTTCACCCTCCGGTCATCAGATCTGGAGAAACCTCTCAGCAATGGATGTGAATGGGTGCCGTCAGAATGAGAGCTTGATAGAAACATCAGAGTATTTGTTTGGTTTATTATATGCTGGACTAGTTAGTCTTCTCCAGATGTTAGCTGATGGGCTGTGGATAATTCTGATGTTTCTATCAGACTCTCATTCTGACGGCACCCATTCACATCCCTTACTGAGAGGTTTCTCCTGATCTGGGATGAGCACACTCTCAGCAGATCAGATCTGAAGATGCTGACCGATGTATTTGAAGGGTTTGTTGAGTTTGCTGAGCTGACCGAGGCACTGCTCCACCACGCTGGACATCCACTGGTTCACACGCTTGTGGTCATACGGGTTCCTGCCGATCACAGCTTCCAGACACTGAAGACAGCGAGAAGAAGCGCTCACGCATCGGTCAAACTCAACACGAGACTCAGAAAATGAAGCTGAGACACGAACCTCCTTCACGATGCTGCTCACGTCATCCACCACGAACGCCGTCTGGAGGAAGAGAAAACACCACAAAACATCTGTTATCCGCTTCACTGAAGGATCCTGAGTTTAAACCTCCTGAATCGGACAGGAAGTAGTTCAGAAGTGTTCCTCGGTTAGCTTCACCGCAGCGCGAAGGATAAAGGCGGGAAATGTGATGTATGATTTCTTAAAGCAAACATCTTCTCTTTTACTTTAAGTATATTCCAAACATTGGATGGTCTTTATCGTTACCTCTTCCGCGCTCTGGTCGTCGTCCATGTTTTGTTGTTGGTCAAAGCCTCGGGGTTGTCATGGGAATGACGCACACGTCCCGACGCAGAGATGACGTATATCGCGCGTGTAAACTTTACATTTACATTAATTACAGACGCCTGAAAAGATGCCTTGAAACTCAATTCATTGTGTTTTTATTGCAATTCTAAGAATAATATATTCTGCCAACTTCTGAAATCTCCCGCCAGGAACTCCTCTAAAAAATTCTGATAGAACTTATGAACAATTTATGAATCTCCATAACTGTCCCTTGATTAGAGGAATATAATATCCTGATGAAAACTATCCCAGCAGGATTAACACAGCTAATTAAAAATCGCCTGAATTTCAGTAAAGGGTTAGTGTTTTATGTTTTGGAGGTATGGATATCTTAAGACAGTTATATATCTCCAGCTAAGAGCAAGATTACTCCGAGGGAACTGTTCTGTTCCTGTATAACAGATATAATCTGGGGAAAGTTAATTTTATATATTCAAGGTTAACACTGACTCTAAAACTTAACTAACCTACAATATATATATATATATATATATATATATATAGGTTTTTTTTCAGTGAAGAAGATTCATTATACAAACCTTCATGAAATCGATCCTGTTAATCTGTCCCTCTCTAAATATTCTGATGTGGTCTCTGCTCATTTCTTTTTTGATTTAAGGGTTGATTTAAGTTCTTACGCTTCTAAAAAAAGTGATCCATTGATTCATCCTCAAATATATTATTCTTTATTTGGAAAATCCAAAGCAGTTGACTGAAAACTTGCTTAAATCTCCTGATTTCTCTCGTTCTTGGAGAGTTCTTTGACTCTCGTTTCATCTCATGAACTTACAAATAACAAAAAAAGTGCCATATTTTGAATGCATTATGAAAACCTCTCTTATTTTTGTGCTTTTTTCCCCCTGTGTGGATAAAACCATAACTTGATTTTAGTTTTCTGCATTAAAAATATATAAATACCATTATAAAGACTTCTATTAAGTCCACACACGTTTAGATGTAGAATTTTGATGATGTTGTTTATTTGTTATATGGTATGATATAAAGGGAAACAGCACACTACAGCCCTTCTATTAGTTTCTATTTTAATGTGGGTTATTAATATAATATACACTTCACAATACCAGTCAAAATATTTTTTTTACGTTTTTTTAAGAAGTCTCTTTTGATCACCAAACATGCATTTATTTGATGCAAAATCAGTAATCTTTATATCCTGAAAACCGTTGCTGTGGATGTTTATGTCCAGCAGGCGGAAGTGACGCGAGGACGAGCAATAAAAGTCGATTTAAAAGTATTTATCATACCCTTGCAATAAATATTCAAATAAATTAAGCGAAAACATTTGTTTGATTGATGGGAAGTATCACATTCACATAACAAGGTAGCTTCGATTTAAACCCAACTGTAAAGTGTTTGCTTTAGATTTATTATCATCACTATAACGAATATTTATAACATATACAGTTTTAATCAATTAATAAAAATGCATTAGTTTCCTTTTCCCCTCTATGTCTTCCACGTGTTGGCGTTCTCTGTTTTGAGTTTTGCAAATAAAAGCCTAGAGAAGCGATAGATTGCCCTCTAGAGGCGGAGACGCGCTACTGCAGCGACACTGCGAGCGTCAGTGAGTGCGCGTCACAGTGCGAGTTTACAAAGACTAATTCAGTTTACACCCTTTACAGCCACCGAAGGACGTGTCATTCATGACTGATTCTCATTTTCTGCTTTTGAACACTTAGATCTGTGAGCATCGCGGAACAGTGTGTGAGAGCGGGAGACAGCATCAGCATCATCACCATCAGCATCATCCAGCGGAGGACAAAGACGCAGAAATGGGTCACAGCAGCGGCTGATCTCAGGGTAGGTGTTTGATCTCCATCATTCGCTCTTTGTGTTCTGATCAAAGCGATATTTCACGCGACGAACGTGTTTGTGTTCGCCAATCGACTCGGTGCGAATCTTTTTCTCTGTCTGATTCTTCGCTCGGTTTTGGGGTTTTGTCGACACGGATAACGGGACATTGTGTGACTCACTCACTCTTAGCGGGTAAAACCAGGCATTTATTTGCAATTCACTCTTTAAACCAGCGAACATGGCTTTAATAATAGAAATTCTGGCTGATGATGGTTTTGAGGTGTTCTGTGTTTCATAAGGGTTGCATCACGATGATGGCCCACACACACCGGACACTCTTCCAGTGATGCTCAGTCTCCACGGCGACCAGCGGCAGCATCAGCGCCACATCACAGTACATCACATCACATTACAACATATCATCACAGCACAGCATATCAATGCCATATCACTTCATCAAAGCATAGCACATCGGAATCACGTAAACACCACAGAACATTACCACAGAACATCACATGATGATGATTATCATCACATCGCAGCAGAACACATAAGTACCACATCACTTCACAACAAAACATCACATCATGTTGTCATTTAATATCACAACCAAATAACTGAACATTGCATTATCATCATCAAATAACTTAATCACATCATGTCATCGTATAACATCACATTGCATCAGACCACAAATGACAGCGTAACATCACAATCACATCATATTTTCACATAATGTCACTTCAACATAACTGAACATCACATAACATCACATTGCATCAGAACACAAATGACATAACATCACATGACACAACATCATCCCAGCACGTCATGACATCACAGTACATCATCACGTAACATCACAATAACATCATATTATCACATAACATCACATCAGAACATCACATAATGTCATCACATAACAGCCCATTGCATCATCAGACCACATCACAGAACATCATCAGCATCACAGCACACAGGCATGTAGAGAAGCTTATGTGATAATAACAGGTCCTGTTGTGAACGAGGCTGATGGTGACGAGTGAAGGTGTAGTTTTATGACAGTCTGTGATAAATGTTCCTCTGCAGCAGATCAAAGTTCTTCCTGTGTGTTTGTCGGATGGAGATCAGCCTTCACCCGCACCGCACCGGTCAGTCCAGCCCTCACAATCTACCACCGCCCTTCATCACTGCCCGCTCACCATCATCCCAGACACTCCTTCTTTCTGATATGAGGACGACATAAAAACAGTTTGAAATGTCCGGAGCAGCCAGTATTCACAATAAACGTCGCCATTCTTGCTGTAATAAACACAACAAATAAGTAATTATTATTATGACATCTAAAATACGTCCTCATGCATCTGCATGTCAAACTGCTCTTACGTATTGGCAACAATAATGAATCTGCATTGTTGATTTGTTTGTGATCCAAATTTCTTAGTACGTGAGTTATTGTCACGCGATTTCACAAGAGCTGGTGGTGACGGGATCGAGCTCTTTGGACTTCAGCATCCATAAACAGGCTTGAAGAGATAACGTGATCCAGACGGGGCTTCTCTCAGGTCTTTGACTGTAGACTGGTCTTCTGTGTGCAGGTCTGTGAGGACGTCTGTCTCTTCTGCTCCGTGTTTCTCAAACATCACGTCATGTTCCTCAGCGCTGTTCTGCTGCTGTGTCTCCTGCACGTCTGCGCCGGGGCCCCGGACCCTGACAGAGAGATGTGCTACTCTCGGCAGCACCGAGACGTGGCTGTAAACACGCATGTGGCTCTAGAGCAGAAGGGAACGGTCATGGTGTCCCGAGCCAAGCCGTCCGAGAAGGACTGCATCCTCACCTGCTGCTCGGAGGACGTGGGCTCAGGTAAGTTCTGACTCTCTGAAGCTGTACAGCCGCTGCACTGATAGAAGCGCTGATCTGCGTCTCTGCTGTCACAGGCCTGAAGTGTAATCTGGTGGTGTATAAACCGCCCGAGCGGCCCGGAGATCTCAACTGTGAGCTCTTCCACTGTCCCAGCGAGAGAGACTGCCCCCTGATGACGGCCAGCCCCGGGGTCAACACTTACAACATATTCAAGGGTGAGCAGAACCACAGGAACATCGTCACACTTCCGCTTCATCACCGTACTTCATCATTTTACCAAAATAAGAGAAATTATTTAAAAAAAAACTATTATTACAATTACAACAATAGTAAAACCTGAAGTTTTTGACATTCCTGAGGGAAAAAATGATTAAAAGTAGTAAATAATGTTACATACATAAAGAATACAAACAGGTTTGTTCTAAGAGGTTAGAAAATATTGTTTGATTAGTATTAAAGTAATAGAAGTCTATGAAAAATTCCCACAATTCACAGAAATAGTGTGTGTGTGTGCTATATATGCTATATGGACATATACAACAAACAGGTTTGACTTCTTCAGACAACAAATCATAATGTTTAAGCATATAATGATATTCTAGGGAACTGAATGCTTCTAATTGTATAGCACAGTTTGGACAGGACTCTCTTCTATTCTAACATGAAGATGGCAATGAGGATTGATTGATTGAGTTAGTGTGGAAGAACTTGACTCAACTGGTCCCCAGACACTAGTTAATGAAAATTAAAAATATGAAAACCAATTCAGAACATATTAATAAAAACTGCAATAGTATTTTCAGGTTCCTCTTTGGTTTCTGCTCTTGATTTGATCTTTTCAGGTGTAACTCATCCAACAACTAAAGGGAGCGGGAGAATCACAGCCAAACCTGCAGCGCCTCAGCTGACCACGACCACGACTACACCCACAACACCTGTGACTACACCCACAACCACACCCACAACACCAGCACCACCAACAACAACAACAACAACAACAATCCCCACCAGCACCAGCACGAGCAGCGAAGCCACCGAAGCAGTGCTGACCGAGTCAGAATCACCTGAGGTGCTGGAGACCGTCGCTATGACGACCGCATCCACTACCACAGCAACCAGCACTACACAGTCCTCCACCACCACCACCCCCACGACTAAAAGCAGCAGCACTAAAGCACCACGAACACCCTTCAAACCCAACCGAGCCAAGAAGCCCAGCAAGCCCGGCAGAGTGAGCACCATCCCAGCAAGCAGCACACCTGCAACCACAACTACTACAACCACGACTACTACAACAACCACAACCACTACTACAACCACGACGCCTGCACCCACAGCCTCGAGCACAGCGGCACCGGTGGAGCTGGAGAGCGACCCGAAGCGCCGGGACTTCAGTCGCCCCGCTCTGTCTCTTCCAGGGAAGCCCAAGGTGTCTCGAGTGATGTGGAAGAACAGCCTGGTGGCCATCGTGGTGATCACACTCGTCTTTCTTGCACTCATCCTCTCTCTGGTGGCCCGGAAAGCCATGGAGTCCTTCGACAGACGCCACTACACCAGACTGGAGCTGAACGACCTGCACTACGAGGTCTAGAGTGCGGCTGAGCTCAAGCTGTGTGTGTTAATGTTTAGGCTGTGTGGTGCAGACGCTGTCGACGCTTCATCTGTGAATAGAGACGGGACGAGAGAAATCAAAAGCAATACATGAACTCAGGTGGAGTGAGCAGCATCGCTCCTGCAAGACCTTTCTTAGGCTGGTGTTTAGTTTTCTCTGGAGAATCGTGGGTAAGGCCTGAGCGACTGCTGTCCTGGCTCTTTCTCTCACTGTGTTTTCCTGATCCAGAGCACAGATCTCCTTCACTGATGGATGTGCTTTATTTCACACCAGATCCTCATGTGTTTCATGTCTTCACCGTAATGAGCGAGCGGTGCGGGGCGAACGAATGTGGCGTTTCTAATTCACTGCTTTTTATTTCCTGGATGATTGTGTGCTTTAATGATCACTGAACAACAGCATGAGATTCAGAAATATGTCTGGTTCATTCAGTTTGTTTTGATCTTCTTCTTCTTTGGTATGTTCTAATCTAATTATATGTTGTCGGTACATTTTCGGTGGGCCTTGGCTTTTACAGACACCTTGAGATTAATGCGATTATTTCTCTTGCAAGAAATAAAACTGAGTCTTTTTCAGTATTCAAAAGATTTGTTATTATATTCTGATTTTAAAACGAAAGAAAATCATAAATGAGGAGTGCTGTAGGTGTGGTTAATTTTTTTAACACAAGCAACGGTAAATGACCGAATACTTGTTAGTGCAAACAATGATTAATGCTGTTCTTTTGAACTTCTGTAAATCCTGAAAAATAAAATGTGTCACAGTTTCCACAAAAGTATTGCGCAGCACGACTGTGTTCAGCACTGATGATAATCAGAAATGTGTGTTGATCAGTATATTATTATGATTTCTGAAGATCATGTGACACTGAAGACAGGAGGAATGATGGTGAACATCACAGAAACACACTTTAACACAGATCCACACAGAAAACTGATATGTTAAATATTTAACAATTTATACTGTATGATCAAATGCAGTTTATTTCAAATTACATTAAAAATCATACTGCTAAGGTACATATATATATATA
>JAUMHP010000044.1:123037-136398 GCA_032361065.1 Enteromius trimaculatus | reverse complement strand
ATTGTCCTACACTGACCCTACACCTAAACCTACCCCTTACAGGAAACACTACACACTTTTACATCCTCAAATAAACAACATTTAGTATGTTTTCTAAGCCTTTTGTTTTACGGGGACACAGGAAGTGTCCTCATAGACCATGTTTACGTTGTAGTACCCATGTCATTATACACATTTGTGTCCTCGTAAACCACAAATGCCTGAACACACACACACACTCTTACACACACACACAGGATGGTGTTTCTTGTCATGTTGCTCTGTGTATGTTTGGGGCAGATGCTCGTGTGATCTTGCTCGGTTTGGCGTGGCTCAGACGTGAAAGGGGTCCGTCCCGCAGACGCAGAGCTGTTGTTGGAGAATCACAGGCAGGGAATTTTCTTTTTAAAGCTCTTGTGGTCGACGAGCTGCTGCCAAGTGGGCAGATGCTGGAAAACCGAAGACCGTATGAGCTCTCCGCATTTGACAGAGCAAAAACAGACTGTGTGTGTGTGAGAGATACGCTGACTGTAAACTCCCTCACACTGAGGCACCAGTGGTCATGTGATCGGGGGGTGGGGGTTCACATCACGTGTGTGCAGCTCAGGACGGTCTGAAGGTATTTTAAGAGAGATTGCGTTGTGGATGAAAAATAAAGCGTCTTATCACGTGCCTTTTTTGTTTCTTTTGTAACTCAGTATTTTTTGCAAATTGCATAAGATGAATGATCAAATGCAAGCATTTTCAGTTTCAGCATTTTCAGACCCTTTTTCAGCACTATGGGTCAGAAGCACATGTGAGGGTGTTTGCTAGAAACGGACGGTTACATGTGTCTGTCTCTGTGTCTCTCAGCGCCTACGTCCTTCCTGCTCTTCAGTCAGAAGACGGCCATCAACCGCATGGTCATAGACGAGCTGCAGAGCCCCGACATCATCCTGCCCATCCACAGCCTCCGGAACGTGCGTGCCATCGACTACGACCCGCTGGACCGACACCTGTACTGGATCGACTCCAAGCAGAACGCCATCCGCCGCGCGCTGGAGGACGGCAACCAGGTGAGCTTTCCCTTTGTAAAGGTCTGTATTTAGGTCAGGAAGGAAATTATTCTAGGCACAAAATAGAATATATGGGACTAAAGCCTGTCTGCCTCTGGTTGTTGGTCAGAGCGTGACGGTGGTGTCCGGCGCAGTGGGCGGCCCGAACCTTGGCCTGCAGCCCTATGACCTCAGCATCGACGTCTACAGCCGCTTCATCTACTGGACCAGCGAAGTGACCAACGTCATCAACGTGACTCGCACGGACGGCTCTCGAGTCGGAGTGGTGCTCCGCGGAGAACACGACAAACCCCGCGCCATTGTGGTCAATCCAGAGAGAGGGTGAGCGCCGAGCTGTGTCCATCACCGGGCACACTCGAGGACAGAAAACATCTGAAACATCACGTCTTTAAAGAGTTTCAGTTTTATTCCTCTCTGCCTTCTGAAGATTTGTTCATATACAGTGTTGTAGAATAATGGCTAATATTACTCTATTATTAATAATAGTACTCGCACGTGTAATTACATTGTAACAAGGACACCTTAAAATAAAGGTTTACCCAAAACAGATCAGAGTTACTGAGCAATAAATGTTAATTTAGATTTGATTTCAAAAACTGTCGTAGCTATTCAAATATAATAAATCATTTTAGCATGAGAATGATCCCAAAGTAAAAAAAAGTGTTAGATTAAAACATTAGACATTTAGAAAAATAATAAAGATATCGAAAGCGTTTGCTGCATTTTGAATAGGATCGCGTGTGATCTGCACATTTCTAAACTAACCTCATCTTTCACACTGATTTATGCAACATTTTTTGCCTGAAAATATGACAAGAAGATCAAAGAAGAACTTTGAGGTGGACTTGATGCCGTGTTGAAGTGCGTGTTTCTTAAATCACAGAAGAGATGTGTGTGCTCCTGCAGGTACATGTACTTCACCAATCTACAGGAGCGCTCTCCGAAGATCGAGCGGGCCGCTCTGGACGGGACGGAGCGTGAGGTTCTGTTCTTCAGTAATCTGGGTAAGCCGGCCGCTCTGGCTGTCGATAACGAGCTGGGAAAACTCTTCTGGGTCGACATGGACCTGAGACGCATCGAGAGCAGCGACCTGTCCGGTGAGACCCAGGCCCAAACTCACTCATGCTTTTACTAGAATTAATGCATAGAACATGTACAGACCTCCAAGATTTCCTGAGCCTTCCCCCTCTGCTCCAGGAGCCAACCGGATCGTGATCGAGGACTCCAACATCCTGCAGCCGGTGGGTCTGACTGTGTTTGGGAACTTCCTGTACTGGATCGACCGGCAGCAGCAGATGATCGAGCGCATCGATAAGGTCACGCGTGAGGGACGCACCAAGATCCAGGCTCGCATCGCCTCTCTGAGCGACATCCACGCCGTCCACGAGCTCCACGTGGACGAGTACCGTAAGATTCTCAAGCTGAGCATCATGAGTAGTGCATCAGCGGGTCACACATCGCACGGTTCGGATCATATGATTCAAGGATCGGATCAAAAATAAATCTAAAACTAAATTCTTGCTTGTTTAAGAATTAACAGGCTGCTTGCACTCTCGGATAGCTAGTTTGTCATCATGTTATGTGTAGGGTCTGTTCAGGCAGTGAGTGAGGAGATATGAGGCTCGTAAACATCACACGAGTCACCAATCAAGATCTCTCTCACTTGCATGGATTAAAATTGCTTGTGCGTGTAAACAAGTTCATATGATAAACTTTCACTGTTAGGGTTACATTTTTGCAATTATTCTGTGGATGACATGCTTGCTGAACCGTGGAGGTTGATTCGTACAGATCCACTATGTATCTGCTCAACCGGTAATCATGAGCCTAGAGCTGTGATGATAAATTAATATGGATTCTGAGATCCTCTGAAGGCATGGTGATTCATTCTTTCTTTTGGTGCTCTCTTCTAGTTTGATCACACACTCAAACCCTGAAGTGTGTGTGTTCAGTCTGTAATCTCACCTCTGCTCAGAATGCTTTTATGACTGAATAATGTAAACACAGTCCACTTCACTTCAACCTTTTTGAATTTTTTTTGAAGTGATTATTTTAGCTATGTGTTTTGTAAGGATTTGGAAATGAGCAGAGTACATCTGTTGCTGTTCAGAACTACTCACAATCCACTCCAGAAAGAATCGCCATGCGTTCTGAAACTCTTCGAATCAATACTGAATCATTTCTTGATTGTCGATGCATCAGTGTATTTTCCCAGCCCTGTAGTAAAGTGGTGACCCGTGTGTGTGTGTGCGCAGATAAACATCCCTGCACGTCTGATAACGGCGGCTGCTCACACATCTGCATCGTGAAGGGAGACGGAACCACACGCTGCTCATGTCCCGTTCACCTGGTGCTGCTGCAGGACGAGCTCTCCTGTGGAGGTACTGCTTCACCTGTCCCGACACACACACACACGCTTCACCTGTCCGGCAGAGACACACACACACACACACACGCTTCACCTGTCCGGCAGAGACACACACACACACATGCTTCACCTGTCCGGCAGAGACACACACACATGCTCACACACACGCTTCACCTGTCCGGCAGAGACACACACACACACACGCTTCACCTGTCCGGCAGAGACACACACACGCTTCACCTGTCCGGCAGAGACACACACACGCTTCACCTGTCCGGCAGAGACACACACACACACATGCTTCACCTGTCCGGCAGAGACACACACACGCTTCACCTGTCCGGCAGAGACACACACACGCTTCACCTGTCCGGCAGAGACACACACACACACACGCTTCACCTGTCCGGCAGAGACACACACACACATGCTTCACCCCACACACGCTTTAGTCATCCTGTATGTTGTTATTCGTATCTGTGTCGCTGGAGCACAGCAGCAGTCATCAGAGCACAGGTGTATTTGTAGAAATGCACAACAATTCACTGTAGGGTCAAAATTTTACACTTCTCTTTAATTCCAGAAAACTTTCGGATATGAAGTAAAGATCATGTTCCGTGAAGATATTTTTTATAAACGTATCAAATATTGTTAGACCCTAACAAACCATACATCAATGGAAAGATTATTGGTTCAGCTTCAGATTCTGTATTTCCCAACATTGACCCTCCTGACTGGTGTTGTGGTCACTAACCGCTGTCCGCTGGGGTCCTCAGAGCCACCCACCTGTTCTCCGGAGCAGTTCTCCTGTGCATCCGGCGAGGTGGACTGTATCCCGCAGGCCTGGCGCTGTGACGGTTTCGCGGAGTGCGATGATAGCAGTGACGAGCGTGACTGTCCTGTCTGCTCTGACGAGGAGTTCCAGTGCGACAGCAAGCAGTGTGTGGACATCTCTCTGCGCTGTAACGGAGAAATCAACTGCCAGGACCGGTCTGACGAGAACAAGTGTGAAGGTAACCACCTCCAGCCCGTCTCCTCCGCCTGTGAGCCGCTTCCTGTCTGATTCACCAACACTTCCTGTCTGTCTCTGCAGTCAACTGTCCCATGGATCAGTTCACCTGCACCAATGGCCAGTGCATTGGACGGCACAAGAAGTGTGACCACAACATGGACTGTGCAGACAACTCGGACGAGATTGGCTGCTGTACGTGTCTTAATTCACACTTCCTTAAATAAAGGGTCTTAAATCTCAGCAGGAAGTCTAGCATTCATAGTCATGTCACTGCAAAAAATGTATTTCCTTAGTATTTTTGCCTTGTTTTCATTCTTGAATCGACTGTAAAAATTCAAATGACTTCAGATATTAATTCTACAATTACAAAGATATCTGCCAGTGGTTATGAAAATTAATCTTAATTTAAAGGCTAAACAAGATTTAGGATATTATTCTTGCCCTATTTGTAGATATTTTTGCTCATTTTAAGGGGAAATTTACTAAATGTATACTTTTTCAGAAAACAAGACATCTTTATAGTACTCATTTAACTTAAACATAAATATAAGTAATGCATCTTGATTCAGATTTTTTATACTTAAAACAAAAGTGACTGCTAAACTCTAAAAACGTATCTATAGAAAACATTCTGTGAAACTCTAACCTGTACATGTTTAATAGGTTGATATAATAGTTGAAATCAAACGTTGATGCTTCTCTGAAAATAATTTTTGCAGTATTCTAGTAATTTTGTGAAATGAGGGAGAACGTACTCTCAAGATATTTCTACTGAGATGATGTTTTGAAGTATTGTGTTGTCTTCATCAGAAAGCACTGTTAATAAAGCAGCGGTTCCTCAACGCTTCTGCTTTCTTCCTCAGACACCACCGAAGAGCCGTCCTTTCCTCCGACCAACACCATCGGCTCGATCGTGGGGGTGGTGATGGTGCTGTTCGTGGTTGGAGCTGTGTATTTTGTGTGCCAGCGTGTCCTGTGTCCTCAGATGAAGGACGACGGCGAGACCATGACCAATGACTTTGTGGTTCACGGGCCGTCCTCGGTGCCGCTGGGATATGTGCCTCACCCCGGCTCTCTGAGCGGGTCACTGCCCGGTGAGTGACCGCAGACATCAACATTCTCAAGATGGGTTTATTTTACAAGTAAATGACTGAAGATGTTACTGTTATTAGTCTTGCTTTCTGAAAATCAGGTTTAAAGTTTAGTTTTTGCTTAAAGGCACTATAATAAAAATTTAAATTAAATAAAAATGAGCGCAACGGTCAATCAGAGGCGTGTGTTATCAAGCTTTACCTTTGTTTTGATAGCGTGACCTCTAGAGCAGTGGTTTTCAGTCCTGTTCCTCAGGACACGTCTCTCTTATCGGAGTTCCTGAAGCTCTTTCCTGATGATCTGAGGATCGGAGTCAGGCGGTGAAACAGGGAGACATGCGAGTGTCCAGAGTTAGAAAACCATTGGTCTAGATGCAAACAATAAACATTGTGCCTTTTTTAAACAAGCAAAAGTATGATAAGGCAAGAAAAACAGCTTTTGAATTAAGATTGTCTTACCCCCCCATTAGCAGATATTTTTGATTGTTTTAAGCAAAAACTAACAAATTAAAAAAAAAAAATTACTATAAGACTTTAAATGCGTAACATCTGAAGTCATATAACTTCAAGACACAGTTATGAAGTAAGAATATTTTGTGCTGACGTGTGTTTCTCTCAGGCATGTCTCGAGGGAAGTCGGTCATCGGCTCGCTGAGCATCATGGGGGGCAGCAGCGGGCCACCATATGATCGTGCCCATGTGACCGGAGCCTCGTCCAGCAGCTCATCCAGCACCAAGGGCCCTTACTTCCCTCCGGTCAGTCCCTCTCGCTGCCCACTTCACTCACGGTTCTAAGGGTTTTCAGTCAGTGTTCATCTAAATTCTCATTTTAAGAGGAAGTGAAAATGACACACTCATGTTTTCAGAGCGGTACCCCTAATTTATACCAGTAGATGAGTGCTAATGATATACTTGATGATGAATTATGATGGTTTATTTTGTTTCTATTCATAATCTTGATGTTAGCCGAGCAGCACATTTACAGTTGCTTATTTAGCAGACGCTTTATTGTTTTCTTATAGATTACAGGATTCCTGCGGGTCTAAAAACAGTTATATTTCTGAAACCGTTATATTTCTGCTGCCAGAGACTGAATCAATTTTTTTTTTGTTCAGTGGATCGATAATATGATGCGTTAAAATCGAAACAGCAAAATGTTATTTCATAAAAGTATTTGATATTAATTGTTTAATTATTATAATACTTTTTGAATAAAACTTTTTCTTAAAAATTGTTTGAATTTATAAAACTTTGTTTTTCATGAAAGATTGTATCTGAACTGCAAGTCTAATATGTTACTGTAGTCACTCATATGGTGTTAATTTCATGAAGTATTATGTTTTATCACTTTATTTTTATTTGTAAATGTCAGCCTCTTTTGTAACGAGTCTTTCTCTCCCATGATTCCAGATTCTGAATCCTCCCCCGTCTCCCGCCACAGTGAGGTCTCAGTATACGATGGAGTTCGGATACTCGTCGAACAGCCCGTCGACGCACCGGTCGTACAGGTAACGAAGGACGCGCGTCACACTGATGTCCTACTAGTGTTTCTGATCCAGTGCCTGATTCTGAGTGTTTTACAGCTACAGGCCATACAGTTACCGTCACTTCGCCCCCCCAACGACGCCCTGCAGCACAGACGTGTGCGACAGCGACTACACGCCGGGCCGAAGAGCTCCGCACACGTCCAGCGCCGCCATCAAGGGCTACACCAGCGACCTGAACTATGACTCTGAGCCGCTGCCACCTCCGCCCACGCCCCGGAGCCAGTACCTGTCAGCGGAGGAGAACTGTGAGAGCTGCCCGCCCTCGCCCTTCACAGAGCGCAGCTACTCGCACCACCTGTACCCGCCCCCGCCCTCGCCCTGCACTGACTCATCCTGAGCCTCGCTCACTGCAGCATAAGCCCCACCCTGCACAGACTTGTTTTGAGCCCCGCCCACTGCAGCGTGAGCCCCGCCCTCTGCTGTGTAAGCCCCACCATGCATGGACTTGTCCTGAGCCCTGCCTACCGCAGCGTGAGCCCCACCCTCCACTGCATAAGCTCCGCCCTGCATAAACTTGTCACACTTTAAGCCCTGCCCTTTACTGACTTAACTTGAGCCCCGCCCATTCCACTCTAAGCCCCGCCCTCTACGGACTCATCATGAGTCCTGCCCACCACTGCACAAGCCCCGCCCATCCCATTGTAAAAAATGATTTTCTTTCTTAGAAGTTTTGTCTTGTATTAAACACCTAAAAATGATTGAATCAAGATGCATTTAATTGCAAAATTCATAACTTAATATTTTAATAAATCAGCCAATGGGGTGAGAAAAATAATCTTAATTCAAAGACCAAACTAAATGATTTTTCTTGCCCTATTGGCAGAATATTTTGATTGCTATTTTACCTCTAAATTCAGCTTGATTTAAGGAATTTTTAGATGTTTATATGTGACAACAAGACAAGCCGTAAGAAAACTGTTTTTGCTGTTTAAGCCCTGCCCACCACCGTGTAAGCCCCGCCCAAGGCATCCGTGTACATATCGACGGCGTGATGACTCTGTCTGGGTCTGGCGGCTGTCTGTACATTTTAAAAGAAAGATAACATATTTATATATTTTCTATACAGTGTTTATTGGTTATGCCATAGAGCTTTGTATTAAAAGAAATTTGTACTTTTTTTTTTGGTTTTTTTTGTTTTCCTTTTTTTTTTTTTTAAAGAGAATTTTATTAAATCCACACAGACGTGATACGTTGCCTTAATCCAGGAGTGTAGAATCAAATGCGTTCATGCCAAATAGATGGAGACGCCCGTCGTCCCCTGCAGGCTCGGAGCAGCAGCACACTGTGACACTCAATGAGCCGCTAAACAACATGCTACTCATATTTTTCTACTATTTTTGTATCGGAGATGTCACGGACGCTCCTCTGCGTGACGAACTTTACAACGCTTTAGGAAACGGGAGGGAAGTGATGCGATCCGAAGCAGTCAAACGAAAGCTTCCCGCCGCACGGCTCACAATCACGGACCACTTCTCGTGCCTGACCGTTTTTTACAAGATGCTTGGAACCATTTTTCACTTTTTTTAATTCTCAGTGCCCACGAAAGGTCAATTATTTTTGTATCATATACTGTGTAGATACTGTATTTATAAGCTATAAAGAAGAAACTTCATCATCATCATCATCCTCATGTCCTTGCAGTGCTGCTGTTGTCCTGTTATGCCCCCCGGTGTGTGTGTGTGTGTGTGTGACAGTCCTGAGACAATCTTTGTGTGTGTGGGTGAAGGACTCTTGAAGTTCCTCTAGTGTCTTCAACTGTTTAGTTTCCCATAATGCATCTGTATCTATGTTTGTAGCACTTCTTGAGCTTTTATAAAGGGAAACTCACCAGCACAGATGTCCTGTATTACCCAGCATGCACCAGGGCATGTTAGTCGTGTGCTGCTCTCGTTGGGCCGGTGAGGTTGTGTTGGTTTGTGTCACACGCTGCCTTCAGATCGTCCTTCATGTTCTCGTCAGCAGCTTCGGTACAATCAGCTTTTCCAAAGCTCTCCGCATCCCAAACCTCCCTTTAATTGCATGACCTGCAAGGGCTTCTGGGTAACGCCATGTTTTTAGTTCCTTTATGACTCTGCTCACACCAGCGTTTGTTTTCTTAACTGCACTTTACAGGACTGGTTCAGAGAGAGTGATATATGTGTGTGAGAGTGATGTTTGTTTTGAGATTAATATCGCTTTTTTGTGTGTGTTTGTATAGGATAGTGTGTGTGTGTGAGAGATAGTAATATAGTGTGTGTGTGTGAAGGATGTGTGTGAGATTAATATAGTTTGTGTTAGAGAGTGATGTATTTGTGTGTGTGTGTGATATTTGTGTGAGTAATATAGTTGGTGTGTGTGTTAGAGAGTGGTTTGTGTGTTAGAGTGATATTTTTGTGTGTGAGAGGGATAGTTGTGTGTGTGTGTGTAAGAGAGAGTGTGATATTTGTGAGTAATATAGTTTGTGTGTGTGTGTGAGAGTGATATTGTTTTTGTGTGTGTGTGAAGATCAGTGTAAAGGAAGCAGCCGATGGTCACCGGCAGTGAGACTCATCAGTTGAGCGTTTGTCCACTCAGTTTGACCTCTGACCCCATGTGTGAGGGGTCACGGATCTGGCGTTTTGCTGGAATTATGGGAAAAAATGTCTAAAGCACTTTGAAAGAGTGAGCCGGAATAATTCATTACAGAATCGCTTTAAATGTTACATTTTCAGGGCTGGAGTGTTTTTGGTCATTATGCACGGTTTTGTTTTGATTCCCATGGTGCTTTGCAAGGATGTGTTCAAAGGTGACCAACATTTGGTTTCTCATCAGTCATTAAAGTTCCACTAACTCACGTTTGTTCATTGATGCTTTACGTGTAAAACATTGTATAAAAACGGATGTGTACAGCTCATTCAGTTTGGTCTATAAGCTGTTGTAACAAATGAAATGATCTTTTTTTAATAAAACTGAGTGAACTTTTTTTTTCCGTTGGACTTGTAGTGAATGTGAAACAGGAGTCCAGTCAGCTTAAATTATATCGCGGTCTTAACTAGCCCTTACAGGATCAGACAGGAGACTAGTGTCAATAAAGCAGAAAGTGACTAGTTCTGTGCTCAACTTATTTCTTACCTATTAAACAATTATCAGTTCAGTCAGAAGATTGACTGGTTAATTATAGGGTTATTTTACAATGTGGCAGCAAATATTTCTTTAATAGAATTCGGTTACTTCATGAACTCTCAGTGAATTGGTCATGTTGTGTCTTGGATAAAAATATAGGAAATATCGATATTACAGTTACATTTAACAAGATGGGAATTAAAATAAATTCAAATTATGAGATTTCTGTGCATGCGCGCCAGCTGCTGGTCAGAAACGTGTCTGAAAAAAGTACAGCTGATGATTTTTAAATCAGACATAAATAGATTTAGGACTTGAAAATAGGCGATAAAGTTAAAGGTGAACTTATAAACCTTTTAATGATAACTATTCTGAGCCGTTTATGCTTTTGTTGAAGCCTGCATTTTAGCAGCTTAATTAAAAAAAATCAAATCACGTTTAATAGTTACATTCTTAAACTGCATTACCCATGATTGTGCAGAGAAAGTGAATCGCGTCACGAGCAGTTAGCGCGTCACTTCCGCCTGCTGACGGCGCACACTAGACGGCGACACATCCGCTGATCACACTCAGGGGAAAAAAAAAAAAAAAAGTCCTTCTAAGACTGCTTTAATTAAAAATACAGTAAAAACAGTGAAATATTAGAGTTTAAAAAAATCTGTTTTCTATGTGAATATCTGTTAAACTCATTTATTTCTGTGACCAAAGCAGATGTTTCCGCATCAGTGTCACACGATCCTTCAGAAATCATCCTAATATGTGACTGTCTGAGATACAACTATTAGAAAGTTTGAGGGAGCAAAAACATCTAAATATTGAGAAAATCAATCATCATTGTTCTTAGCAATGAATATTATGAATCAAAAATTAAATTGACATTTACAGCTTCACAGAACATGATCTTAATATTCAAATGATTTTTGGCATAAAATAAAAACTGTCAATGTTGAAAACGGTTGTGCTGAAGAATATGTTTGGAGAAACTGTTGTACAGATCCACTTACTAACTCAAAATAGTTTATTCAAAACTATTTACAAAGTTTATTCTTTTCTTCAACACACACACAGAGATGTTCACGAGTGTGTTCTGCCTCCGAACCCAGGCTCTGTGAAGGGCTCTAATCTACATCCATGGTTTCTGTGTGCTTCTCGGCTGCTGCTCTTCTGGGTTTCTTGGGTTTCTTGGATGTGTTTGCGGCGGCAGGAGCAGGGCTCTTCTTCTGTGCCTCGGCTGTGAAGAGAAGCAATGTGTGTGAGAGTGTGAGGACGGATCATTTGAGGTGCTGACTCTGAAGCAGATAAAGCGTACCTTCAGCAGCGATCTTCTCTCGCTCCATGTGCGCCAGCTGCTTGATCAGCTTCCTCCTCTTCTTCCCTGATAGTGTGATGTTGGCTCTGGAGCTGGAGCTGTGAGACAGATCAGATCAGATCAGATCGGAACACTCATCCCCCCCCCCACCCCACACGCACACTCACCTCCTCTTCTTCAGGTGGTGTTTGGTGATGATGTCTCGGTCGATCACAGCTCCTATGATCCGGTTCTTCCTCTTCTTCTCCCGACCCAGAACCCTGCGTCTCTTGAACAGATTCTTGGCCAGTTCCTGCAGATTTACATCACAAGATGATTTACTGCATTCCAGCCTTAAAAGCTCTCAATTTTACTTGGAAATATAAAATCTTTATTCAAATTAAAAAGAACAGTGCGACTTCACAGATTTATTTAACTGAGCAACACACACACACAGAGAGCTGAACATGTGCTTCATTAAAATCAGTCTGACAAAGCAAATATTAAACAGGAGGCGTAAACATGAGACAATACACACTTATCAATAGTGTTCGATTAGATTTGATGCAGAAACTCACAGTTTTGGGTCTGTTTATCTTTCCTCCTGGCCCCATGCTGCTGCTGTGTCCGAGAAACCGGAAACTAGCGCCAGAGCATTGTGCATAATAAAAGTCCACGAATTCAGACAAAAATATCAAGGGGATAATTAGTTTAAATAAATATTATGAAATGTAAATATAAACAGTAATACGTCATTACAGATTACGTTTTTACTCCAATAATTACTCCAACAGGGAATCAACAAGTGAGAGAGAAATAAAGACATTAACGTTTAGTAAGATGCATTTAGCAGATGATTTGATCCAAAGCGACTTACAAATGAGGACAATTAAAATTATTATTATTATTTTAGCAATCTACAGACAGTGAGGCTCTGTTTATTGTTAAACAAAACAATAGTTGTGCCGCATTGAATAGTGTTATGAGCGACAGCGCCGCCTGCTGTTCGCGCAGAGACACTGACGGACTATTAAATGATTATACTATAACCAATAAAATAAGTCAAATACAGCACCAGCATATTTACACAAGCTCTCTCTATATCTCTCTCTCTCAATGTATACATACATGTTCTAAAATATAATGTATTCTCATTATTATTTAGAACAAGTATTTATTAATAAGTTCTTACCAAACTATTCTCAAACTATTTTCGATTTGCGGCGCTTTTATTTTGAATATCCCAGACCGGATGTGACGCTTACGCAGTCTAACCCAGTTAGTGAAGCTTTAACAACATTCCCAATGGACGAAGAAAACTGCGCTGAAACCTCAAACACAGGTAAATAAGAGCTGTTTTAGGGAAACCCGAGGCTCTGCGTCTAGCGACTGACACGAGCGCAGTTTTTAATCATTCAAAGCGCCGCGGAATAGCAGTGTGTGTGTGTGATTCTGCGCAGATTCCGCGGCTGGAGTTTGATTGATCCGAGTCAATGTTGCGCAGGGATCAGCGCAGAAACACAAACTAACAGCAAAACACTGCCCGTGTAGGCAACAAAACCGTGTTTGTGCTTGAGCCACAGCAGCTAGGACAAAATATAAAGATTTGCATGTTATACTCACGTGAGTCACTTGACATGAACATATGTGTTCCAGGAGCACAGCAGCAGTCTTGTAGCAATTTATTATGAGCCACAATGAAACGTTTTTCTTTTATGATGAAATAATTAGGATATGAAGTAAATATCATGTTCCATTTACATTTTTTTGTAAACTTCCTACTGTAGTTATTAGCATTGCTAATAACTTAATTTGGACAACATTAAAGATTTTCTCAATATTTAAATTTATTCTAACAAACCAGACATTAGTGGAAATATTATTTATTCAGACTGCATAGATTTCAATTTAAACAAAGGACCAGATGAATTGTTATATAT
>JAUMHP010000044.1:84231-101490 GCA_032361065.1 Enteromius trimaculatus | reverse complement strand
GTACAGTAGAAACACCATTACACCTATGAAGAGACCCCACAACACATGGACACACTACAGGAGTGTGTGTGTGAGTGTGCGTGGAGTCACAGCCGCAGGAACACAGAGATCTGAATGGCTTTCGCTGTTTGTTGGTGTATTTCTGATGAATGTCTGTGTCTAAGTGTAATCCTTCTCTGCTGTTAAGACTGTTTCTGTGTGTCTTTTACAGAGATTACGTCGATTATCAACCAAATATAGAACAGAGAAGATCTACCCCACTAATGTTGGAGAGCAGGAGGAAAACGTGAAGAAAAATCGATATAAAGACATTCTGCCATGTGAGTAATCCAGCACTAGCCTAATGCTGTCATGTGATTGAAGGGTGAGTTATGAATGAAGGGCCTGAGAGCATCTGAGGTCATGTGACGACTGTTCATGGTAAAGTCTGATCTGGAGTCTGTCTGTGTGTGTGTGTGTGTGTGTACTGACATGGTGTCTTTCTCTTGCTCATCAGTCGACCACAGTCGTGTGAAGGTGACGTTAAAAACATCCAACCAGGACACCGACTACATTAATGCAAACTTCATCAAGGTACTGAAGACATTTGTGTCCTTTCCTGACTCTGTAGAGCCTGTGCGTGTCTCATCACAGAGTCTCATTTAAACAGATGATTCTGTCAGGACTGTAAGCTGTGTGTTTGGTCAGATCTGATCCTCTGTGTGTGTGTGTTTGTGTGTGTTTGTGTGGTTTATGAGGACACAAATGTGTATAATGACATGGGTATGACAGGTATTACAATATGAAGGTGTTTTATGAGGATATTTTCAGTGTCCCCGTAATTCAGAAGACTTCAAAAACATACTAAATGTTTTTTTTTTGAAAATCTAAAAATGCTCACAGTTTCCTGTAAGGGTTAGGTTTAGGTGTAGGGCAATACCACATACAGTCTGTCCAGTATAAAAACCATTATGTTTATGGAGAGTCCTCATAAATCACAAAAACATGTATGTGTGTGTGTTCAGGGCATCGGTGGGCCAGAGGCCTACATTGCCACTCAGGGCCCGCTGCCCAACACAGTACTGGACTTCTGGAGGATGATCTGGGAGTACAAGGTCACGGTGAGTGTGCGTGTGTGTGCACCAGGTATTTATGTCCTTATGGGTATAAAAACCTTTTTGCCTATGGAATGTAGAACATAAATCATGTGAACACAATGTGAGTGTGAATGTGTGTGCACTTTGTGAGGGCCGGTATGAGTTTTAGATCATCAGAGTGAGGACATTTAGGCAAGTCATCACTTTCTGAGAACCCTATAAAGACCTGTTTGAGGCACAAAACTTGGTTTTAGGGGTCAGGTTATAATTGGATTAAGGGTAGGTTAGGGTTATAAAGGGTTATACAGAGGAGTGTGTGAGTGAGTTAGTGTGTGTGAGTTCTCATAAGTGACACCTGACTTCTGTTGTGCAGATCATCATGATGGCGTGTCGAGAGTTTGAGATGGGGCGGGTAAGCATGATTTTTGATGTTGATTTTGAGCTTTAGCTTCTTCTCACAGACTCAAATACGTTCTTCACCCACTTTCCTTTGCAGAAAAAGTGTGAGCGATACTTCCCACTTTTAGGAGACGAGCCTGTGAGCTTCGGCCCCTTCAAGATCTCCTGTGTGAGTCTCTGTTGCACTTCCCAGCATGCATGAATGTGGGAATATTAAGAATCTGTTTTCTCTTCAGTTTGAACGGATGTACTCTAGTTTTGCACCATGATATCTCAGCCTTTCATTGGTCCTGTTTATGGCCACGTTACAGTTGAAACTGTGGAAATCTAAAACATTTGTTTGTTTTTAACAGATATAGTCCCTGTTAGGTCCGTTCATAAGTCATGTTTGCGTCACAGAAAACAGCATCTGTGTCAAATGCATCAAGCAGATCTGAATAATTAAATGACAGCTGTACTTGACTAACCTCAGAACTCAGTGTTCAGTGTCTGATATGGGCTTGTGTTTTGTTTCTTTTCCTCAGGAGTCTGAGCAGCCGCAGACGGATTACTTCATCCGCACGCTCACAGTGGAGTTTGATCATGTGAGTCTTTATTTCTTTCTCTCTCTCTCTCTCTGTTGTAGCAGGACAGTTTTTAACCATCAGTCCATTTCTCTCCGACAGGAAACCCGGCGAGTGACGCAGTTTCATTACGTTAACTGGCCCGATCACGACGTCCCGTCATCCTTCGATTCCATTCTAGACATGATCGCCCTGATGAGGGAGTATCAGGAGCATGACGATGTTCCCATCTGTGTCCACTGCAGGTAAGAGATCTGCTCTTCCTGCCCTCATGCCTGGTCTTCATCATGATGTGTTAGTAGCATGACTGATCGTTAGTGCTGACATTTTTCTCGCTTTATCTCGATGGCTGTTCAGGTTCAGTCAGGGGTTTCTGGGTGTCCGTCTTACACGAGCCTCAGAGTTTGTGCAGTGTTTGTGTTGTCGTGGAATTAGATTCACATTAAGATTAGACAATTATGTATGTGAGAGCAGCACATAAGGGCGTAGAGAAAGAGGCGTGTTTGTGTATGCTGGCCCTTACTGTAAAGATGCATCATGGAGAAATTAGTCAGAAATGTGGAAAAAAAGCACGACTGAGGAAGAGGTTTAATGTTGTGTGATGGACACCAGTGATGCTGCAGGTCTGATTGTTAAACATGTTAACTGGTCAGTAACGTGTCTGATGTTCGTGTGCGCTCTGACTGTGTCTGTGTGTGTTAACAGCGCTGGGTGTGGACGTACAGGAGCCATCTGTGCAATCGACTACACATGGAACCTCCTGAAAGCTGGGGTAACACACACGCATACACACACACACGCATACACACACACACACACGCATACACACACACACACACACACAACCACTGAAGGGCTGGCATCATTGTGTGTTATTTTGCAGAGAATTCCTGAAGATTTTAACGTTTTCCAGCTGATTCAGGAGATGAGGACACAGCGGCATTCGGCAGTTCAGACCAAAGTAAACTCCACGAAACACACACCGACACACTACACGTTTTACACACCAGCCCAGGATTGATTTACTAGCCTCTCTTGTCTCTGTGTGTCAGGAGCAGTACGAGCTAGTTCATCGAGCGATTGCGCAACTCTTTGAGAAACAGCTGATGATTTTGGAGAGTCCAACAAACTCTGAGCTCACGGACGGGATGGTAAGATCACACACACACAAACACAGACACACACGAGCTGCCTCTAGATTAGATTAGGTCACTTCTAGAAAGACAGGAATGGCAGTTGAGAGAATTTAAACAATGAACAATAGAAACAATGATGCTTTACTTCCTGTTTGAAAAGCCTGATATACAGACACAATGAGGTCTGACTGCATGCGCACACACACACACACACACAGGATTGTAAATATTAGTTTGAGTCTGTAATGTCTTCATTCTGTCCTTTTTTTCTTATTTTTATTTGTTTATAATTTAGAATTTCTAGTGTATTACATTCATGCGTTTGCTTTGTCTTTGCTTTGCCACACACACACACACACACACTCTGCAGGAAGAGGGCAGCCCGGAAAAACCTGGTCAGAATTCAGATGAGGAGAGATGGGACACGCCCCCTCCCAAACCGCCCCGAATCCGCACGTAAGACTTGAAGAAAATCACCTTTAAATTCTCCAAATGATGTTCTTAGCAATGCATATTAATAAGGTTTTATGTATTTATGGTAGGAAATGTCTTCATAGAACATGATCTGAACGTAATATAATTTTGACCTATACCATGTATTGTTGGATTGCTACAAATATGCCTGTCCTGCTGACTGCTTCCGGGCTGCAGAGACACATTCATATTTCATGTCTTCTGCTGTGTTTTTCACGTAAACGTGTCCTGAATGAATCTGTAGAGGCGCAGCTCATGTTTGTTGTCTCTCAGTAATCATGTTTTCTTTCTCGTCTCTCAGTAATCAGGCTGAGGGCGACGTGAAGGAAGAGATTCTCCAGCCTCCAGAGCCACGCCCTGTCCCGCCTATCCTCACACCGTCTCCACCCTCTGCCTTCCCGACGGTCACAAACGCACGGCAGGATAACGACCGCTACCATCCCAAACCCATCCTGCACGTGCTGGCGTCGGACCAGAACCCTGACCTCAATGAGAACTACAGCAAGCCAGGGCTGGACGGGTCAGGAGGGCGTCTGGAGCGCAAGCTGAGCATCGAGATCAAGAAGGTTCCGCTTCAGGAGGGCCCTCGCAGCTTCGAGGGGAACAGCGCTCTGCAGCGCTCACACGCCTTCAAACGCTCCAACACCAGCTCTGTGTGTGAGGAGAGCGCTGAGCCTCCGCGACCCAACCACCTGCCCCTGAGGGAGGAGAAGGGTCAGTCCGAGCCCAGCCCTGACCGCTCGCCCGGCCGGACGGCGCTCAGCTTCACCAACCCGCTGCACTCCGACTTTCCTGACGCTGTCACCACCATCAGTGTCCCGGCTTCAGCACCGCAGCAGAGCGATCGGGCCCCCCGCAGGGTCACTCCGATGTCCATCGCCGGCCAGAGCCTCCCCACACACACCTCCAGTACGTGCTTACACACCCCACTCCTCGGTCTGCTGCCTTTCTCAGCTATCCCTTCCTTCGAGTCACTCGACTCTCATTTGATCAGTAATGATTGGCACATGTGAGCAGGAAGTGACTGATTTGAGCATCACTGTGAATGGTCTGTGTCGATTTCAGTCTTTAGGAAGTGGATGTCTGTGTAATCCACTGTTCCTTTGGAACAGAAGCACCTTTTCCCGTTTTTCTATTCAGTCCTTTTTAAGTTCTGTCAGCTGACCTGGCTGTGTGTGTGCAGAGATGCTCCTGGGATCTTTAGGTCAGCTGATCAAATGCAGCTTGTTTTCTGTCTCTGAGCTTTGCTAATGCTGCCTGTTTTGGGCACTCAGTAGGCTTGTGGGGCTGAAGGCATGCTGGTAGTGTGATGATTGGGGGTCCAGGTTTACGTCAGGTGCTGCGTTCAGCTGTGTGTGTGTGTGTATGAGAGAGAGAGAGAGAGAGAGAGAGAGCGCGCGCGCGTGCGTGAGCTCTGGTTGGTAATGGTGCTCTTTTTGCCCCAGACTGTGACGACAGTGAAGATTGGCCTCCGCCTGTTCCTGAACGAACCGCTGAGTCCTTCCTAATGGCCACAGGTGCGTCTTTACTGTGTCCAGCCACACGAGGGCAGCAGAGCTCTGAGACAGAAGCACATCATGGCTTCTTCTCTAGTCCAGCGGAATCCTGTTCCACTGCGCACAGAATCCAGACAATGACGGTTTACCTCGGTTTATTGTGTGCTAGTTAGATCTGGTTGCTCTTAGTTTCATGACACACACAGACACATTCACACTGTGAATCTCAGCCCTCTGTTATGTCTTTCAGCGCCTGGAGTGATCGTTCTGAAATATAAATGACAAAAAGTAATTTCAATAAGTATTTAGATTTCATTTCCCAGCATGCCTGGATGTTCTAGTGCATCTGTATTAATACTGAATCTCAGTATCCGGTGTGTGTGTGTGTGTGTATGTGTGTGGGGGTGGTTGTGTTGTTTGAAGAGCATTGATCACTGATGGCTTATTAAGGTCTCCATTGGTTAAACTGGTGTTAGTGATGGGGTAGTGTGTCGTCAGAGAGCCGCTCGTTTGTCTGTCTGAGTTTCCTCTAAAGTTTCTCT
Source organism: Enteromius trimaculatus (assembly GCA_032361065.1). Taxonomy (NCBI): domain Eukaryota; kingdom Metazoa; phylum Chordata; class Actinopteri; order Cypriniformes; family Cyprinidae; genus Enteromius; species Enteromius trimaculatus. The sequence continues at coordinate 95,804 of JAUMHP010000044.1, read as the reverse complement.
TGTGTTCATTCAGACCCCGCAGATGTGAAGCCGCCGGCGGCCGAAGCGTCTTCAGATGAGCCCTCGTCACAGGTGAGACCAAGTCTTTCTTTGCTTCAAGCGGCTGAGAACAAGAGCTTTACCGTCTGTCTCTTCTCTTCACAGGCGTCTGCAGACACACAAGCTCCTGCTAGTCCTCCAAAGACCGGTACGTCACACAGTTTACTTCTTCAGCAGTGACCGATCCTCAGAAGTGGCTGAGCGAGTACACTAGGTGGCGCTGTGTGCGCTGAGCTCGTCTGGTCAAACTCATCACAGTCCAGAATACTTCAGAGCTGCCACCAGATTAAATCCCTTCACATGATCTGCCAAAAACACTTCCCGTTCATCAGCACTTCCTGTAGACTTTTATTTATACTGAATCTGTCTGTGTCTCGCTTTCACCCGTTAGGTTCACCAACGTTAGGTGCATTTATTAAAATATTCATGTAGCATTTACATAACAGCTTTAAATGAAGCCGTTGTTCACTGACAAGCTGCGCAAATCTACATTCATCATCAGCATGAGACGGCTCGGTGGAGTACACGAGAGAATTTACCGCTTGCTACAGAACCTGCTTCACTGACATGATGCATTTTAAATATCACACAATATTTATCATGGAGCCCTAATGTATGTGACTTTCTTCTCTGAGAAGAATCCAATCTGAGCTATATGAACAATTCTTCAGGCTCTTCCAAGCGAGTACAATATAGCACAATCATCTATAATTCATCTAAAAACTCAGGCTGAATAAAGGCCTTTGTGAATTGGTGCATTTTTGTAATATTTGAAACTTTATAAACAGTAATCTTTAGCTGGTTCGTTCATATGTTCTCAATAGAACTGCGCTGGTGCTGGATGAGGAGCTAAACAAAACACTGCTCATGAGTTAAAGCACAAAACAAGGATCTGTAAAGAAAAGACAAGAGGAGGCAGGTTTTCCTTTGCTTCCTTTATTCCTGCAAACAAACATTGGTTCTCGTGAGCATGTTTTTACCAGAGCTTACACTAAACTCACATCCTCCTTCATCCTGTTGTGAATGTATGACAGTTAGATTAATATGATATTTTTTATTCTTATTGTGGATGGATGCACTTTAATGGACTTCGTTTGGACTGTTGGAAAATAACACCCTTCTGGCATTCACAGGCTGCTCAAGTTAATTCTTCACTGTTAACCCAAATATTAAATATAATTATTATTATTATGAACACATTATTATTCAACAAATAATATTTTACTTAATTTGCAGCATTTCTGTGCGTTGTGGGTGAACACTCAGCTTTACGTGAATGTCAATGTGCTCTTGTTAGCCGCTAGCAAGCCTGGTGGCAAAGATGTGCATTTGTTTAGCGGGTTTGTTTTGTTTTGGTAGATGCCGAGCAGAAGAACGGAAAGGGTCCAGATTCTCCTCTGAAGGACCAAAGAGCAGAGACTGATATCGGTGAGTGACCGGAGCAGACCAGAGCTCTTTTGTTAGGATCTGTGAGTTTCTCTCAAGCATCTCTGTGCCGCAGGATTCGGGAGCCGCTGCTCACATCCCAAGGGCCCTCGGGAGCCTCCGTCAGAGTGGACGTGACCGCGGCACCCATCCGCTCCAAGCGCCACGCTCCTCTTTCTTCTATAAGTGCCACTGTAGACGGACGGCGCCTCTTCTCTGACTAACACAATCAGTAAAGCTACAAAGATAATCTCCCATGATGCACCTCGCTGCCATGGACTCACTGTGCTGGTGCTAAGCGTCTCTCCGGGACCAGAACCTGCCTTACCCGGACCCGTTCTTCTACAATAGTTCAGACTGGGATCAGATGACGCGGGCCGGAGTTCACAGGGTGGCCCGGAAGTGATGACGATGATGCAAATGTACTATCACTGAATATATTAATGCGATGTAAGACGTCTGTGCATGAAAGCGTCTGGTGTACCTCAAACTGTAAGTTATTTGCCCTCCTGTTAGAACAAACGTTTTCAGGGCTGTGTTTTCTTTTGTCGCCGTTTCTTTGGGTTCGTCGGCTGCTTCATGAGACGCCACGGGCTGGAGATTGTATTGATGATGCTTTTTGTAAATTGTATTCTAGAGGTTATTTTTGTATATGCCATTTTCTCACTTCACGAACAACACCCGACAGCTCGCCTGTGCCTTTTTTACTCTGTGTGTGTGTGTGTGTGTGTGTTTGAGACGCAGAGAGAGAATGTGTGCGAGTTACACAACGTCACATTTAAATCTCTGGGATTTTACTCGAACTTCCAACACAAACCTGTCAAACAATCAGTCAATGTCAGTAAAACATCAGGAGAAAAAACGGCTTCTGTTGCTTTATTTTCAGTGCATTTTTTGTGTGTGTGAGTTATTGTGAATGTAATGCTTGTTTTATTTCTCATGTTGAAGTTTCTGTGGCTGATAGACTTCAGAAAGGAGCTCACTCTTGCCATCTGCTGGTGATGTGTGTTTGTTGGACAGCAGTGTGTAGTTTTGCTGTCATTTGCTGCAGTAGTTTATCATTTGCCGTTATTTTTCTGATGTTAGAATATGGCAGTCCTGTGATAGTAGATGGCAGAAGGAGCTAGAGTTAGGTTCTCTTCACATGTATTCATACTCTACATTCACTCGAGATTCATTGATAAATATTTCCATCTTCTGGTAAAGCTGTTCCTGTGATCGAGTCTTTCTGCTCTTGCCTTACTCTGATTCATTCATTCCTATTTCTCACTGAATGGATGTTATTTGTGAAGTTCTGACAGAAGAGCTGATGGAGGATGAGCGTCTGGTTACAGCGTGTGAATGAATGCTCCTCCATCTGGGGTCACGTGACCTTTGAGACATCAGTGACATTTCCTTGAAGTCACGGAGAAGAGCTGGTCTGAGACGTCTGGACTGGAGGAGTGAAGAAAGCGCTCACAGCAGATCAGCGATCCACGTAAGCAAAGACAAAACGCTATATCACGAGTGGAGACATGACTGCTTTCACATGAATTTAATGAACAATCAATTCAATTTAGCTAGAATTAATTCCAGACAAAATCTTTTAACTTTTTAGCATTCTAAATTGTTGCGATTGTTTTGAGTCAAGGAGTTTAAAGCTCTTGTGATCAAGTCATTTCCCATCATGCTTTTAGTAAGCGCAGCTGCTGAAAAGCAATCCAGTTGTTGAATTTCCTCTAATAGAAGTTTGTTTTACAATATTCAGTTTCTAATACACTGTTACAAATATATTATTCATGCAAATTTGCTCATCTGTAAATGTAAGCAAGTATAAAAATACACTTTTTCTATATGAAATTTTATCTTCCAGCAAAATTACAAACGATATACAATAATGATGGATTCTTGTTCTGTTAGTGGAACAGGAATATCTAATTAAAATATTTGCTGACTATAAATCGTAAGTTTTAAGTGGGTCCTGTTTTTACTTCAATATTTAATAAAGTAATTAATACTTGATTTAAATTGTATTTTACTTCAAGTTTATATTCCTAATTACAGATTTCCACAAGCTTTTTGACCCAGGACAATATTACATGTTCATTAGTATAATTGTTTAATTACATAAACATTGATATCCTCTGTCCACCTTTTTCTTCAAAGCGGAAGTAAGCGTATAGGTGAGACTCATTAGCTGCTGTAGGTAAATAACGAGAAGAATTACAATGTGCAGTAAACGCGACACAGTCTCACTATAAAACTGTTCATAATTAAGATAACACACCACAATAATATGGTGTCACCAATTTTTAATATCAAGCAGTTTTGTACAACTAAAGAAATGAGACTGGAAGCCAGGCCCTGAAAATTTACAAATTCCTCTTTTAGCAAGAAAAAGGTGAAAAAAGATACTGGATCGGTTTCCCGGATAGGAATTAGATTACGCCAGGACTAGACCTTTGCTAATTTAGGGTATTTAGAATTTTAAGAAACATGTCTTACAAAAACACATTCTCTGTGAGCATTTTAAGACCAAACAATGGCAATAATGTATTTTAAGATATCTCAGTTCAAGCCTTTTCCAGTTTAGACAGCTCTTAACATTTATTTTAACCTAGGACTAGTCTTAAACCCTGTTCGGGAAACTGCCCCATTGTCTTTGACATGTATTGCTTTTATTCACTTCTTCTTTATAACCCAATATCAAATAGAATACTTTTTTTTTTTTTTTTTTTAACTAGATTAAAATAGTTTTGGTTGACAGTGATGCTCAAACATCTGAGACTGAATATGCGAACATATCTGGGATTGAAGTGTATATATAATATTGCACTCTGTGTTCTGCTTATGTGTTCCTTTGTATTTTTCTCTTGTTCTTCAAAGAAACATGGAGGAAGATTGCACTTTTTGGTATAACTTTGATATTTTTTATTTTTTATTTCATATTTCTTTCACTAACACGCACATAAAACAGTAAAACAATTTGCTGTCCTATCAAGATCATGTCTTTCGCATGAAAAGCAAAAAAACACCTTTTTTACTTTTGTCAATAGAAAATGAATGCATTGAGAATAATCGAAATGTGGGAAAACGTCGAGATAGTAAATGAGGCTCATGCATCATAATTAGACGATCGGTGCAACCAAGTTGCTGACGTCACCTTTTCCTGCTGTCAATCCGCGTCTGGTCACGCCCATTTCCAGGCTGCTTTATCCGTCAATCAACGCCAGGCCACGCCCGCCTCAAGTGCGTTCTTTCTGTCAATCCCCGACAGGCCACGCCTCCTCCGTGCGTCTTACACAAACAGCAGCAGCTCGAGAGAGTAAATAGAGAAAAGATGGCGGAGTTCATTCAGCTCAACAAACCCACCGAACCGAAACCAGCGTCCCAGAGCCGGGAGCACCATCCTCATCCTCCACCGGCCAAGAAGATTCGACATGAGGATAAAATATTTAAAGCCAAGAAGATGAACGGAGACGCGGAGCAGCAGAATTACAGCAGCAAACCGAAAAACAAGAAAACCAAAACAGAGAGAGAGAAAGAGAAAGGCAAAGAGAAAGAGAGAGAGAAAGAAAGAAAGAAACACAAACTGACGGCTGAAAATCACCTCAGTGTGAAGAAGGAGAACGGAGAGTTGAAGCTGTCGCAGAAAGGTATCGCTAGTCGCTTCGCGCCGCCGCTCGGGCGCTGTTCGTGGCCGATAACGGGCCGCTGCTTCGCTAGCAGTGATCGGTGCGAGAGTGTATGTGTGTTTATGGCGTGTTTGTTGTGCTCGTGGACAAGTGCGTGTGTGTTAATTTGCGAGGAAAACAACGACAGCGCGCGCTAGTTAGCTTAGCATGAGTGACGCGCGTGCAGCTGCAATGTGACCCGCCGCGGACGCGCGTATAACAGCGGAATAGCATCATAATAATATCTGCTGTCCTTATAATAGCATCTTAACATCTGCTGCGTTACCGCACAGAGACGCCGACTCTGGCAAACGTATAGGCTACAGCAAATGCCTCTTTTTATATGCAAGGGTCAGTTTAGTCTGTTGGACAGCAGAATAATAGCTTGCATTAATAAAAACAGTAATCGAAATATCTGCTGTCATTCCTGAGATGTCTAACGGACACAAGAACATCACGATCATAATTACGGCTGGAATCTCAGTAATAACACTGGAGAACATTGATTTACGACGGAAAACACGATACAGCGATCTTCTGTAATAAATATGAGCTGTTCTCTTTTACACCGAGCTTCACTGTTAAACTGTTATTGACTGCTTCTGTCAGGCCTGTTACTCCCATATAACACTAACAAACCCTAACAGTAGTAAAGTACTAACCCTTATATCATAACATAGTTGTAATCAAAACATCAGCACGACCCACATGCAGGCTTTTTATTTGCTGTTTGTCCTACAGATGCTAACTTGCTCTAACATCTACTAACTTGCACTAACTAACTCACGCTAACTTCTACTAGCTCACAAACTCACACTAACTTCTACTGACTTGCTCTAACATCTAACAGTTCAGTTAGGCTCCTGACCTTCAGTGGGTCGACCTCAGAAACTGTTCAGAAAACCTTCAGTAGATCATTTGCTGGAGCCGGTGGTTTAACAGAACACGATCAAGTGGTCACATCATTCCTACTCTGCATGACTTTCTTGATCACTACATATAGAAGATATTTTGAAAAATGTCGATGAAGTGAAAGTCAGATATTTTCACTGTTTTGACGCAAGCAGCTCTGCAGCTCTCAGAAAAATATGTTCTGAAGAAGAAAGAAAGTCATGCAGGTCTGGAGCGGCATATGAGTAAATAATGACACAATTAGCGGTTTTCTAATTTTATAATCATATTTTAATTTGTTTTACAATCTTTGTGGTTTGTCTTCATGATAGATAACTCATTATTTTACGCTGGCAGCTTGTTGATTTAGTGAAGGACACAAGATGGTAATTTCATGAGCTTTCACCGCTGTGTCGTTCACACACGTTACTCTCTGTACATCGCTTTAATCTAGGAACCAGAGAAACTGAACTTCAGTGAATGCTTTGGTTAATTATAACCGTCCAATGTGTTTCTTTCTGCTACAGATCACACTATCAAAGAGAAACAGAGAGACAGAGATGGTGAGAAGAAGAGAGAGAGAGAGAAGGACAGAGACAAAGAGCAGGAGAAAGAGATGAAGGAGAAAAGAAAACATAAGCTGATGATGGAGATGAAGAGAGAAAATGGAGAGGTGAAGATCCTGCAGAAAGGTGAGTGGTCTGTCAATCATAATTCACAACACTCTGTGTCTCTGACCTCTGACCTGCGCTCTGAATGAGATGAAATATTTCTTATTCCTGCACAAATCCAAAGTTATTACAAGTGCATTATAACTTTGTACCACTTTACATTAGTTATGTGACAAAATATGACAAAAAGTAAGTAACTGTTTATTTAATAAGTGGTAAACACATTGCTGTATCACAATAATTTTATCATCTAGTGTGGGGACCCAGAATGCAACTGATAGATTTTTTGCAAATGTGGTGATTTAATATGTAACTGGCTTAGCAGTGAATCGTTCAGAGTTATTACTGACTCATTCGATGAACCTCGAGTCATTTTAGGTTCGAATCTGATTGTAAATGAAACGGGAAATGTTTGTGACGTGCATTCAGCCACTTTACGGACTTGATCACATGACACTGAGTAAATATCAACATTTATAATCGGTAAATAAAGATAATGTTATGAAACATTTTTTTTCCCCAAGCAATAAGAAATATTCTTTTAAAACCCATATTTGCATGTTTTCATCACATCAGCTGCTGAACTCATCTGTGCCTCTTCATTTTTGGAAACGCATTGTGTTTAACACACCTGATTGTTTGTACACAACTGATGACTAAACTTACTAATCTTGTTACATCATCAATTCAAGAAGCATGTTAGTTACATTTTTATTGACATTGCAAAATCTAACGTTGTGGCACTGAATGAGTGTTTAACTACTGGATTTATTCAAACGTGTGAATAACAAAAGCTTTGGTTTTGTAGACATCTCACCTTTAGCTCTCGCTGATCTGAAGCACTCTGGAGATTTACAAACCTTGACTGATTCACCCCATGTTCGTTAATGGTTTTCATATTAAAAGGGCTGTGCTGCGTTTTTTTGGTTGAATGGGTGCGGTTTACTAAGATCACGCGAGCGCATCAGAGGTGAGATGCGGAAGTTTGGGCTGTTGCGGTCGTGAATTAATCCTGAATAAGATGTCGTCCTGCAGTGATTTGATGATGTGAACTGTAGGGAGAATATTTGTGATCTTGATCGACAGCTGATGTGGTGTTCCTGTTAATAATCTCTCACTGTAGTTTGCTTTGTGAGGATTTTAAATGTGTGTCGTTGAAGACCGTGAGTGTTATTTTAACTCTTCATCATAGTGTTTTCATTGACAAGCCACTGTTTAATTATATTGTTTATAATTCTTATTATGTGAAATATTGTGCTAATCGTGACAAGCATGATCACATTACAGAGCCGTCGTGACATAGCATTTTCTTTGAACTGTTAGCATGAATCGTATTTCAGTCATTTCTATTTGTATTTAGTTAATTTGTGTGTTTTGGAACAACACTGAAGAATTGTACAGCCCACACGAAAAAGATTCATTCACAGTTTATGGTCCTATGCATGTATTTGGATACGGTGCATCAGCGGACCTGAGTCTACAGCTGAACGGCCAAGCTCACAGTTAATCAGACATGTGAACTCTGAAATCCAACAGAACTTTGCAATCATTGTTTTTTTGCATAATTGTCTGATTGTGTATTATTGAGGTCTAAAACAGCTGTACCTATTTGTTTTCAGTTGAGTTGAGTTAATCTTGACTCTCAGTATCTAAAGGAGTAAACTGTGAAACATCTTTATCATTCTGAGGATTAGATAAGTTAATCATCTTTCTCTTGTGCTGTAGGTGACCGAGAGAAGCCGAAGATCGACTCTGCTGAGGATTTGCTGATGAAAAAGATCAAGAAGAAAAAGAAAAAGAAACACAAAGAAGGTGAAAAGCGGAAGCGGCCCAAGATGTACAGCAAATCTATTCAGACATTGTGTTCTGATCTCCCCAAATCTGGCTCAGAATTCAAGTCACCGCCTCCTCCGGTGCAGCAGGGCAGCGCTCTGAGCTCCGTCAGTGGCCTGAAACAAGAGAACAGCGACGGCGAGGCCAGAGCTGCTAAACTGCCCGGTCTGGACCCGCTGGAGTTCGGCTGTCTGGTTCACGTGGAGCACCAGCCCAACGGAGGCGCTCTGGTGGCTCACGCCTACAGCAAGGAGCTGTCTGTCCTGTCTCCTGAGGAGATGCAGAGGTTCGCTCAGGAGTTTGTGACGCTATCGTTCAGTGAGGACCAGGACGGAGCCGCTAACTATGTGATGGGTGTGATTCACGGTGCTGCCTCCTACCTCCCAGACTTCCTCGAGTACTTCTCTACGAAGTTCCCTAACTCACCCGTCAAAATGGAGATCCTAGGGAAGAAGGATATTGAGACGACTACTATGGCAACCTTCCATGCCCAGGTTAGTAAATGCTCGGGCTGTGCTTGTAGGTTCAGACGTTCACGAGTGTGAGGCGATCAAACATCAGCAAACAAATAACTAGAAGACCAGAGCCGTGCTGCAGATGTGCGAGGGTTAGGCTGGCCAAAAGGGCACTTTCTACATTAGTATTTAGGATGTATTAAGAACCATCTGATTGGGCATTTGTTTCTTGTATACATATTCATTTGCACTCTATGAAACAATGTTTATCAATGAGGGTCACGGATGATTTTATTGTGTTAATGTGTAAATGTAATGGGAGGGAAAAATATCCTACAATCCTATGAAGCATCATGAATCTGTGTTTTAAAGGTGTATTTACTTGATAATTAGTCTTTATTGTTCAATAATGTTTGAAGTACTAATCGATTATCGTCGATTTGATTACAGAGACTGTCTCTACATTTAATAAAAATTGAGTGTTAATCTGGTCGTTATACATTACCATCACTCTGTTCCCCTGTTTGATAATGTTCAGTGCTTTGAGACACAATCTGTGTTGTTGAAAGCGCTATAGAAATAAAAGTGATTTGATAACTGCATAAATGTATGGCTGGCCGATATATATTCATCGATGTATTCACGTGCATCTCGTTGGTAAAGGCAGTTCCTTGATTAGCGGTAAATCTCCGTCACCTAACATCGATATTGCATATCTTGTCAGTAAAGTACGGCTCTGTGTATTAGTGCTGTCTTACTGGCAGGTTTTTGAGTCAGTAAGTCACAACTTTAAACCACGACTCACGACTTTGTAGCGTTCCATGCAAATCATGCAAAAATGCCTAAGCACAAGGAATTGTGGTAGCGAGAAGTAAACAAACCAATGTGGTGGGCCGTACGGGGCTTATACTCATTTACAACCATTTCTTTCACTAAAGGAAAAATGACACATAAGCCAAGAGAAGCTGTTATACCTTTTATTTGAGATACTGCATTCGTAGGGGCTGCCATTGTTTGTGATTGGCTATGTGATGTCAGAACTTGGAACGGGAGTACATCGATCTAGTCTGAGTTCACGGGTGGGAAGTCTACAGTCCCGGTTTTGACTGCTGGTAGAAGGTTGGAAAAACATGGGTTACGGGTCGCCTGGAACGTGTGATTATATCGATGAGTATATCGCCCCGCCTAACATAAATTAAATATTTAAAGGACTCAAACAATTTTAAAAGTATGTTTTATTATTTGTGGTATGAAAATTGATTGTATTTCACTGCATTAGTAATTGCTTCTCAGATGTTTGTATAACAACATAAAGTAGATTGCTTAATGACAAGAATCATGAAGCCAGTGAAGATTCACCTCTAATGCTGTGTCTTTGTTTACGTACTTATTTCACAAACATTTTTATTCATTGTGAGCCAAAAACAAGCTACTAAACAGGGTTGGCAGGTCTGCATAACAAAACCAGGCCAATTTGCTGCTCAACTCAAGTGTGGGAAAAACTGGCTAACAAAATGACATTCTTGAGGGTCAAATCAACAGTGTACAGCAGGGGTGCACAACCCTGCTCCTGGTTTATGTTTAGCTCCAACTCTAATCAAACACACATGCCTTTAATTTCCAAGTGATCCTAAAACACGTAATAAGTGGCTTCAGATGTGTTTGATTAGAGTTAGAGCTAAACTTTGCAGGACAGGTGATCACCAGGAGCAGGGTTGGGCACCCCTGGTGTACAGTAATGCAACACTGCTAGTAATACGCAAGTGTTTTAAAGATGTAGCTTGTGTCTTAAGTATTGTCAGGGATTGAGTGTTCCTTAGAGGGTTAGGAAGATCATTCCACCAGCAATGAAAACCTTCTGGAAAGTGATTTTGTGCCTCTGTGTGGTAGTGCCAGCCTGGCTCAGTTGTTGACTGTGGGTTTCTGGACGGTGTGTAGACTCGTTAGAGCAGGTGCAGCAGATGAAGGAAGTCCAGTTAAACAGAGCCTGATTCACCTGGAATCGTTAGAATGAATAGTAAAGCTGTGTTTCTGCAGCAGAGAAGTGAGCACAGAGCAAGATTACATTGTGTTTGATTGTATGTCTCTCACACATGCGCGCACACACACATTATCAGGAACGCTGAGACCGACCGGACCCCTGAGATCTGATGTTTGACAACCTTCTTATTAGACGCAGCATCTGCTCTTTCTCAGTTTCTACCATTAATAGAAATGTGACCTCCATAAAGCGGCTAGACACGCTGCCAAAGCGAGCTAGCGCTAGCGGTGTTTGTTCTGCTGTATGTCAGGCAGAAATGAGTCATACCTGCATGCATTAGCAGCCTGGACATGGCGTGAATGATGTCATCAATCCCATCATGCACTGCTCACTTCACATTCCCCTGGTTCCTGAAGCTCACCGTACTGGACTGATCACATGACCACACACAGCGCTTCTTTGATGCTGCACATTCATTTATTAATAGCATTCTGTGTGTTTGCATTTATGGTCATGTGATTAAGTCAAGTCACTTTTATTTCTATAGTGCTTTTAACAATACAGATTGTAGCAAAGCACTGAACATTATCAAATAGAAGAACAGAGTGATGGTAATGTATAATGA
>JAUMHP010000043.1:20696679-20706883 GCA_032361065.1 Enteromius trimaculatus | reverse complement strand
CCCCGGAAATCCGATCAAATTCAACCAATCAGATGACGACTTCGACACTGCTGAAGTGTTTCCAGAAAAGTGTACCACATGCATCAGACGTTTAGCCAACGTTCGGTGGGCGTGACGTCTGAGGCTGAGACTACCATATACATAACATTTATGTGAATAAATCAAATCGTTTTCACAGCTAACACATTTACATGTTATGTAGTTATGTATAATTATGTAGAAAAATATATTATTTAAATAGAACCTAAATGATGTAAATACATAATTTTTAAATGAATCATCTTTTGAGTGTAGTAAAGTTATTAACATAACATAAACATTTTAACATAATATAAATGATAAAATATAAGGAATGGTGCTGACCTAAAGTATAAATTGCATTGTAATCCTATTGAATTTTTATAATAAATATCTATTTTTTTTTCTTGTTGAGGCATGAGAATATTTTTTTTTATATGACATATGGCACATACTGTTGTTGACAATATAAAAGCATAAAAAAATCCCATTTTTACTCACTCTGTCTCACATACGTATTGTGTTTATTAATATTGTGTGTATGGGCAGACATTAAACCGCCAACCGAACGTTCTGTGTGTGTGTGCATGTGGGCAGAAGTTAATTTAACTGTGGTTTATGAGGACACAAATGTGTATTATGACATGGGTATGACTGGTATTACAATATGTAGGTGTTTTATGAGGGCATTTTCAGTGTCCCTGTAATTTAACAGGCTTAAAAAACGTACTAAATGGTGTTTTTTTTTAAATCAAAAAATGTTTCCTGTAAGGGGTAGGTTTAGGTAGTATCAAGATGATCATCACCCGCCAGACAGTGATGGTGAAAGTGATTCAGAAATTGGAACTTTGTCTGAGGAGGAATCAAGTGATCTGAGAAGGGATTTGGCAAAATGGGCTGTAAAAAATAAGGCAACGCACACATCGGTTGATGAGCTGCTCTTGGTGTTTTACGTAAACATGGCCACCGGCTGCCAAAAGATGCCAGAACCCTTAGGAACCCCACATGAAATAGAAGTCAGGGATCTATGTGGTGGCCAATTCCTTTTGAAAACGTGCTCACAGTATCCCAATTTCTTTTCATCAGAAAATGAGATGCTGCTAAATCAGTCTAGATGTGGTGTCATTGTTTAAATCATCCAATGTACAGATGTGGCCCATTCTATGTAGTGTGAAAAAGTTTGAGGCGTTTATCTCTGCACTACTTTGTGGAACTGCAAAGCCAAACAGAGTTACTAATTACACGTCTAGTTTTTTAACAGATCTTTAAAGGCACTCCAACAACATGGGGTTGAGTTCCAAAATGGAACATTAAATGTAAAAGTGAATGCTTTTATTTGTGATGCCCCAGCGAGAGCATTCCTAAAATGCATCAAGTCCCAAAATGCCTACAGCAGCTGTGAGTGGTGCACCATTGAAGGTAGTTGAGTTGTATTCAACCACCAGTCGCAGGAGAAGATTGATGCAAGAACAGAAGATGACTTCATTAAACAGCATATTCCCATCCACCAAACTGTGAAATGACCCAGAAGTGACCCGTATGCGCAGAAGAGTACTCAACGGTCAACAACGTCACTTGTTGTTTGCGGAAGTAGCTAAACAATGACGTGCGGGTCAGATACATGCGACCTGGCCGTTCAGACTGAAGTCGCATTGCAAAAGATTGTCATTCAGACTGTCATGAAAAGATCAGATACAGGTCGCATAGGGGCAAAGAAATTGGGTCGTTTCAGCCTGCAGTGTGAACGTAGCCTTTGTTTCTGCAGTAGTTTCAATTTTTATATTTTTAGGTCAAACCGTTCAGTTTTCAGTCAGATAATGCAGGTCTATAGGTCCTGAAAATATCAAAATTGAAACTACTGCAGAAACAAAGGCCCCCAATTCTTGGATGCCCTTGAGGTAAGCTAAAACATACCAAAATTTTATTTCAAAGTGAACTATACCTTTCACCTCGGTGACCTCGTCCTCATGTGCCTGCTTTAAGTCTGGACTCTACTGACCACTTTTTCTGGTTTTAATTTCTTGTTGTTCCTTTTCAGAGTAAACATCTGGCTGTCAATGGCTGTGTAAGTATCTTTGTTCCGTTTTGGCATAAGGGTCAGTGTATTCGTATTGAACCGTTCGGTACAAGGCTTTCGGTTTGGTGTTAGGTACGCGTTTTCAAACCGAACAGTTATATCAAATAGCGCGTCATGATCTCGCTCATAATGTAAGAGATGCGGGCGCGACCGTAACATCAAATGGCAAACGTAATGTAAGTGGAACGAAACTGAGCTACTCTTGACGGATCGTTTATCAGTTTGGACCAAAGCAGTGCGAGCCGATATTGTACTACACAGCGCTAAGAGATTCAGTGAAGAAACCACTCTCATTTGAATTTGCCACTTAAGTAATAACATGGTTGTGAGATCTAGTAAGAAACAGTCACATTTCTCTGTTATTACCAGATCAAACAGAGCTGACGTGGAAACCTGAAAGAAACATTGTGCCATGGATGTACTGTAGTAAAACTAACAGTAACTTTGGAAGTTTGGCAGGAATAGTAGGCTATGATGCTTTCAAGTGACGTTACGTCAGTTTTATTTCTACGTTAAGAATAACATTGCTGCCATCAAATGCTGATCTGAACTAAAATAAACATTTGTTTGTAATATTACATTTAATTTTTTACCAGCAGCTGTTTTGTTTTATATGCTCTTAAGAGTCAATTATTTACATTTAATTCCTCCATTGCTCAAAGTAAAAAATATCATACTTTATGATATTAGTTTTAATAAAAAAAAAAAAAAAAATCAAGCACAATTCTCTGGCATTTATTTTTGCTGTATCAAAAATGTACCGAACTGTGACAAGTGTATCGTTTTGAACCGAACCGTGAATTTTGTGAACCGTTACACCCCATAGTGATGTTCCCTTTCATATACTGTCAGGCGCTACATTTTCATAATGAACTTGATTGCAATATAATACTCTAATATAATTCTGTTTTTATATTCGGCTAGGGAGGGCATCTTCACTGATGGCTCGGCCCCGGGGGCATCTGCTTCACCCTGGAGGGCGTCTCCGCCGTCTGACCCGCCCTGGAAGGCGTCTCCTCTGCCTGATCTGCCCAGGTGGGCTTTGTCGCCGTCTGCGCCACCCTGGAGGGCGTCTTCTCCGTTGGTTCCGCCCAGGTGGGCTTCTCCGCCGCCTGCTCCGCCCTGGAGGGCGTCTCCGCCGTCTTCCTTCCGGCTCCGAAGTTAGGGTGTCTGGAAACCGCCCCTTTTCATTGTTTCATTGTTGTCTCCGCCCAGTCTGACGTGTATAAATGGCCTGGATGTCTTTGTGTAAACCGCTCGTCATTGTGGATGTAACTTGTGTTTTCCCCCTTTGTCAAGCCGTTCGTGTTTCACTGTGTTGCCCGTGTTTCTGTGTATTGGATTTTCTGTTACCGCCCTACGCTACTCTTTCTGGATTACTCTTTTGCCTTTGTCTTGGAAATACCCGTTTGCTGTTGTCGACCCTGCCCGTGTATACTCTATTTATTAAACTGTTTTGCATTTGAATTCCATTATATAAACCTGTTTCAGGCTCTGAGTCCACTGTACCAAATTTGGAGAACCACTGTACTCATATATATACGGGATGTATGGGACATCTTTAATGATTTCATTTCATCATTATTTCACTGTACACCCTGTGTTTTAATTAATAATTTGAGTGTATTTTAGTCTCCATGTTTGTGTGTTCAAAACAAACTGAATGCATGTCGAGTCTGTATTCATCACTCACAGCTGTTGGAACAGCCTATATGTTAGTTTGGGCATATAAAGAGAAAAAAGTTAATCTATGCATATCTGCCCATAAAAAATAAATAATAATTAAAAAACACCAAACTGATTAGAACAAAACTATTGATACATAATGATGACACAACGTCGCTGTTATAAACTGATTTTGGTCACCAGATTACGCTACATAACAGTTACGTAATTTTATTAGCTGGGAGGTACAATGTTCTCATTTTTTGATGTAAGTACATAGTAGTTAAGGTCACTTAATATAAAGTGTGACCTCTTACCGTCTTCTATCCTTTAAATACGGTGGTATTTTTCATCATGATGTGGAGAAGTTGGAACTCACTCATGCAGGTCATGCAGTGCCAGTATATGATGACAGTGTTTGGCAATAAATGATGACAATAATAAAAAAAGATATTTTGGAGCATGTCGGTAAGAAAAGAGTTTCAGTTCCTGTTGAAATTTCAATATTTGGTCAGCACAAATTGAAGTCAATGGGAACTGAAAGAGCATTGTTACCATTATAGTATTGGTTTAGTTTAAGCGTTTCTTTCTTTTCTTTTTTTTTTAAAGCATAGTTATGGCTGGATGAAATGGAGGAGAAAGAGGAGAGACGAATTGCTGAGGACAAAAAATACAAGAAAGGTGAAGCAAAGGGGAGGAATGATTATAAATTAAATTATAAAAATTTGTTCAATTAATTTCATTTTAAAGTAGTAATTTAAATAATATGCAAGTGATGACCCTGGCGCCTCCGTGTCATGCAGAGCGCGCTTCGGCTTCTGTTGATATGCATTTAACAGCGCACATTTAGGGTAGGAACTTTTAATTCCAAACTATGTCACCTTTTTGACCTCTTGTGAGTTTGCAGGTATGATTATTAGTCCAGTGCCTGTGTATACTGTAAGTTTAGTATTGACCAAGTTCAGAAGCTGTCATATGTGCATCAACTTACATTGTGTACTGTCAACAGTTTCCATAAAAAAAATAACTTTTTGGAAAAAAAATGAAAATAATTTGTCATAATAAATATTTGAAAGATCTAAAGAAAATCTTGCCACTTTCTTGCTAAAGAAAAGACATTTTCATTCAAATTAATCAAATGGATAGTAACACTTTATTTCGATGATCCACTTTAGACATTTTACTAACAGTAGGTAACTCCATGTCAACTAGCAGTCATTAGAGTATTAGTAGACTGTCTGCTTAATATCTTCTAACACTTCCAAAAACACACTACATACTGACTATCAGAAACTCATTCTACTGACCTAAACCTACCCTAACAGTCTCCTCTGAGAGTTAGTAGACATGTAGTTGTGAATTAAGGAGAATTAGTTGACATATAGTTACTTATAGTCAGTTGAATGTCTAAAGTGGACTATCAAAATAAAGTGTAACCAAATGGATTTATAGCTGACCAAACTCTTTATTTGTAAGTGTACTATTTCAATACTCTTTGGGACTAAATTGGCTCACTTTCTAGTACATAAAAGTATACTTTTACGTATACTTATCGCGCCATGGTTATCCACTGATCCCAGCTCAGCCGTTGCCATACGATCTCAGTCACCGGAGTACTGATTAGCAACACCTGATCTCAATACATGCAGCGCACACCAGCCGAATGACGGCTGAGCTCGAGGTATCTACCCATTTTACCTACCTTATGCCTCTCTCTTCATGGATCTTAGATCTCACAAATCCCAGGAATTATTGCATTGCATTGTCAAGCTGGAGGATTGTTACAGCATCCAGCTGTACCGAGCACCTTTTAAAGAAACATCCACGCATCCCATGAATTGGAACTGGCAGTGGAATTACGGCTCTCTCTGTTTTCTATACTCACCTGTGGACGGATCTTCCTGGAAAGAAAAGCGATCGGATGATCGCCAACCTCACCTTGTTCACTCACCTGTCTCCATATAGCACCGAGGCATTATAGTGATCAGAATGTGGAGTGAAGTTGGTCAAGAATTTATAATCTCTAAAATTGGATTTGACATGCAGCTTCCCTTAGTTTTGGCACAGAGGTTTTCAAAAGTGTTTTCTGTCCCTAAACTTCTCACTTGTCTGTCGAGCTCTATAATGTCATTAAAAGCTGCTTCGGTTAATATATTTTTTCCGCACAAGTCTGTGAAGATCAAAGAGGCATAAGTGCCTTCAGACGCAAGCCGTAACTGAGAAAACTCTTCAGACTGTGGGAAATTCTCCATCACAATCGCCCTCTCCCGCTTGGCAGGTCCATAGACAGGGGTGAACTGCTCTTCGATATCATTTGCCTTCCTCTTCTCGAGAAACATGAAGCCGGATCCCAGGGCAGCAGCTACACACATAGCTACTAAAAGAAACACACATGGACATCTACCAACAACACGACCCAGCTTTTGAAAGAGCAGAGCCAGAGGCCTTTCGATGCAGTCTGTTTTGCACTTTTCCATCGTCTAGGTTCACTTTAGCAGTCTCGTCCTTCATCAAAACCTCAGCAACACAGGTTAATCAGTTGTTGACCAGCACAAGGTGAAAGGGTGTTGGCGCGTCTGAAACAGAGTAAAGATTGTGCAAATGAGATATAACTAATCTTTACAAACCTTTAGTGATATAGACAAACGGCTGACAATTCCACCATTATGATGTCAAATGATTTCTATTCAAAACAAGATTACAGCTGTCATCAAAAAGATGACATCATTATATAATTTTGTTTTTACACAAGAGATCGGTAAGTCTGTTAATAGATACCGTTTAAATTGAACTGAGCTGGACATTGACAATCTTTGCTGCTTTATGTGCCAATGGTCACAGCTGATATACATTAATATGGTTTATTAGTTAAATATATATTTATCCTTATTAAAGTTAGTTGTTCAGTCAAGAGCAGTGAGAGATTTCGACATTGGTTTATTGTTAGTCAGCTTTCACTTTCCGGCCCTAACATACACACATGTGTCAAAGACAGTGTAATACTGCTTTAAATTGTTGTTTTTCTCCAAAAAAGGTAGACTTTTATGTTTAAATTAATAGAAATTTTAATTTACGCTTTTTCCAGATTTACTACATTTATCCACTAAAATCTCATTTAGTGTAACAATCTTGTCGGGCATATTTACAAGAAAAATCAATTATTGACACATTAAAGACAAATTACTCTCACACCAAATACTAATTGTAGTTAATAGTAATTTAGCATTTTTAAATATTTGCCACTATCCTTGTCTTTGTCCATTTGTCTGTAAGATTTTTAAAACACGCAAAAATTGAATATGCTTCTTTTCTTTTTTAATACGTACAAGTCAGAATAAGCATAAACATTATTTCAACCAAATTATGGCAGTTTATTTTCCAAAATCATATTTAAAACCTCAAAAGTAGACACTTTACTTGCATTTCATGTGGTTTCTTTGGACAAAAGAATCAGGTGGATATTAGGTGGGCTTCAGCCAACTCTATTTCTAAAACTATAATCAGCTATCTGAACGATTAGGCTAATCCACTTCCTCGAGAAAGTTTATCATTCTTTGTACACAGAAACTAACTTTGGCGTGCTCATGACACGCACACCTAAATCTAACCATTGCGCCTCATATGCACGCCGAAGTCAGTGTTAGCTGTAAACAGAAACAGACAATTGTGCCATTAAAACAAATGTGTTTCTGGAAGAGGAACAGTTTGTCTTCTACATTCTCGTTGACAGAATTGAGCAAAACACTGTGTCTAAAATAACACAATACTAACTTCTTTCTTACTAAAGAAAAGTGTTCTTTTTTTTAAAAAAATACATTAAATTGATCGATATATAAATAATTTATTTATTTATAAATACATTAAATAATGACAAAATAAACCTGTTATAAATGGCACATGCTTATTTTCATGATACCACACAAAAACGGTGTGACTAATCTGATTTATAATAATAACAATAATAATCTATTGTCAGCTCTAGAAAATACAGTAGTGATAATAAAGTTAACCCCACAATCAGGACACGCTACTGTTCAGCATCTCATAACGATATAACACACATTAACAGAAACAGCAGCATTCGCCTGCAGCAATCTGACTCGAGTATAACACTACACCCACCGTTTCCAGAAACAGACTCTTTGTGCGAGATGTATCTAGATCTAGCGGTTCGACGAGGAGCAGAAAACGCGTTTAGAAATCTCTAATCAAAGCTAAAGACAACAGCTACAGTTCGCATCACGTTCCGCCGAATAGATTATATTATATTATATTATATTATATTATTTGACCGTAATATAATTTAATAAAATATTCATAATATAATATTTCTAATAATATAATATGTCCGAGAGGACATTACTGGGCTTACCAATAGTTGTAGGAGCGATTCTGTCGCAGGGTTTGCTGTCACTGCGTCACATTAAGATGAAGTTAAAGTTTCAGTTTCGCTTTCTTCTTCTCTTGTTTCCTGGCGGGTTTCACAGCTGAGCCGGATGTGAGAGGCAATCACAAATAATACCCAGAGCACTATTCCTGATAGGGCAAGAGATTGCAAAAGTGAAGAAAAACAAAACAAAACCGTGTACTCAGACAAATGTATCTTATATGTTCTAAGCTACTGAGATTTGCTTTGATTCAACCTTCTGATTTTTCTCTTTTTTTTAATTGTGCTTCTTACCTTGCCATACTTTTCCTCTTGTTACACTGGAATAAATCAGAAGCAACACATTGTTGGATGTGGGAGTTTTTAACATTTCAAAACACATTGTCATGTGACTCAACAAATAAAAATATCATAATCAAATATTATATATATATATATATATATATATATATATACACACACAGTCTTTATATAGTAGGCCACATAAATAAATATGCTGATAAATACATCTATAAAGTTAGAATAATATTAATTTATTTACTGGTCATTATTATATGCTTCCTGTTATTTTAGCTTGCTCATAACCGACATCTAGTGGTTACAGAATTAGATGTTTTTCTTTCTCTTAAAGAAAAAATGGATTTAAAATTCCTAGTCTCTATTTTAATTTCAAATATTGCATTAACTTAAATTGAACTATTTTTTTTTTTACTAAATTACTGCATAAATATTAAAGAATTAGTTCACCAAAAAATAAAAATTATTTACCCTCATGTTGTTTCAAACCCATAAGACCTCTTATAAAATATCATATCATAAAATAGATTTGATGATCCCAGATCCAGAAACAGTAAAAACACAGAGAATGCGACGAACAAGACGGATCCATATGTAGCTTATTTATTAGAGAGGTCGTATAGGCAGGGTCAAACAGAGCAATGAGAGACAAGACCGGGTATATGGGCAGTTGTTGGGGCAGGCAGCAAACAATCGGAATCCAGGTCAACAGTCCTCAGTCACAACGGGAAGAACGCATGGAAATGATCGCCAGGGCAAATAAAGACTGTGCAGTGAGTGGGTGTTTGAGTCTGGCTTTCATGTGCGTGTGTAATCAGTAAGTGTGTGTGTGAGAAAGAGGTGCGGGTATGTGCGCCTGGTATTTATCACCATATGGGGACCGATTGTCCCCACAAAGATAGGAATACCAGTAAATTTTGACCTTTCGGGAACATTTCTTAGGTCCCCATGAGGAAACAAGCTTATAAATCACACAGAGGTAAGTTTTTTGCAAATCTAGGGTCAGTGTAGGACAATACCACATACAGTCTGTACAATAGAAATATCATTACACCTATGAAGAGACCCCAGAACACAAGGACACACTACATGAGCGTGTGTGAATGAGGTACAGGTGTGCGTGTGACCAATCCCAGGAATGCGGCATGATGGGTAATGCAGTCCGTGAGTGGGTCTGAGAGACTCCAGCCGGATATTGTGACATCAGTGGCTTAACTTAGGTTAAGTCTTGATTTGCTCCAGCATCATTTCTGAGCATTCTTCTCAGTATTTGTTTTCTTGGTGTTTTGATTTTGGACCGGATGGACTGTTTTCTGCCTGCCCTGACCTTGATTCTGTATTACCGGCCATTGTTCCGTCTGCCGGTTTACCGACCCTGCCTCTGTTCTCGATTAAAAACCCTTGCATATGGATCCAAATGCTTCTGCCACATTTCAGACAGGATGAAATATAATTTCTATCTTAGCATAAGTTGACCGTGGGCATTCGGCACTCCTCCTTTTCTGTAACTAAGTAAAGTAAAGGACAAATAAAAAATATTGTAAATATGTTTAGCCATTGTAGTGTTAATGACTGTCTGTTTTCACATTACTGGCCACTGGCAGGTGTGGCAAGATAAATATGCGATCAGATAAATATGATTTTAGTCATGCATTTAATATTCTAGTTTTGCCAACAGAACTGACAATTTAATTTGTCCAAAATACAGTGTATTGTGCAAATCCATTCAGTAAGACTAAGCAAATCTCCATGTTATATTT
>JAUMHP010000043.1:20654510-20667124 GCA_032361065.1 Enteromius trimaculatus | reverse complement strand
CAGGTTTCTTTATTGAATAGAAAGTTCAGATGAACAACCACATTTATATGAAATATAATTTTTCCACAACGTTATTATCACGTTTGATCAATTTAAAATGTCCTTGTTAAATAAAAGTATTAAGTTCCTTAAAGATAAATAAAAAATTATACTGATCCTTTTGAGTGTACAATGGTACAAATGCTTATTTCAAATGCTGATCTTTGCATTATTCTATTCATCAAAGAATCCTGAAAAAAAATTATTCAACTGTTTAAATATTGATGATAAATTAAAGGGTTTAGTGGAATATTAACTTATATTAGTTTCAGAGCCTGTGTTCTTTTCAAACAGCTTGTTTGCTGTTAGCTCAACATTTCTCATGTTTTCACCCTCATACTGACTTGTTCAGGTTGTGCTGAACAGCTGATCATCTTCAACACAGAGATAACAGTGCCGTTTTTTAATGGCACTTTATCTACAGTATGTCAGAGAAGCAAGAAAATGATGCGACTTCTGAGATAAGTGTCTCAGGGGTACAGAGGTAAGACTATTTTCAAACACAACTTCAATTTCAATATTCTAGCTCTTTTACCCTAAGGCCAAGAGTTTATTATAAAGTTTTAAAATGGTTTATCATAAAGTTTTAAAATGGTTTATCATAAAATACAAACAAACATACATGCAAAAAAAAAAAAAAAAAAAACACCTACCCAAAGGCAGTGAATGTTTTTCTTATTGTCAGACACGCATAACTGAGTTAGGAAATTCACCTCACAAAGTCCATTTCTAAAATATTCAGTTTATTTAATAATTCCACCAATAATATTAGTCAGGCAATTTTTGTTGAATTTTATTTCACTTTAAAAATTAATTTCCGAAAATTCAGTGGTTCAAATTCAAGAGATCGCTCAGCAAGCACACGTGTGGGAACTGCAGGAAAAGCAGCAGAGTACAGATCCAAGATCACCATCTGCTTTTAGAGGTCCTCACCAGCAGGTGGTGCTAGCTTCATTAACAAGCCTTTACAAAGCGACATGCATGTGGAACAAGAGCATAGGCGGAGGGTGAGCCAGCTCCATGGTATACCTTTTTTTTTTTTTTTTTTAGGAAAAAAGTGTTCAATTGGCAGTTAGGCTATGAGTAACCAACAAATGACGCTCCACCGATTATTAACCCTTAACCAACAAGGTTATTTTAAATAAAAAAGAATAAGTCTCTGTAACCCGTTAAAAATAATAATATGTTTTCCATAGATTTATTTTACAAAAACTAGCAAGCAGAAGGGTTCACATGGCCATATCATATCACGCACCTGCAGCATGAAAAAAAAAATCCCCTAAACTGGACAAAAATGCCCCTGCTCAAACAAATTAAGTCTATTACGACTGTTGCCAACAAAGTGAAAATGAATAGAGATCATCGATTATGACATTACATAAAGATTGCTCACGTTGCACCATATTTTATATTAGGCATTTTTTTCGGTATTGGGCATAGGGATGTTTTTTCAGACATCTTAACGGTTAACCGACCAATAAGAATTAAGCGATTATACAATCAGTTAAATCTTTCATTATTTAAACTCATTCTGTAATTTTTCTTATTATTATAAAAGGTTTGCTGCATGGTTAAAATAAGCGACTCATAGTGTATAAAAATGTTGTTGTTGTTTTTTTTTTTTGAGAAAAAATAATAAACACTGTAAACATAGGCTATTTTAATTTTTTCCACTCCACAACAAATCCTTTCAATTTATCAGTAAAGAAATATAAGAAACTACAGCTATATGACAAGCCAAAACAAATTAATTTAGGCTAAAACGAAACTGAAACTAACGTTCAGTCTCTCATTTGACACAAAATCAAATGTTTCCATATTTGCTATGTATTTGAATGCTAAATTAGTTTATTATGCTATGTAGGCTACTTCACTTGCGTTCCAGAGGCGCCTGCAGGATTTTTTCAGAAGATATTTTTTATTTTTTTAGCGGCCTGCAACAGTGAGTTGATCATAGTTAATGTTTGAATTTATTCTTCTCAAATGACTTGCGGAAAAAAAAAAGTAGGCTATATGTAGCCGGGTCAGCGTAACCCAACCCATAAACCCCCCAATAGGGGCATTAGACCTCCTCAATAGGGGCAATAGTAAATCAGTCGACTCTGGCATTATCAGCCACATGAAAGGGGAAAAGAAAAATGTAGTAACAGAGACGTACAGCCTCTACTCGACGACTGCGTTACCAGGTATTCATGTGTTCAGCTGCTCTCCAAGCTCACACTAGTTCCACGCTAAACAACCATGTGTGGGATATACCATGTTGTGCCATACTCCGCTTAACTAGTTTGGGAGAAAGTTGAGTGTACACGTCCATCAGTGACATAAACCGAACGTAAATAACCCAAATCCACTACATATAGATATAAAACAGTTAAGCATATCAAAATGTTAGTTTAAATGTTTAACCTATTGTGCGCTGTTAGATGGATATCGACAGAAGCTAAAGTTCTGCAGGACATGAGTCTAAAGAATCTCCTTTAATAGTGTTTTCTCTGTTATTGTCAGTGTAAGATCAAGTTCACCTGTCTTCAGCTATGCGTCTATGAAGAGTAACCATTCAAAGAGTGATGGACCAAATGAGAACACATCATCTTCTAAAAGGTATATTTCTGAGTGTTGATCATGCATAAACTGTATGATATATTTAAAAAAAAAAATGTTTGCAGTCAACAATTGGTCACAGTTGGTTTGTCAATTTGGTCAGCCAGTCATTTAGCTGATCAGCAGGCTGGTTTTAGGCCACATTTCCAGCCTGACAGGCTGGTCTTAGCTGGTTTAGACTGGGGGACTGATCAGCCTAGCCAGGCTGGGAGACCAGCTAAAACCAGCTACTTGCTAGGCTGGTTTTAGCTGGGGGGGTTTTTCAGCATGGTTAGTGTTACGAGTGTGTGTAGATCAGAAACATGCAAGGACAAATTAATCCAATGACATTCAATTTAATAACATTAATCCAGGAGACGGGTTTACGCACAACATTACTTAAACGAGAATGGAAAAAAACTGAGGGACACAGAGCAACTTATATGGGGAAGGTAATCAAGGATAATTGACAAGACTGAGGAGGGAATGCGGGGGCCCTGGAGGAGGGAGTGGAGCTGAAGAGGGGACAGCTACACAAAAAAACAAAAAGGTTCAGAGTCCAAGGGGGAGTAGAAGGTGGGAGGAGCCAGAGAGGAGCTAGATGGTGACCCAGAGACCAGCCATGACATGACCCCAGTTGACGGAGGGAGGAGCCATGGTGGAGGAAGGGCTGATGACTCCAGGGGTCCGATTGACAGAGATGAAGCTGATGGAGAAGAAGCCCAGGATGGAGCAGAGCTGATAAAAATCCAGGGTGACACCGAGGATCCCGAGGGCCAAGGCAGAGCTGAAGGCTCAGGTGACCGTGGCGGAGGCTGGGATCCGGAGGACCACAGCATAGGCGGAACGACTGAGAACGATGGTAGAGCCTGGTGGAGCTGGTGGGACGATGGACCATGCTGGAGACGAGGGAGCTAGGAACTAAGACGGAGCAGATGGGTCAAAGGACCGAGGTGGAGTACAGGGCTCAATGGCTAGAGGTGGAGACAAGGAATCCTCATGCTTGAGTGGAGCTGGAGATTGGGTGGCCTGAGGTGGATCATCGTACCCCAATGACGCTGACTGAGGGTGAGCGGAGTGGCTGACAGGATTCAGTGGAGATGGGGCTGAGGAACTGGCTGGCATGAGAAGTGGCGGGAGAGGGAGGCTGGGAGGGAGCACAGGAGATTCAGGACTGGGTAGCACCTCTCCAAACCAGTCAATCAAGTACTCTTCAAATAGGCCCAACAGTTCCTCATAATGTCCAGAGTCCAATTTTAGCTCACACTCAGCAGCGGAAGTGTGGGCAGGGTTTTCCTCAATCAAGCCCTCAATCTCCACCAATATTCCCTCATGGACACACGATGTTGCCAGCTCACGCACCTGGTCAGACATTTCCTGAGAATCAGACTTCAGGATGAAGTCACTCTCACGGCTCTGTCACGGAGATCAGTGCAGGCTCTTGTGTCACACTCGGCTGATTCTCTCCATCTGTGGTGGGCTTAGGTGAAACCTCCATCAAAGTTGTTGCTGATGGTGGGCAGGTCTCTGGTAGTGGTGGAATGGGGTTGGCAGCAAATCCTCTGCAGGGCTGATGGTGTACGCCAAGTTGTTATTTGCCAACACCCATTCCACAAAGGTGGCAAAATTTTCTCTTGGAACGCCCGCTGGAATGCGTGCCTTTGACACCTGACAGACTATCCAGACCACTCACAGAGGATTGAGTGAGGGGTCTGGACAGTCTGTCAGGCATGCGAGCTCCAGAAACTCCAAAGTGTGAGCCTCCAGCGAGCGCTCTCCCTGCTCCAAGCTAAGGAGTTTGACAGGGGGAAGGTCCATTTGGAAAAAAAAAAACTGGGAGGGAAAAAGAAAAATGGCCGCACAAACGGTTTTGGTTCATTCTTCTGTTGAGTGTTTGTAGCTCAGAAACACGCAAGGACGAATTAATCCAATGAAAGTCAATTTAATAACAATTATCCAGGAGAAGGGTTTACACACAAAATTACATATATGAGAACAGACAAAAACTGAGGGACACAGAGCAACTTATAAGGGGAAGGTAATCGAGGATAATAGACAAGACACACCTGAACAGAATGACTAATTAAACAGAACTAGACCACAAGGGGGAAAAAACAGAGCACATGGGAAATGACAAACAAGCATCCATACATGTAACAGTAACATTGTGTATATGTCATGTTTTGTGTCTGTCTGCCTTGTCTCCCCCGTCTTTGTCCATTTTGGTTTAGTCCTGTCCTGTCTAGTTTTGGTTTCTCCCTGTCATTATGTTTGATTAGTTCATTTTGTACACCTGTGTTCACCAGCTGCCCTCACTTTCTCTCATCAGTTCCCTTGTATTTAAGCCCTGTGTTTTTTCAGTTCTAGTTAGTCAGTGTTGAAGTTACATGTGTCTGTGATGTGGGTCTCGTTGTTTTTTGCTGCCTCGCCAGCCTTTTCTTTTGTTGTATTTAGTTTTGTTTAATAAATGTTTGCACTCTTAGTTTTCTCGTCCTCTGCTCTCTGCCGTTCGGCACAGTATATGCTTTTCATCGAGTGTTTACATTTTTTTAAGTGTGTATTTATATACTGTCTTTTATTTACTGTATGGTGAAGCCAGAAACAATTTTCTAATGAAGACAAACTGAAGTCATATGTGATAGAACTTGAATTAATAATACAATAAATGTACAATCATACTATACTAAATTACCTACTAAGTAACCCCTGTAGTGAAATATTTTTTTTTTTCTTTGTGTCATTAGTGTATGGTCAGGCTCACATGTGTCCAGTTCTGTTTCTGTGAAGAGTGACCGTTCAAAGAGTGATGGACCGCACTTCAATGAGAAAACACCATCACCTTTCAAAAGGTTTATTTCTTAGTTTTGATCATGCATAAGGTATATTTAAAAAAAAAATGCAGGATTACATTGTGTATATGCTTTTAATTTAGTGTTCCATGTCTTTTTTTTAAAATGTGGATTTAAATGGTGAAGCCAAAAACTTGTTTTTGTAATGAAGACAAAGTAAACTGAAACCATTGTTTTCATATGTGATAGAACTTAAATGAATAATGCAATAGAGCCATACTGAATTTAATTACCATTTAAAACTCATTTTCAGATGAGACTGAAGTAACCCCTGTAGTGATTTTTTTTTCTTTGTGTCATTAGTGTGAGATCAGGTTCACATGTGTCCAGTTCTGTGTCTGTGAAGAGTGACCGTTCAAAGAGTGATGGACCGCACTTCAATGAGAAAACTCCATCACCTTCCAAAAGGTATATTTCTGTATGATTAGGTACGTTTTGAAGCTGATATGCTGGTTTGAGCTGGTTTAAGTTGGTCTTTAGCTGGTCATGTGCTTAAACCAGCTAAGGACCAGCATAAACCAGCTCAAACCAGCATCCCAGCTTCAAACAAGAATATTACTGAAAGTTACTGATGTTACATCAAAAGATGAAAAATTTATATAAAACACTTAATATAAGTACATCCTGCCATATATTTTTGAAACTGTTATTGTCAGTGTAAAATCAAGTTCATCTGTCTTCAGCTATGTGTCTATGAAGAGTGACCATTCAAAGAGGGGTGTTCTGAACTTAAATGAGAAAACAACAACAACTTATAAAAGGTATTCCTTGTGTTCTCTCTCTCTGTCTTTTTAAATAATAAAACTGTATTTACCATCAACCACTTTTCTGATTTTCTTCTTTTTTGTGTATGATTTAGTAACAAAGGATGGAAGACCACAGTAAATATTGGTGCAGAAATTACACGGTGGGAAGCTCTAAAAGCACAGAAGGGACTGAAGAGTGATGTGGAATTGGCAACTTTTCTTCTCAACAAGTGAGAACACAATAGACCACAGTTTATCATTTCCAGTTGATTACAATAAATTACAAAATAAATAAATCTATTTTGCCAAAATGTGCAATGTCTTTTTTTTCATACATAGATTAATACACCAAAATATGCAGCATAGTTCTGAAATGTAATGTGCTTCTTGAAGCAAATTTTTTTTGTAGAATGATCCATATAACAATGAAAATACAAATCTCAATGCAATTTTAAATTCAGCACTTTTCAGTAAAATCATACATTTGTGTCATCAGGTTTGTGATTAATTCATAAACAAATGTACCAAAGTCTATTGTTACAAATAAGAGGACAATGCCTCACCCTTAACTCTGCCCCTATAACTGATCCAATACTATGTATTTAAAAAAAAACAAAAAAAAACAAAAAAACACCTTTATTTTGCTACCAGGGTTCAGATTGAGAAATCAGATTCAAAAAACAAGAATTACACCAACCGCAAGAATTTCACAGAAAATCTCCTCTGGATCTTCAAGGCAAGTAAAAATTCCTAAATTAATTTGAATGAAAAATGTCTAGATTATGAATGTAACACACGTTCCCTGAAGGAGGGAATGGAGACGTTACATATGGGACCTCGCCAGAGAGATCTATTGCATTTGAGCTCTTTACTAAAGGCCAATGAACATTGGCGTGCACTGATTGCGCTCAGTGCGCCTGCAGGTTTTGACTGAAGAGACGTTGCCGGCATCAGCGCGACCTCAGAGTCGTGGCGGAGAATGTGTAACGTCTCCATTCTCTCCTTCAGGGAACGTGGGTTACGTTCGTAACCTAGACGTTACCCTTTCAGTCGAATCACTTCGACACTACATATGGGAATACCCATGGAAAAGGCCACGACTCTAAGGCCGCGTTATTTGGAGATCCCCTGCAAACTGGCGAGACTTTTTTAGCTTTTCCAGTTCGTTAACAGAGGAATCTGCACGTAACCTTCTCAACCCTCTGCGGCCCAATAGGGGGGGGTCGACAGAGTTGCTTTCAGTGGTGTTGAAGCAGTGGTTGAGGGCGGAGCGCATGAGAAGTATGAACTGTTGAATGCGGGACAAAAAAGATTCAATACAGTATATCAATACGAATAAAACGCGATACTGATAAGCTCGACCCTCGAATGCAAACCGCAGAAGGGGTCTGTGGTGAGGCAGAATCGAAACATGAAAGTATACATCCTTCAGGTCGATGGCTGCGAACCAATCCTGGCTCCGAATGCATCTCAGTATGCGCTTCAGAGTGAGCATTCTGAATGGCATCTTGAGAAAAGAACGATTCAGAACTCTCAGATCCAGGATCGGTTTCAACCCACCTTGGGCACGATGAAGTAAGGACTGTAAAACCTCGACCTCATCTCGGCTGGAGGGACAGGCTCGATTGCTTCCTTCGCCAGTAGGACAGCAATCTCCACGCGCAGTATGGCAGCTTGGCTCTCTAAGCGGACCGAAGTAGAGCGTATGTCGCAATACCGGGGCGGGCGCCTGGTGAACTGAATCGCATAGCCAAGGCGTACCATCCGAATCAACCACCGCGACGGGTTGGGGAGCTGTAACCAGGCCTCCAACCGGGTCGCCAGGGGTATCAAGGGAACGTTGACTGCTGTGCCAGCAGTAGGGCAGCCTGAAGCGGGGACAGGGACTGTTCGTTTGGCTGCATCGAGCAGCGCTTACCTTTCTCCCTGGCTCCCGCACTGGCAACACAGCGTCCTGGGTCAGCACCTGTGAAGACAAAAAGGTTTGTGTTAGATGGAGACCTCCGGACACTGGGCCCGGAGGCGTGAGAAATTGCTCTTTCTGTGAAATTGTGGCAGCTGAATGCACAGAAGCTCCTGGCCCTCCTCCCGGAGTGGGGATGGAGATGGTCTCGACGTCACCCGAAGAGCAGATCTCATCACCTCCGGGCTGCCTGTCTCAGGAGCGCTTCCCGCCCCTCCAGGTGTTCTTGGCCGGCCCCTGAGCAGACGAGATCCCGCGCCCGTGGCCAGCTCGATGTCGTTGTGCAGCCAGACTGGGATTATGTGCTTCAGCTGGGGATGGAGCAGATGGTTCTTTCGGTGCCGCGGGGGACGCCCTCGGCAACAAGCAGGCAGAGGAGCACTTGGGGAATGGCAGGATGTGCGACATCGCCTCCGTCTGCTTCTGTACTGCCGTGAACTCCTGGGCCAAGTACCCGACAGTGTCGCCGAATAGGCCAGCCTGGGACATTGGGACATCGAGAAAGTGAGCCTTCTTGATGTCCGGCACCTGCGCCAGGTGCAGCCAATGGTGGCATTCCTGGACCACCTCGTACCCCTTGGCTGCCCCGCCATCGAGCGTGGTGAGGGCTGAAGGGCTTGGGCGCAAGTGTAACGAGTAAGGGGCTCGCCACAACATGGTCAGCTCTCCGTCCACCTCCGGGAAGAAAGGAACTGGGGGACAGCGTGGCGGTGCTGCTTCTCTAGCCCCCAAATACCAGTCATCCAGCCGCGAAGGGTCGGTCACAGGCACACGGGGCACCTGCAAACCGATTCCTGGCGTGGCTTGGAGGAGCATGTCTGACAGTTCAACGTCAGCTGCTGACATGGCAGACGCCGCAGGGCGACGGCTGCTCGCCACAACAGGCGCTTCACCATCAGACTCACCCTCTGATGGTGCAGAAGACATCTCGACCTCTCGGGCGCCCCGAAAGGACACACTCGGGCCTGCCGTAGCAGGGGGATCGGTCTCCTCCAGGAGGAAGCATTCTGAACGGTCACCTGGAGGTCTCCCAGGCACATCGCCGTGAAAGCCGTGAACTTGCTACGGTCCAACGACTTTCCACGAGAAGGACGTGAGAAGCCATCTCACGAATGAGAGGTGAGTCCTAAACGTAACCATGGTCATGCACTCGCAATGAGGGCATTGACCATCCATGAACGCTGCCAAATCGTGCTCTCGGCCCAGGCACGTAAGACAGGGCTCATGGCCATCCGACGAGGTGAGGAAACTTCCACACCTAGAAACACATGGTTGAATGACAGAAATGCTGTCAGACAAGAGAGCAGATTTTGCAGGAACTCCTCCAAACGATCCTTCCTTCACTTTTCTCACAGTTTAAAAAGCCCAGGGGATCTCCAGCTCCAAAACAGCAACGGCTCTGAAGCAAAAAGCTGCAGGCGCACTGTGCGTGTGCCCTCATTACTCACACAGTGATGAGGTGCACCTGAGCACAATCAGTGCACACCAATGTTCATTGGCCTTTAGTAAAGAGCTCAAAGGCAATAGGTCTCTCTGGCGAGTTCCCATATGTAACGTCAAAGTGATTCGACTGAAAGGGTAACTAAGTTATCTGAAAATAAATATATATATTTTTTTCTCATGTTAACTGATTGTTCTAACAATCTCTCATTATTGAAATCTCACTAATATCACATAATTTCAGCTGTGTGATAAATTTATTTTAAATTTATGTTTTTGTGTTCACCAGCATTTTACCTTGCTAATGGTCTATACCAACAGTGCTGGGAAACTTCACGAGTGCATTGCTTGCTTGTAATTTGTAGTACACCTAAACTGATTCTTTTAACATGTTTTAAATGTATAAACTGGACTTAAATTTTCTTGCTTTGCTTTTTAGGATGTTGAGAACAAAATAATTGTATTTCTCAAAAAAGAGCTGGAAAAGTTTAAGAAAATATTAAAAGGAGAGAATACACAATATTTTGTGCAGGACTTAATAGAGGAAACACTTGATATCAAAGAAGCAGCTCTTGATATGACACTCTTCTTCCTGAAAGATATGAAGCAACATAAGGCTGCAGATGCTTTACAAGGTAAGAGGTTCAACTGGATAACAATCTATCATCATCATTTATACAGTAATATGTGAAATGGTGCATATCTTGATGCACATCTTTCTGTCATTTTGTTTTTGTTTGTGTTAGATGAGCTGGCACTCATTCATCAGCGACCATTAAAATCAAACCTGAAGAAGAAGCACCAGTCTGTATCTGAAGGAATTGCAAAGCATGGTGACTCCAAGCTACTGAATAATATCTACACAGATCTCTGTATGACTCTGGGTGTTAATAAACAAGTCAATACTCAACATGAAGTAGGACAAGTTCAGGCTGCTGACAGGCGACATGAATCAGAAGAGATTCCAGTTGAATGCAAAAATTTGTTTGAAGCACCTGAACAAGACAAGGAGATCAGAACTGTACTGACAAAAGGAGTTGCTGGCATCGGAAAATCCATCTCTGTGCAAAAGTTTATTGTGGATTGGGCTAATGGTAAAGAAAATCAAGATATTACCTTCATATTTCCTCTTGCATTTCGAGAAATGAACTTAAAGGAGAAAGAAAAACAAAGCTTGACAAGTCTTATACGTCAGTTTTTCCCAGAGATAAAAGGACTGAACCTTGCAAGAAAGGATAAATTTAAATTACTGTTCATCCTTGATGGTTTGGATGAATGTCGTCTTCCTCTTAACTTTGAGGGTAATGAAACGTGCCGTGATGTATCGTCACCAGTCTCTCTGGATGTTCTCCTGACAAACCTCATCAAGGGAAACCTGCTTCCTTCTGCTCTCATCTGGATCACCACCAGACCAGCAGCTGCCAGTAAGATTCCTCCTGACTATATCGACCGGGTGACAGAAGTACAAGGATTCAATGATGAACAAAAGGAGGAGTACTTCAGAAAAAGATTCACAGATGGAGATCTAGCAAACAAAATTATTGATAATGTTAAACAATCAAAGAGTCTTTTTATCATGTGCTACATCCCAGTCTTCTGCTGGATTTCAGCCACTGTTCTCCAGAACATTTTGGAGGAGAAAAGAAATAATGATCTGAAAATCAATCAGGCTGAAGGCACCTCCAAAACACTGCAGGGATCAAATAATGAAAACACTCCCAAGACTCTGACACAGATGTACACACACTTTCTCCGCTTTCAGATCCTGCAGAGCAGACGAAAATATGATGGAAAATACACACCAGATGTTTCCTGGGACAAAGATGCCATGCTTTCACTGGGAAAACTGGCATTTCATCAGTTGCAAAGAAACAATCTGCTCTTTTATGACACAGATCTGGAATTATGTGGTATTGACGCAGATAAAGCATCAGTGTATTCAGGCATGTGTACCCAGATCTTTAAGGAGGAAAGAGGATTAATTCTTGGCACCACATTCTGCTTTGTTCACTTGAGCATTCAAGAGTTTATTGCAGCGCTTTATGCACATCTGTTTCTAGATATCAACAAGAAAAGTGTGTTTGTTCATGAGTCTACAGAACAGGAAAACAAAAATGAAGCCATGATTGATTTGCTCAAGACTGCAGTGGACAAGGCACTCGAGAGTGAAACTGGACACCTGGACCTTTTCCTTCGCTTCCTTCTCGGTCTGTCACTGCAGACCAATCGCCCACTCTTACGAGGTCTATTAACACAGCTAAATGGCGATGATGAGAACAAAGAGATAGTTAAGTATATAAAGCAGAAATTAGAGGATAATTTTTCTCCAGAGAGATCCATCAATCTGTTCTACTGTCTGAATGAACTGAACGATCAAACTCTGGTGAAAGAGATTCAGACTCAGCTTAGAGAAGGAAGTCTGTCATCTTCTGATCTTTCACCTGGTCAGTGGTCTGCTGTGGCCTTTGTTTTGTTGACATCAGAGGAGGAGATGGAGGAGTTTGATCTTCAGGAATACAAGAAATCAGACGAGTGTCTCTTTAGACTACTGGAAGTTGTAAAAATCTCCAAAAGAGCTCTGTAAGTAATAGAAATTGTTGGTTTTTTTTGCATCTGGGAGAAAAAAAAACCCAGAAAAACGGTAACATTAATAACTACACGATACGAATCATTACTTAAGCATTAGTAAATAATCAATTCATCCTTTGTAAACCATTGCAACCATTCCAACATTAATATGCATTAGTAAACAGCTTCCAAGTGCAGCTATAAATCCCTTGTTCTTGAGCATAAATATAATATTTAATAATTGTATTTTCATACTTTATTAATGATCAATTTATCATTTCTAAATTATTATGTTATTTACAAATCAGTTATTTAGGAGTTCTTAATGTTTAACAAGATCATTTAGAAAGTCTCTAAGTAAATGATTAATAAATAATTTAAATGTACATTAATAAATCTTATTTAAACACATAATAACAGTTGCTCAGT
>JAUMHP010000043.1:20558746-20572596 GCA_032361065.1 Enteromius trimaculatus | reverse complement strand
GTCCGGGTGGAAACTAGAACTCTGGAGACGGTTCCCGCTGACGCCGGTTAGAGGGAGCCACAGAGGTCGTTGTTACATAAACATGTCACAACTGTTTCCAGAGTGTCAATATTTTCAAGGGACACTATTGTTATCTAGCACTGCCTTAACCCTTCTGGGCATGGCATTCACCAGAGCTGCACAGGTTGTTGCTCACATCCTTTTCCACTCCGCCATGATGACATCTCATTCTGCTTGAGGATGCCCTACAGGTGCTCAATAGGGTTCAGGTCTGGAGGCCATCTTCTGTACCAGACGCACAGCACAAGGACCTAACTTCTTTCATTGACCCTTGCAAGACCTGTTTTGAGTGAAACTTGGAAAACCTCTGTATGACACTGGCCACTGTACTGTAACTCAGTTTCAGGGCGTTACTGATCTTCTTATAGCCTAGGCCATCAACGTCGAGAGCAATAATTCTAATTCTCAAATTTCTCAGATAGTGCCATGTTGAACATCCATTGGTCATTATGAGGCAATTGTACTCAAATCACCAAATGTTAACTGCTCTAATACAAGATACACAAATTTGTATGGTCGTGTCGAGCATACAAAAACATCAACATGATGAACAGGACATCTGGCTTTGCATGGTTAAATGAAGTGTAGCTGTTATTACTTAGGGTGTACTTAGTTTGGTTGGCAAAATCCAGTGCTCTCTTCACCTCTAATACCATGACTGAGGTGAGACCCTTGAGCAAGGCACTGTTCCCCCATCTGCTCCACAGGTGCTGCAGAAATGATCTGCATTATATTATTTTTATGGGTGTTATATTTTAATGTTGTTATTGTTTTATTTGGTTATTTTATCTCTATTTGACAAAACAAAATTGTAGTCAGTTTGGAAACTTTGCACCTCTGTTTTTTTCTCTGAAATTAGAAATAAGTAATAATGCCCTTTTAGTTCGTCACTTTTGACCTTCAATGTTGTGACCAACAAACTGGGATCTTGCCAGAGAGACCAATCCACTTTGAGTGTAAACTAAATGAACCAATGTACATCGTAATGAGATTGCATCCAGAGTGTAATAGGCAGCAGGTGCAACGCATACTCAGATTTATGCTTTAATGCAGAGCAGGCTTAGTTTTGGGCCACCCCGAGTCCCTCAAGCCAGGTCCCTGTATTCCACCTCACTGCCCCACTGTTGGTACATCTCCCCAGTTTGTCTCGCTGACTCTTTCGAACCATCTGACTTAACTATGCAATTCGGTATCCCCCCAAGTTCAGAGGTATCCAATTCACCTCAAGGGTTCTAGGTGACCTACACCAGGAGGTAGTGGACAGCATCACTTTGACCCTCGTCTACAAGACGCATTTTTGCCTTGAAGTGGAACGTGTTCATTGAGTGGTGTTCTTCTCACCAAGAGGACCCCGAAGGCTCTCGATCAGAGCTGTGGTTTTCTTTTTGCAGCAAGGGTTGGAGCAAAGCCTGACTTCCTCCACCCTTAAAGCTTTTGTCTAAAGTTGAAGTTAAAGTTTATGTCTGCTCACCACAACCCTGTGGATGGCAAGACAATTGGGAAGCACGACCTGACCATCAGGTTCCTTAGGTACACTTAGAAACCTACTCTGAAGCATGTGGCTTGCACAGCGTATACTCAGGCAGCAGGTGAAACATTTTCTATTTATACTTGCACTGCGAAAAGCGAGGGTTACATACATAATTGAGACATTACAAGTTATCTAATTTTTCAACTATACCTTCTGTGAGTTTTGTCAATTTTTTGTAAGTTTTTGTGAACTGTGGATTTCGCCAGGCCTACAGTATATGTAAATTAACTAATGTTTCTTAATGATATCTCCAAGAGGTAGCATATACAGCGTAAAAAAAAAAACTATGGAAACATAATATTTCAGTACACTTATTTGTCTCTGTTAATTAATTTGAGACAATCTGCTTATGTGCCTTAGGAACAACAAGCTATAGCTTGTCTTGTCTTGCCTTTTAAACATTGTTTCAACTCCAAAAGTAATAACCCCATCATTGCCCTTTTCTTCTGTGTAGCTTGAATGAGTTTGACCATAAGTTCTTTGGCATCACTGATGCTGAATCAAGCAACATGGACCCTCAACACAAGCTTCTCCTGCAGTGCAGCTACAGAGCACTAGAGGATGCTGGAATACCAATGGAAAAGGCCAATGGAACTCAAACAGGAGTTTTTTTGGGTAACAAATTATCTAAATAAAAGAAAGTAACTTTTGATGTCTTTTAATCCTAGTGAAAAAAAAAATCACTTTTTGCACGGGAAGAACCTTCAGAGCAAAATGTGGTAAAGATGAATTTGTAAATAGCAATTCACTGAATAAATCAGTTCACAAACTTCACTTGTCCTGAACTCAAGTTTTGCATTGAGCAAGGCACTTAACCCTCAGGTTGAATTGTCATAGCAATGTATTAAGTGTTTATGGATAAAAGTATATCACCAGCTAACATGTTTTATGTTTGTTTGTGTTATCAGGTCTAATGAACAGAGACTTTGAGCTGGCAAATGTGAGGTATAATCCAAAACACATAGACCACACCCATGGCACTGGTGTCGCTATGAGCATTGCTGCCAACCGCATTTCATACATATTCAACTTCACTGGCCCCTCACTGTCCATTGACTGCGCCTGCTCCTCATCTCTCGTCGCCCTTCACTTAGCTTGTCAAGCCATAAAACAAGGTAGTATTTATAAATATGTTTACCCTGCTGATCCACTTATTAAGAATACTTTGTTTGTGTGTGTATATATATATATATATATATATATACACACACAATATATATATATATATATAGGTAGGGAGAGATGGCGAATGATTTTTTTTGTCACTGTCAACTCAATCAAGTCAATCTGCTTATTGCCTTAGGAACAAATAGCTATAGCTCATCTTGCCTTGCTTTTTACTACAAATGATTAACTATTAGGCTCCCCCCAAATCTGTATTATAATCAACAGGAGACTGCGAAATGGCCTTGTGTGGTGGTGTGACCTGTATATTGGAACCAACCATTTTTGTGGCTCTCTCCAAGGCAAAAATGATCTCCTCTGATGGAATAAGTAAACCTTTTAGCAACAAAGCAGATGGATACGGCAGAGGTGAAGGATGTGGCCTCGTTCTGTTAAAGCCTTTGAAAAAAGTAAATGAATATTTGTCTCATTCAAACACAGCATTAGGACAACAATGTACCTTATGATAAACTACTGCAATAAACACCCTTGTATTGTCTGTATTTTGGCAGGCTCTCGAAGACCATGATCATATTTGGGGTGTCATCAGCAGAACTGCAGTAAATCAAGATGGACACAGTGTTAGTCCAATTACCAAACCATCCATGGTACAGCAGGAGGAACTGCTTAGAAAAATTTACTCAACAGAGACTGACCTGACTAGTGTACATTACATTGAGGCTCATGGGACTGGAACTCCAGTTGGAGATCCAATAGAGGCAGTTAGCATCTCAAAAGTCATTGCCAAAGCAAGACCTCAGATGTCAGGGCCACTCATCATTGGTTCTGTTAAGAGCAATATTGGACACACAGAATCTGTCGCAGGTGTTGCAGGGCTCATAAAGGTTCTTTTGATGATGCAGCATGAAACCATTGTGCCGTCATTGTTCTACTCTTTGGAAAACTCTAGCATAGATGTTGAATCTCTAAATATTAAAATCCCCACCACAGCAGAAAAATGGACCAGTGACTGCAGAGCAGGGAGGTCTGCAGGAATCAATAACTTTGGATTTGGTGGAACAAATGCGCATGCACTTGTCAGACAATATGTGCAGTCAAAAAAGCCAAAAGCTCAGCTGACCAGCAAATCCCATCAGTATTTTGTGGTCTCTGCAACTTCTGAAAAATCCATTACAAATATTATTGAAGATACAGCAAAACAGATCAGTGCAGGGAAAATATCAGATCTACAGTCTTTACTGTACACATCTGCATGTAGAAGAAGTCACGTGAAACACAAATACAGAAAAGTATTTCAAACATCATCACTGGCAGATCTGCAAGAGAAACTTACTGCTGCTGTGAAGAAAAAGTTTGAACCATCAAAGACAACCTCCAAGCTAGTTTTTGTATTTTGTGGCAATGGTGTTACATATCAGGGTATGTGCAAACAGCTCCTTAAACAAGAGCCAGTTTTCAAAGAGGAAATCATGAAGATTGAAAGGCTGTTGCAAAGCTACAGATGTTTGAATCTGACAGAGATGCTGAGTGAACCAGAGAAAAGTACAGAGCTGTCTGATCCAAAGATTGTCCAGCCTCTTTTGTTTGCTATTCAGGTTGCTGTTGTTAAACTCCTGAAACACTGGGGCATCAATCCTGATGCTGTTTTGGGGCACTCCATTGGAGAGGTCGCTGCAGCTCATTGTTCTGGTTTGCTGTCACTTGAAGATGCAGTGAAGGTCATCCACTATCGCAGTTCTTTGCAAAGCACTGTGACAGGAGGCAAGATGCTGGTAGTCAGTAATATGGCCGTTTCTGAAGTTTTGAAAATTCTTCCATCTTATTCAGGCAAGGTTTGTCTGGCTGCTTATAACAGTCCTAATTCATGCACACTCTCGGGGGATGCAGACGACATTGACAGATTCCATCAGAACTTGAGCAACTCAGCCAGTGGAAAAGATTTGTTCCTTCGCATTTTGGATGTACCTGCAGCATACCACAGTCACATGATGGA
This sequence comes from Enteromius trimaculatus, assembly GCA_032361065.1. Lineage (NCBI taxonomy): Eukaryota > Metazoa > Chordata > Actinopteri > Cypriniformes > Cyprinidae > Enteromius > Enteromius trimaculatus. The sequence continues at coordinate 20,567,887 of JAUMHP010000043.1, read as the reverse complement.
TCCCATTGTATCCAAAGTGAAAGACAGTATAGGTTCTTTACAGGCATGTGATTTGGAGACAGAATTGTTCTCAACTGTGACAGGTGTTAGTTTGTGTTCCTCAGATTTTATTACTGGTGAATATTGGGCAAGAAATATCAGAGAGCCAGTTCAATTCGAACAAGCTGTGAAGTCTGCAGCTAAAAACAAAAACAGTGTGGTATTTGTTGAAATTGGCCCAAGGAGATCTTTGCAGAGGTACATCACTGACACTCTGGGGAAAGACTTCACTGTGCTTCCCTCAGTACAACCTGATAAAGATCATGAGGCAATGCTTGCAGTTGTTTGCAAACTGTTCGAGCTTGGGGCCAAAGTGGACTGGGAAATGTTCTACAAAGGTTTTGAGTCTGAACCAATTCCCTACCCTCGTTACCAGTTTGATGATGTAAAGAGAGATGTCTTCAATTCTCGGTTGCTGTTGATTGGTCCCACTGGCAACCATCCAGTAGTTACACAAATGGGTAAAGACAGTTCAGTGTTCAGCTGTGATTTATCCTCTGAATCAGTGTCCTTCTTGCAAGACCACAAGCACAGTGGGGTTGCCATCATTCCTGGGGCATTTTACACAGAGTTGGGTTTAGCATCTCTCATGGCATATGCAAAACCTAAGGTTCCACTAAGTTCTCTCCAGCTTAGCATAACATTCCAGAGTCCATACATTTTTAACCGGAATGCCCCAGATATAAAAGTACTTCTGGATCCAGAACATTTGGCAGATAACACATGCAACTTCAAGATACAGTCTACTTCTTCACTTTATGCATTTGGTACAGTAGAAACAAAACCAAACAGAATGCCTGAAGAGCAGTTCATTTCATTAGACTGTATTTACAAAAGATGCACATTCCACATGACTACTGAAGAACTCTACAAGCATCTAAGTCAAACAGGATTTGAGTATGGGCCTGTCTTCAGAAATAAGGCAGATGTTTATCGTGGCGAAGAATTTAGAGAGGCTATTTCCGTTTTGAAGGTGCCAAAGGAATTACTGCCTCAATTACATGACTATCACCTTCACCCTGTGGTCTTGGATTATGTTATGCAACTTGTTCCTGTAACTATATGGCATGACGTATCAGCAAGACCCCAATTTCCTGCACAAATAGGAAGTCTGACTGTATTTGAACCACTGGAAGAGGAGATGATTGTATATCTGAGAGCAATGCATGTGGGAGAAGATGATTTTGACATTTGTGGCTGCTTAGCCAGCAAACAGGGTAGGGTATTGGTTGAACTCATTCATGTAAAGATCAAAATGATAGGAAGTCGTTACCAAGTAGTCAAGGAGTATTTCTTCCATAACAGCTTCAGTATGACCTCTGAAGTTGTCACATTTAATACACAGATTAAGGCACTGGTTTTCTCTGACCAGACAGGAATTTCTAAAGCTTTGCAACAGTACTTGGACTCAACGTCTAGATATGTATCTTCTTCATACAGTAACACACTGCTAGAAGGTGGAGTTGAACTTATTTTGTCAGAACTGAACATTTCAAATGTGAAGAAAAACTTCCAGAAAATTTTGTTCATGTGGGGTGTTGCAGACCTAAGTACCCTTGAATCAGAGAACGTCTTGAACAGCATGGTGGTATGTTGTGAGATTTTCAGAAAGATTGTTGGATATCTTAGAGCACTTCATTTTCCAGGTGATATTAGAGTAATAACCTATAGGACCTCTGAGAGCATAGTAGACAACATAAATCCTGGGTTTGTTCTATCAGGCATGACAAGAGCATGTGCAGCTGAGTTGCCAGAACTTTCATTCCAGCTGATTGACATTGGCTCTGGCACTTTTGAAGACATCAAAGCTTTGGTTCAGGTTCTCAGATCATACCCCAGTGACAAATATCCAGAGCTATTAGTGAAGGAAGGAAAAATTCTTAAACCTGAACTCACCCACACACCTTTGCCAACCATCTCTTCAAGAAATGTCCACATTTTTCATGATGAAGTCTTCATCTTGCAAACATCTGACCCATATGTAATGACAAATCTGTCAGTGACTCAAATGGATAATTCCACTGAACTCAACAAAGGTAAAAATATTGAGCTTCACCTTAGTAGAATCTGTGTTCATTCATCAGACTACTTTCCAGTCAGTATTTCTGACCTAAATTATGGTCAGACATTGTATTGGAACAAGCACACTGCTGAAAGCCATAAGCTCTTGGCCCTTGACTTCAGTGGCACTGTTACAGCTGTCGGTAAAGATGTCAGCAAATATAAAATCGGTGATCATGTTGTATCTTGCTATCCTGTGGCTGCCACCTCTAAAGTAGTTCTTCCAGCAGCTGTTTGCTGCAAAGCAAAAAAGCTTTCATTCCTGAATGACATCCCTTGCATCTCCTATATGGTGTTGGCTTGGCAGATCTTGCACAAGGCTTTACCCAAGGCTAAACAGCAAACGAAACTGGGTATTTTTTCCCCTGTTCCTGACTCAGCTTTGATGAATTCGTTAACTGCCATTGCAAGTAGATTAGGCTGGAATGTCAAAGTGTGCATGCAAACTGACCATTTATCTTATGACTTCAGTGAAGCTGTGGGAGCTGTTCTTCTACCTCCTTATAAACTAAAAGCCATTGAAATCGCTAGCAGTGTTAGAGGCATCAAAGACGTTGTTCTTGTCTATGAAAACCAGACCGAATTTCCATTTAATACAACAATATTTAGAAGTACAAATGAGGAGGTCCACTTCCATACCATCCTCATGTCCCAAATAATGCAAAAAGGATCTCTGCAAATGCAAATGCCACACATTTACCGTTGGCTAAAATCCATGCATTTGGACAGAAAGGCTTTATCCTTGGACACAACAGCTGTTTTGAAATCTCAAGACATTGATCTTATGTCTGTAAAAGAATCTGAATCATACTTCACATGCCAGATCCTACCCATCATCGTCCTGAACAGGGATGCCAAGAACCAGCTGTCTGACATTTCAGTGATGCCTAAACAGTGTCTATTCCAGAAAAATTCGGTCTATATTGTCACAGGTGGTCTAACAGGGTTGGGATTTGAAACAGTCAAGTTCATTGCTCAGAAAGGAGGAGGGAACATTGTCATTTTGTCTAGGAGTAATCCAAACCCTCAGATGCAACAAGAAATATGTCAAGTTAGTAGCCGCTGGGTTTCTACCATTAAGTCTCTACCATGTGATGTTTCTGTCTCTGAGCAAGTGGACCAGGCAATTGTTAATATTGGAAAACTTTTTCCATCCAGTCCCATCAAAGGAGTGTTTCACAGTGCAGTTGTCCTGCATGATGGGCTGATTGAACATCTTGACAAATCTCTTTATGAGAAAGTTATGAGACCAAAAGTAAATGGAGTGATAAACCTTCACCGTGCTACCATTCAGTGCAATCTGGATTATTTTGTGTGCTATTCCTCCATCTCTGCCTTCATTGGCAATGCCTCACAAACTAATTATGCTGCGGCTAATACATTTATGGACAGTTTTTGTCAGTATCGCAGGAACATTGGGCTTTCTGGACAGTCAATTAATTGGGGGGCCTTGAATCTTGGTCTCCTGTTGAACAAAGTCCATTTCCAAAGATTTCTGGAGGCAAAGGGAATCATGCTTTTGGAGATTCCAGAAATACACGAAAGTCTTGAGCAGTGCCTCTTGATCAACAAACCTCAACAGGTCATATGCAAATTCAATTTTAACAACAATTGGAATAACATATTCAGTCAGAACAAATCACTAAAGATGCGGTTGTTCAACATTGGAGAGGAAGCAATGAATAAAACTGGAGCAAACATGTCCAGACCTGAGCAACCCATGGCATCATCCTCACCACATGATTATGTGAGGTTATTGATTGGTGAAACAACTGGTGTTGAGGTGGACGAGCTGAACAATGATGTTCACCTTTTCGATTTAGGCATAGACTCAATGTTAGCAATGACTCTGCAGAATCTTATCTTCAGTGAAAGAGGTGTGAATGTCCCTCTAGTGACTCTGCTGGATCCAAACAACACAATTTCAACGCTCATCAAATTGCTGGAGGAATACTGCGTAGATGATTATCAGAGTGAAGATTTGAGTAACTCTACATATCTGTGATGGTGATTTCTCCAAAGCAGCCTTTTTGGAAATTCATAAAAATTTCACTGTGGCATGACATAGTACTTAATTTAACAATGCAATGAACTTAAGTTCATCAAGTTATTTTTTATTACTTTAGTTACCTTATGCTCTGTTATGTTTCATACAGTACAATACAGTACAGTTACAGTACAATACAGCAACAAACGTTTTAACAATATCGTTTATTATTGTTTTTAGTAACGTTTTGTTCATCACACTAGGTTTAAACACATACTAAACACACATTCCACATTAGCTTCAGTTTGTAAATAGCTTTTTTATGTCTATTTTAATGCACTTTAAACCAAAGCTGTATGATTGACACGTACTGACATATTTATTCTTACTTCATCAGAATATTAAAATGAAAATTGTAAATTTATTTTATTTATGTTATTTTATCTTGATAGAGAGATCAAAATCTTGAGATCTTGATAGGTTACAACAAAAAATTAAATAAGTCCTTAAAAGTATAAAATAATTACATGAAATAACTACAAAGGAAGTAAAGAATGATGAGTTATTGTGACTGGGAATCAGATGTGACTGTAATGATATCGGGTGAGCAGATAAGCAACAACCTTGTTATCCAAAGCAAATCTCTGAGAAATAAATAAATTAATTACTTGCAGTTTATTCTCACTTTGCATTTCATTCAAATTGTACTCACACCACCTACAACAGGACCATGGGTCGCCCCAATCGGCCTGGCAAGGGAGCTACAGTGATTCTCTGGTAAGTTATTATAAGTAACTATCCAAAAAAGTAGCTGTAACGGCAACATTGGCAATTTGTGCTCTGCATTTGACCCATCCCAGTGCACACACAGCAGTGAGAAGTGATCAACCATACATACACACCAAGAACATACACCAAAAGTTAATTCAAGCCATCGCTGATTCTCACAAGCCAAGTCAACCTTCACTGATCAGCCAGAGGCATGTCTTGGGTCACGCCAAGCCACCACAGACTCTCATAAGTTAAGTAGAAGTTTCTTAGATCTTAAGAAATCACATTTACGGAGAACTGATTCCTAAAACGTGACAAAGTAAAGCGACATCACGTTATGGTAAGGGGCATGATATTTCCATCAGACAATTACCACTGTCAAGGTGAAAAAATTATGAAATACGTCATCTGAACGTTCAGATGAAGCATTCAGATGACTTTTACACTTTTCTGCACATTGACAGTAGTAATTGGTTATGTTAGTGAATAATTCAGCAGCAAAAGATACTCTAAAAGATCACGGGTGCAAAAAAATTGATCAAATCTAGTAAACATTTTTATTTACAAATAAAAGTGAATAAGCGTAGGACTAAATCTCATACAATGTTATGAGATGTTGAAAATGTTGCTCTTTGTATTGTAAAATACAAGTTAACACATTTATATAAAAATATATACTATAAAGTTAAAATACATTCAGGTTGAGTCTGCCTCCTCCGAAGGCAGCGCTTGGAGGTTCACTACCTGATCTCTGAAGGGAGTGGTAGGTTACCTGAAAGTCCTCAGGACCAAACTCAAGGCATGAATCGTCGACCTAATATGCCTGCAGGTCCCCTACCCTCTTGATGGAGGCCAATGCGAGCAGGAGGAGCATTTTCATTGATAAAAACCTCAACTCGACTGCTGGCAAAGGCCCAAAGAGATCCTCTCTCAATGCTCTCAGCACAAGAGAGAGATCCCAAGAGGGTATAGTAGAGGGTCGAGGATTTAACCTCCTAGCTCCCCTAAGGAACCTGATGATCAGATCATGCTTACCCAGAGACCTGTCATTGGCAAGGTAGTGGTTTGCAGCCACATAGACTTTAAGAGTGGAGGGAGACAGCCTTCACTCCAACCCTTGCTGCAGAAAGAGAAGCACGGATCCAATCGGGCATGTTCGGGGATTTTCTCTTCGAGAAGAACATCATTCAACGAACAGGTTCCACTTTTTTTAACGCGTAGGCAGCTCTAGTAGAAGGCGTTCTCGCAGAAGAATTAGTGTCAACTACCCTTAGAGGTAGGTCACTTAGAACCTCCGCGTCCCGTCCAGGGTCCAGACGTGGAGTTTCCACAAATCTGGGTGCGGGTGCCATAGGGTGCCCCGTCTCTGAGTCAGTAGATCCTTCCTCAGAGGAATCGGCGAGGGAAGGGCTGTCACGAGGAGCATGAGTTCGGGGGAACCAAGTCCTGGTGGGCCAATAAGGGGCTACCAGCAGGACCTGCTCCTCGTTTTCCCTGACCTTGCACAGAAAATGTGTTAAAAGGCTCACTGGGGGAACGCATACTTGCGCATCCCTGAGGCCAGCTGTGAGCCAGGGCATCTCCGCCTAAGGTTCCCTTGGTCAGAGCCTGTGCTGCACCAAACTTCTCCCACATCAGCTGGACAGTCAGGGCATGGAGTCTCCAGTCTCCAGGGAGCACTTGGGCTCGAGACAGCTCGTCGGCTGTCTGGTTGTAAACACCCGGAATGTGAATGGCGCAAGCGACCTCAGATGCTTCTGACTCCATAGAAGGAGGTGGCGGGCGAGCTGCCACATACGACTGGAGCGTAGACCACCTTGATGGTTGATGTACGCAATGGTTGATGTGTTGTCCGTGCAGACCAGAACATGACAACCCAGAAGGTGCTCTTTGAGGCGACCCAGAGCTAGACGAACAGATAGCAACTCGAGGCAATTGATGTGCCAATGCAAATGAGGTTCCGTCCAAACCCCTGAGACTGCATGCCCATTGTACGTGGCGCCCCATCCTGTGGTGGAGGCATCTGTGAATACCACAGCATGCCTGGAGACCTGTTCTAGAGGCACTCCTGTCTGAAGAAACTTTAGGTCTGACCACGGGAGAAAGGCTAGGCGACTGGCCGGAGCTACTTGAACCCGCAGCGAGCCACTCTTCCATGCCCACCTTGGGACTTGATCATGGAGCCAATGCTGAAGTGGTCTCATATGGAGCAGTCCCAGCGGGATTACCGCTGAAGCCGCTGCCATATGCCCCAGGAGCCTCTGAAATTGTTTCAGTGGAACCGCATTCTTGTTCTTGAACGTATTCAAGCAAGTCAGCAGAGACTGAGCACACTCTTCTGTGAGGCGTGCTGTTTGGGCGACCGAGTCCAATTCCATCCCGAGAAAAGAGATCCTCTGCACCGGACAGAGTTTGCTCTTCTCCCAGTTGACCCGAAGACCCAACAGGCTGAGGTGTCGTAACACCAAGTCCCTGTGTTCGCACAACTGAGCTCTGGACTGTGCTAGTATTAGCCAGTCGTCGAGGTAGTTGAGTATACAAACCCCTTTCTCCTTAAGAGGAGTCAGGGCTGCCTCGGCCACTTAAGTGAACACACGGGGCGACAGGGAGAGCCCGAAGGGCAGGACACGATACTGATATGCTTCTCCTTTGAACGTGAACCTCAGGAAGGGCCTGTGCCGTGGAAGGATTGAAACATGGAAGTATGCGTCCTTTAGGTCGATTGCTGCAAACCAATCCTGTTGGACGGATGCGCCGGGCGAACTGAATCTCATAATGGAGCTGAATGGTGCTGATGAGCCATCGAGATGGTCTGAGCCCGACCCAGGCATCTAAGAACCGAACAAGAGGCACCATCGCAACCACCGGGGTGCCGGAGGTGGGGCAGCGAGAGGGAATGCATACGGCTCCACAGCCCACATCACAATCTTGTTTACCTTAAACCTGCCTATACTCCTGCAGTTGTGCGGGAACCAGTGACAACAAGAGAAGTACGTAGGTGGTGTGGGGAACCAATGCAACTAGATGCATCAAATTATTAATTTAAGTTTTATAACTGCCTAAACGGAGACAGCAAGCCCCGCTTCCTGGTGTAAGGTTATTCCCAAAAGTTGATTAATAAATTTATTATTCCCCCCTAATGAAAGGTTTGGGATTTTAAGGGGTTTTGATAGTGTGGTAAATGAAAACAACCATAATCCGGATTGGTTAGAAAAGATATAGCTTACCAAGTAAGTCTAAAGGTCTGGGCCAAGTTTGTTGGTCGTAGCTTTACAGGTTTCAGAAGAGATACATTTAAACAATTTTGTCTCAGAAAAAGAAGTTTAAATATGACTTTTGTAAGCTTGCTTTTTCAAGCCAACTTAAAAGTTTGGAAAATTAAAACACTGGCAGGAGGAAGGAAAGCATACAAAGATTCTTTTTTTTTATCACCCAGCTGGTTAATGAAAATAAGGATATAATCAAAGAAAAAAATTGTAATTAGGATAGCCTTCAAAACCAACGGTTCAGCGTTTTGAACTTAACCTTAATATGTTTTGTGAATATGGTCGCTGATATTATTCAAAAATGATGTTTAAAAAAAGCTCTAATAATGAAAGGATTTCTTGTTGCTGTTTTCTTTGACATTGAAAAGGCATATGACACTTTAAGCTGAGACTGTTAAACTTGGAATGGGGAGAATGTATGTAAAACCCATCTTGGTCAAAAATGAAATACCGATACTGAGTGAATGCTCTATACACATAGTATATGTTCATCAAGTAGTTTCTCTTAAAATGAGCTGAATTCCACATTACCCCAACCTCAACCCATTTAGAAGTACCAGTTCTTACATAATAGAAACCTATACTAGTAGCCAGAAAAAAATTATTTTAAATTAAAAAAAAATGTACTTAGAGGCTTTTGCATCTGAACTCTTCAAAGATTTTTTGATTTTTTGTTGTTCCAGGTAATTCCATTTTATTTGCACAGTCTGTGCGCACATCACCTGCATAACGGTTCTCTGAGCGGGCTTTACCAACATGGCATCGTTGAAGGACGTTCAGCTGGAATTAGACAAAGGTCAGTTTACTGTAAGGAAACCCACATCAGGCAAGTCTGATGTATGGGAGTATTTTTCATGTGTCATAGACGCAAATGGAAAAAAAAATACCCTTTGCGCGATGTGACAAATGCCTCAAAGTTTTACCCTTTAGCAGTCACAAGACTGGAACCTCAGGTTTAAGGCGGCACTCATGTCTCATCACAAAGGGGCAAACAAAACTGGCATTTACAAAATCTTT
>JAUMHP010000043.1:20501280-20514344 GCA_032361065.1 Enteromius trimaculatus | reverse complement strand
TGGGACAGCAAAGACCTCCACAAAGAATGCAAACACTGATGCAGTACTCGTGTCTTTAATATTGAAAGTTAGGTAGGTTATTTGAGTATAATACAAACCAGGGCCGTGCACAGACCTTTTGAAGGGCAACCCCCCAACCCCACACATGATTACATCTGCATGATCAAATATATAGAATGCACATAGATTCTCATTCTCACTGTGTAGTTTTTTTTATTCATTTTATTTATATAATACAACATTATTACAGTAGTAAACTATGTTTATATATTTGCAACGCAATAATGTGTTTGAGGATGGTCGCGTGCTTCTGCTGAGTTGTTTTCACACTCTGTTTGAAACGTTCATACTCCTCACGGTCCTTCTTTTGCTCCTCTATAATCCTTTTTTGAATCCTGACAACAATTTTCAAAAGATTCAAAATTTCCTTGTGTGTTTCAGAATCCAATTCTGCATCCAAATCAGAATCTGTGACGGGTTCAGCTACCTCCGGAGCCTGATTTAATCCATTTCCTCGATCAGCGAAATCATTCATATCACATCCATCCCACGCTTGCACAAAATTGTCACTCCCATCCGCACTGTCTTCTGAAGGATGAAGAATAATAATATTTTATTAATATTATCACACACACACACACACAAACAGATGTATAAGTTTTTTTTCGTAACCATTATACGAACCAGTAGATTGTCTAGGGCGTTTTCTCTCAGGCATGTTGGGTATCACTTCCGGTTCGCGCATTCTTACTGTTTTTCGCACAGTATTTTGAACAGACACCGCAGGATTCGTGTTCAAACCAGACGTCTGAGCTTCAGATGTTATTTCTTGTCTCCTCGCAGGCCCACTAGGACCAGCACCAGTGTAGAATTGTGCCGGCGTCGATTTAACTTTAGAGAATCTGCTTATTTGATCTGAAGTGAATAGAACAATAAATCAGATTATATAATATACAGTAAATAAGTAAACTAACAACATGTGAATAAAACATATGATGAATACCTCCTGATGTTGATTCAGCAGCTCTATTAGAGGAGGAATGAACCTGCGCGGCCACAATCACTTTCCGGCGCAGCTGTAGAGGCCTCTGGGCGGGGTTAGAAGGGCCAACAGCCGCGGCACTCGGAAAACGGTTCACGAGCTGTCTTAAACAGGCTGGTACAAAAAACAATAAGGTTAAGTTTTTTTTTTACCCTATGGAATAATAAAAAAATCATTATACATTTTAGATCATGATTAAAAAATGTTTACCGAGTGACCCGCTGTTTTTATCCGCATCCTGAGTCTGTGGGGAAGACGCTCTTTCTGTAACTAAATAATGAGAAAGAAACATCCGTGAACACCACGCATTCATAACGCGGTATTGTGCGGTTTACAGTGCTTAAACACACACTGACACAAAAACTAGATCTTTTAGTTTGTTCACAATAATTAATAAACTTACGATGCGCGCTGTCACTCCTGATCTCGTTCACCGGCGACACCGCTGTCAAACCTATATAACATGAAAACGTCCATAATCATGTTCTTCCGTTACACATAGACATGTATTTTTTAACAGATAAATAAAAGATACAATAGTATGAACTATTCTGTGTAGTAACGTTACATCGCCTGTTAAAACCATATGAAAACAACAAATGGAAACTTACCGTTAGAAGAGTTGTCCATATTCTTTCAGTGTTAAGATTAAAGTTTTAAAATACTTTTTTAGCCGTCGAAGAGATCCTTGCCTCGTCACGTCTTTGGAAAAGAGATAGAAAAACGTTTCCGACTCACGGGCTTTATTGTAATTTTGCGACGCCCCCACGAAAAAAGAGGCGTGTCATGTTTAGCAACGCCTCTCAGAAAACGCAGATTTCATTGAACATCTTCTCATATAGTAATATTAGCTAGTTTTTTTCATGTTTTAAATATTAATAAATATATAATTTATCCTTTATTCACTTAATTGTTTTAACTGCGCTTTTATTTATTTATTTTATTAGTAAGGGTAATGAGAAAACGTATGTCTTTTTACATATCACGCCATCACATGAAAAGTAAAAAAATAACATGTGGTGTGTAGCACTTCTTAACATTATTGAATGATTTGTTTTATTCATTTTAAGACAAACTTACAATATTCCTAATACAAAAGTCTAACTTTTCTCTCCAAAGTTAGACAGTTCTCTGCCTCTCTCTTATTGTCTTTTGTTTTAATAACAAAAAACAGCATATGCTTCTAAGGTAATAGATAAGAGCTGCTTTTTTCACATCTTTGTGAAAAAACAAAGAACAAAAGCACAGACATGATGTCTTTTCTTTAATTACGCTGGTCCAGTAGACGTCAGACAATCTAATTATTTAGAGGAGGACAGACGTGACCCCCTGATGGGAAGCAAATTGCAATCTCGTTATTCAGAGACATTGATGTAGACGGTCTGATAGAGGCAAATTAGTGCCTAGGCATTACCATTTTTAAATTTAAACAACTTCATTAGTCTGACTTTCCCCCCAAAACCCACAAGAAACACCATAAATCCCCCCCCCCACACACACACCAAAGGTCTCTCACAGCATGTGAGTGAGATAAAAAACCACCACAAATCCACTCATAATTCCTTCAATGTCTTCTCTGACATGTGTCTAAATCTTTGATTTACACAATCTACAAGCTTGTCAGTCAAGGGTCAAGGGGTCAGTCACTGTGACTGAAGGGTCAAAGAGTCATAAATCCCATTGTAAATCCACACATGTTGACATATGACATGTGTCGAACTGTCAATCACTGTGTACAGAGGTTATTTATTAGGCCATATATTACATCGGAACTCACAGCCATAAATCATAAATGATTATATATCATATAACTACTGGTCTGTGAAGGATTGTACTGGAGGAGTGAACAGGAATTCTGTAATGGTTTATGATGGTATTTTAATGAACAATGTGTATTTCTGTGATGGTTTGTATTGGATTTTATCAGGGTTGTATAGTTCTGTTCTGTTCACACAGCTGTGAGTTTGGTTCCAGAATGCGGTATATAACCGTAAATAACCGAACTGCGTGTGAACGTAACCGTATTAATGACTCAGAAACAGGATTGACAACAGGATTCTGCTGCTAAACATGCCGTTAATTTCATCTCCCACGTCAACTAATGTTCCTTCAACCCTAACTCTGCTAGAAGTGATTATCAGCCCACAAAAACAGTATCTGCTGAATATTTGGATAGATTATTACAAAAATAAGCAGTATTTTATCATTCGAAATTTCTCTGTTGACACGAGATGCTAAGAGAACCTGCTTCAGCAAAATAAAATGAACATTTCAAACGAGAAAGACTAAATTAAATTAAATTGGGTTTTAAATGCCGTCTATAATTAATCCTTCATAGCATTTGCAATTGAAAATTGCACAATCCTCTTTAAAAGTGACATTAACATACATTTTTGGCTTATTAAGAAATATGTGTTGTGCACAAGTAATACTTCAAATAAAGTTTAGTTTAAAGTCAATAAAAGTTGTCTTCCAGTAATATTCAAGTATATTTTAATATTGTTCATAACCCTTTCATTTGTCTGACAGAATCTGTTTACGTAGCTTGCGTTGTTTTGGACGGAGAGCTCCACTTGGACGCCAGTTTCACTGCGGTGCTGGTGTTATTAAAGATGAGCTCGCTGGACGTTTCCTTAGCTTGAAGATGGACTCAAAACGATCTCCCAAACATACCGGCAGTTTTTATAAGACACTTTCTTTAAGCAGTGCTTCAGGAAAAGGTCTGTATGTTTATTTGTAAATTGCTGGTCGGTGCATAGTTTCATTGTTGTGGCATTGTTGGATGTTATACCTCATGCCTCTGAAGCATCCAACTGAATACACTGACTAGTTTGTAATATGTGTGTAATGAAGATCTTTTAACTATATTAAAAAAACAATAAAAATTAAATAATTGTACATATTTTGAAAAAAAAAAAGTCTTTATTTAACACTCCTACCCATCATCACAAAACAGCATGGTGCTTCGTCCACCTCTGCTACGGTATGAAAATATTACAGTAACACAAGGCGGTGAAGAGAAGCGTAAACCTGACTCTCTTACAGACTGAAATGTGGCTTTTCTGATTTCTCCCAACATGTCAGGAATCAGGAGACTGTCAGTCAATAAATAAGAAAACACAACAACTGCCGTTACTTTTTTGAAAAAGTAAAAATGACTAAATTAGAAGTTCTTTTTTTAAGACTATAGTCAATGGTTAAATATTTTTGGGAGGGAGGACACTTGTATAAAGTGATGGTTTTATGTGAAGATGGTTTGGTTTAATGGTTTTATGAGATGCTACTAGAGGGAAAAGACATCAGAGTAATGCTATTATACAAATATTTAAAAATGTGCTGTCTTTATGCTGTTTGTACATTAATTTTAATCTTTGAAATAATTGCAATATAAAAGTATATTTAAAAATGTTACTGTTAATTGGAATTAATCGATGTACAGCACTAATATATGTATATATACACTATTCTCTGTGGTTCCTAAAGCTTCAGACTGTCTGCTGTTGCTGTGTGTTTAATAGCAGCAATAAACGTCTCTATTTCAGAGAAAAAAATAGCACTGAAGGAGACGATAGAGTGACGCCGTACAGAGAAACAACATCCTCACTTTTATCAATTTCCTTCTTTTTATTAACTTTCCAATAATTCCAGTTCTGCATAAGGTTCCTTCATGCATGTTAATATAATGTATAAAGTTAGAAATTCAAGCAAGAAAAAACATTTCAGTGCCCCGCTACATCCCATTATAGATGACAATTATCTAGGAATAATATGTTTAACAACAATGTCTGAGAGTTCCTGCCTTCCTGGTGTGGTTAGATAAGTTATTCAACTTTTTAAAATGCATTTTTTCTTTTTCATGACAACTTCACATAACTTAAAAAATAAATTACATAAATACTCTGTCATAAAATAACTTACAGAATTTTAACACTTAATGACATTTCAATGACAAATTCAATGTGTACCACTGACTAATAGTGGTCATGATCCAGGGGGCATGCTTCAGGCAAGATCCTACTTTTCCCACCTTACCTATACCTAAACCCATCTCCACACCAGGGCTCCCTGCTTCTATATCTATAACGCATATTTAATATGCAGTCATACTATTTATATCTACAGTATGCATGTATTCATCCTGCACACACACACACACTTCCATATATGACTTTCTATTTCAGGGTTTCCAGATGTAATGGGGTGCACTGATTCCTATTAAAGCTGCTTCAGTAAAGGAGGGAGACTATGTTAATAGGAAATATATTCATAGTGTCAGTGTGCAGGTAACAACAAATTTTTTTGCCTTGTTAAAATCATTTAACAGGTAATATGTGGGGCAACCCTCACGAGCAGTCAAGCCAAGAACGCAGGATTTCCAGCAACAAAAAATATGATTTATTGAAATCAAACAAAGATACAAATTAAACATCAATTAAACAAATAAACCCCATCTAACGGCCACCTTCAGTCAGATAATAGTAACATCTGTTGTGTTAACCCTATGAGGTGTACACTAAACACACATCTAACAGATGTTCCCAGACAGCTCAGTGTAAAGAAACAGAAGGACAATGAAAACACCATGTATTCCAGAGCAGTGTTCTTTAATTTTCATGAGATTTAAAGTAGCATTGTCATAATCTTTAAATCTAAGTTTCAGTAATTGTCTTTACATGATCTGTCACTGAATCATCTCTTTGCTATATTAAATTATTCCAGACTCATTTTATCCAATACATGCATTTATCATTATAATCACTTGAGAATGTGTAGTTCATGCATTTCCTGAAGAGCACTTGGTTATACTGATAGTTAGCGGTTATAGTTCAGTGATCCTGACATGCATATCATCGTGGTTTCACGGATGGCAGCGGGATATCAGCCGGAGGGTTTGGATCATTGGTGATCTTTAAATCACGGCAGAACAGCACTGATTCTTCACCAAGCCCCAGTCTGTACTGCCACAGATACAGAGACTCGTTCGGCTTCAGCTTCAAGCTGAGCTGTTCTTCTTCTTCTGTCGCTTCATTCCAGCTTTGGTTTTCAGCTCTGACATGTGAACCTCCATATTCTGCAGAGAAGGAGAACTGACAATGCGTAATTAACTTTGCGAGCGCTCCAGTTTCACCTGAGACTGATGCATCTATCCTCCAGTTGTGAGTGATCTGGGACATTGTCTCCTTATTGTATCCAACCTTTTTAGTGATCTTCTTTGTCCATGTCACCGGTGTACTGCTGTCATTAGTGATGGTTTTAATATTCTCCCACCTGCCGGTGGCTGGACCTTTAGTTACAGACAGCCCACCAGGAAGGAAGTTCAGAACATCAGGATGAACAGAATAGACGCCAGTTTGTTTCTCTGTGCTGGGAAAACCAGTAGTGTCCCCTAATATAATACAAATAAAAACTTTTGAACCTTCGCGTTTACTTGTATCAATTTTCCTAAGTTGTAATTCATGGTCGCAGAACTCAACTCCCCAGTTTGAGGCCGGCTTGAGGAAGGAGAAGTGGAAGCGTTTTGGTGATGATTGCTCATGAAACCAGCCCCAGTAATACAGACCGTCACTGAGGTTGGGATGCAGGGGGCTTCAGCATACGAGTCTTTATTCATGTCAATTGTAACTCGTATAGTAGCCTTTTCTCTGAAGATGATGTAATAGCATGCACTGACTCTGAAGTAGTGGTCTCCACCCTGACAGTTGGGATGAAGGCTGTAAACGTTAGAGTAACTGTCTGTCGACAGATCTGTGACTCCGCGGCAGGAACCACCCTTGATTATTTCAAAGCAGTGTGGTCCAGCGATGTAATGGTCTCCATTTTGGCAGGCAGGGTGCAGACTGAAAACAGAGATGTCTGCACCTTTATGTAAATCACTTGTCTTCATATAACAGCCGAGGTCGGAGCGGATTATGTAATAGTATTTGTTATCTGAACAGATGTCAGTGCCCTTTGCTTTGCTCCTGGGAATAATTTGGCTCATTGTGTCTGAATCTGCAACACAAGAAAAGTCAAACATTCAGTCAGCTGCACATAGATATATTTTTATCATGTTTTTAAAAATGGCACGTCATGCCAACCCCTGCTATAGGCTACACCATTATCAGCACTGAAGTATGTGTGTCTCTCATCCTTTAACTTTCTGACAGTGAATGGACTGAAATTAAAATGTTCACCAGCATAACTTTAGCTCGTGAGCATTATTTCACCAAGTACAAGATGTTCCTGGATCGACATCCTTGTTGATCCTGGATCATCATTCCCGTCACCCAACCAGATCTGAGGGATAACTTTTCAGGAAATGTCAGTTTAAGGCTTACAATCAGGATTAGGTGCTTCTACACACTTATGGGTAATAAATTATGGGTATGGTTAGGTTTATGGGTAGGGATTGGGTTAAGTCTGGACCGTAATGTTGGTCCAGGATCATGTCTTGGCAAAATGACGCAGAATCAAAAGAGCTGCTTCTGGGACGGCTCAGAAAAATGCTGGTATAAACTAGGGATACAACAATAGCATTTTTTCAGATCTGACTCGATCCAGAAAATTCTCAGCTGATTCATTATTATGATGTAGCATTATTACACTGCGGGACAAAACGGTTAGGGTCAGATTTTTAATGTTTTTGAAAGACGTCTCTTTGGCTGACCAAGACTGCATATATTATCTCAAAAATAAACTGAAGTCTTTATGTGAAGTATTACAATTTAAATTGAAAAATTGACAAATGTAAATATCATATTTATTCCTGTGATGGTAAAGCTGAATGGTCATCTTTCATATAATGATTAGTCTTTAGAAATCATTATAATAAAAGCTTAAGTGCTTAGAAGCATATGTAAAGCAAATCAACAGATGTATAAAAATAAATAAATAAATAAATCACTGCTATTATGATTTTTTGGTTATGTGAAAATTGGACTCTTCTTAAAAGGTTGTAAACAAATATTGGTTATTTTCTATTAACCAATTAAGAACTACAATTGTACCCAGCAATATCTGCTTTTTCATTCCTCTTCTTCCTCTTGTGTATTACCACAGCTGGCAAGAGGAATGTGTTGTCTAACATGAACTGGGCAGTGGGTCTGCTTACTTTTGTCTTCAGGCCGTGGCTGCGGTTGCTTCTTATCCACACTGGCCTCTGGTTTCAGGACTGAGGAACGAAACATATTGACAGTGTTAATCATTATTATTTTTTTATTATTTTTATTATTTATCTAGACACGGCAGATAAAAGAACAATGTGACTTCAGAGACAGACGTCTGAAGAAACGTACAGTCAATAGGCCTATTCGGACGGGACTAGTTTTCTAAACTACATTTGAGTTTCGATCGTTATCACCTGACGTCCGTGATCGTCATGTACCATTTCGGACGGGACTAACATCTCCGTGTTTATTAGAGGTGGGCGTGTCTGTTTTGTACGTCTGGGCGTCACAGAGATCTCGCGCTCTGTATGCGTGCATTGCTAGTCATTCGGATGGTGAAGCTAAAAGTCTAGTACAGAAAAAAACATGTTAATGTGTGGTTACTTTATTTTAACTATTATGTTGTTTTATTTGTAGTAAACCCATGTTTAATTTTGATGATTAAAACATATATAACCGAGTGAAGAAATGAACGTGAGTAATCTTACCTGATACTGATATTACAATAGTCTTAACAGTTTACGTGATCTGGCTCTTTATTTGTGTTCATTTCTTATTGTCTATATCAAACGCATAAACGTTGGCCAAAACACACAAGGAAACGCGTTGTAAAACGAAATATCACCGGCAATCACCGACATCGCATTCGGACGAGATTAGTTTTCTCAGAGGACCACTGAGTTTGCTGAAAAACAGGAGGTAATTTGCTCTGGAATTATCACAGAGGTTGTGAGAGAAAAACGCAGACATGGCAGATTCGGACGGGATTAAAATCACCAAGTACGTCTGTGAAACAAAACTTTCTCTGATGAGCCCCTGTGAAACTAGACCCGTCCGGATAGGGCTAATGACTTGCTTTTCCTGTGTGGGCTGCAAGATCGGGATGATGATGTGTCCTCTCAAGCATATGTAACTGTTGTTTCTCTGCGTTGTGTTGTTTTTGGAATTCAATAAAGAATGTTTCACAAACAGATTTTGATTTAATCGAAGTGCCTCTCTGCATAATGATCGAGAGGCACGTTTTTAAATTAAGATGCATCCAATTGAAATGCATTAGTTTAAAAAACGAAATATAAATACGAAAATAACGTGTCCCTGCCACGAATAAATTAATTATAAGAAAGAAGAATAACATTCTGCATAGTCACCGTGAGATCCTCCAGGCGCTTCACCGTCGCAGCCGAGATGCCTTTACAGCTCCCTGAACTACTAGGGGAGGGACGCGAGGGGAGCTGTCTCGCGCACGAGGGGCGGGATCTCGAGGTCTCTGCAGAGTAATAGTCATATTTTCTGATTGGCTACTGTGTAGCCTATTTCTTTTTTTGATTGGCTGATAAGTGGCAGGCTCGACTAAGAACTCCAGGCTGCGGTATATTAAATATATTATAGTTATTATAGTTATTATAGCTCAATGCGTGACACTTGAGAGCCCTGTGAATCAAGCTGAACATGTCAAAACGTCCCAAACTGTCTGGTGCCCAGGGGAGGAAAAAAAGAAAAGAGGAGGAAAACGCGACAAAGACAGGTGTAATGTTTTGGTAAAGATGATGCTAATTATATTATTTAGCTGTTTTCCCGATTGGTGATCGATAACGAAAGTGACTTGTGATAAGACTTGCATTTAAAACTATAGACACTTCAAGCTTTCTATAGATATGTGTCTCGTGTCTGTGTGTCATGTTTTCGCGGAGATTTTAGTTCATTTTAGTGATGCGTTTCTAAAAACCGTAAAGGAGAGAGCAAAGAAAAAACGCACACCGTTTTTTTACCTTATTTTGAAAAAGCTCACACTTTTGTTTTCACTGAGAGCGTCCTCAAAAAAAAGTAGACACCTATCAGATTTGAAAGGTATATAACATTTATTTGTGTGAGCAAAGTCAACCGAGTATTTTAGTGTCTTTTGCACTGATTGAATATGGTAGAGCATGAGTGCAAACAACACATGTTTAATATTCTAGTGAAAACACGTGTAACTACCCTACCATATTGACAAGCGGTCAGGTAAAAGTATTAAATAATTGAGCTTTTATTGATCCACATCCTAATGAGCAGCAGCCAGATGTCACAATATGTTCAGTTAATGTTATTGAATTAGTTTTTTTGATTTATTGAAAGTATTTTGAATATGTAATTGTTTTATTTAAATAAAATAGTAAACAATAGTGTACAAGACATACTAATAAGTTTCTTATGAGGGTACACTAGCAGTAGAATTAACTAAGATGCAATGGGGCGTCACCCCAAATCTTGCCTAGGACGCCAAATTGGTTAGAGCCGGCCCTGTTTGGAGGATCCCATAGATGAAGAGGATGATCCCATCCACATTAACGGGATGGCTGTTGAGCCTGTGCCATTCCTGGGGACCCACATCTCGGAGGACCTAACCTGGACCACCAACACCTCCAGCCTGGTCAAGAAGGCTCACCAGCGCCTCTTCTTCTTGAGAACTTTAAAGAAGAACCGGCTGTCCTCAGCAATCCTGGTGAACTTCTATCGCTGCACAATAGAGAGCATGTCGTGGCCCAAAGAGGTTGCTACTGGTTTTCCAATATCAGTTGGTTCAGATAATCCGGCTCAAACAGCAGAGTTTCAGATGATAAAGAAATAAGACTTTATTTAAGTAACAAAGCCGAGAAGAACAGCCGCTCCATCAAACTGCCTCTGGTCTTTGGTTGTGAATACAGAACCTATTATACTCCTTCAAAGATGACACCTTTATCCTCCCATGGTGTTGATTGGTCTGCCACCCTTATTTCATCTGATTGGTTGATTATTCCCTCATTTGCATAGTTGGCTATAGTCCAGCACCTCCTCATCCTCCCCATGCGTTTTCCCCATACGCTTTCCGCTGGGGAGTCGTACTCCCCTCTATAACGTCATAAGGCTTCCATTTGTTCAAAGATGATTTATTTGCTTAAAATGACCTTGGTGGCCTTCACCTGGTTCTTGGGCAGTGAAGCTTCCAATCACAGGTCATGAGAACGTCACCTTTCCATCTACCCCATCTTCGCACACGCATCCAGGCGTTAACTGTCAACAACACCTTTTAAAGGGTTCCATAATTTACATTCATAAGAGCAATGCATTCATTGTTTTCCATGATTTACCGTTCATGAGAACTGTCATCTTCCCTACGCACACCCATACTCAGTCATCCAGGCCTGAACTACTGTACTGCGCTCATTCATGCATTCAGGCAAGGGCCTCAACCGATAGGCCTCAACTGGTATAGCTTCTTATTCAGTATATTAATTGTCTACATTCTTTTATTAGTATAACAACATACGTTTGATATATTAGTTATTAGTATTTGGTTACTAGAATTTACAATAAGCATCCTAACTAACTGTGTCACAGTGTGGTACGGGAGCTGCTCTGTTGCGGAGCTTAGGCACTGCAGCGGGTGGTGGAAACTGCTCAGCGCATCACAGGGACTCCACTTCCATCAGTTGAGGACATCCAGGAGAAACACTGTCTGTGTTCTTGAGGAGGACTCTCACCCTGCCCACAGACTGTTTTCTCTCCGACCCCAGAGCTGTCTCCGTACTCAACTGAACAAGCTGTTATGTTGTTTACAGTCAAGCATGTTATGATGCTTATCCACCGCACATGCACTGCACAAAATAGATGCTGAGGAAACAGTTTTCTTTCTGAATGAAAGCTGTGCACCTTTTGTGGCCAAAAGAAGTCTCAAATTTGAGAAATGTAGTGCCTAAATTTCACTAAAGTAATTAAATTGTCACTGGTATGTGCATGACTGTGTGTAACACGTGTCAAGTCACTTTCATTTTTTATTTTATTTATATAGCGCTTTTTAACAATAGAGATTGTAGCAAAGCACTGAACATTATCGGTGTAGTGATAATGCAAACAATCGGTCTTCAAATCAGTCTTTAAGATGTATTTCAGACAAAGTAAAACGTGTATGCAAGTCTAAAACCTAATAATTATGTCTAAAAACAGCCATTTAATTTCTGAGTCTATTTTTATGGAGCTATACAAGCATCTAGTGGCTACACCGTGGCATTACAGGTTTCTTTTTATTCCCATCAGAGGGCACTGAAACAGATTAGAGTCTAAATTAACCTTAAATGCTTCATTAATAAATATGTATATATATGCACATATTTTATTTACAATGGGAAATAGGGTCATAGTGAACATAGTGACAGTGAAACTAGCCACAGCTTCCTGTTCGTCCTGAATGGTCACATCTAAATCCTTCTGCAAAGTTTTGAGAACATTCAAAATGATACGAGTTCGAGAAGAGAGAGAATACTTGTCACTGTGGTAAACTCGGAGGAGGAATTCAGGAACACCTCAATTTAGTTGAGAAGAAGAATCAGTTTAAAAGACGAAGCTGAAGATTGTAAGTCAAACACGTTAGAGTTCCTTGTGTTTAAGATTTATTTATTTACTTTTGGCTTTAATTGAAATAAGATCTTTGCCTCCAGTCTGTAAAATATTGGATTTACCCTTACACTTAAAGCTGGATTTAAATAAAGGTTTAAATCAAACTTTAGCTGTGGTATTTGCAGTACAACCTCATTAACCACCAGTTCCTTTTCAGGAACTCGAACTGCGTCCAAAAGCGCTATGGGAATGCCATTTTTGGACGCAGTGTCTTGTTCCTTCAAGGAACAGGGGTTATATTCATAACCCTGAGACGTTTACTATTGACGACCATATTTTAGCTGCCAGTTCTTCACTGTAATGTATATGTATTTATACACACACACACACACACTCATGTTGGTTTTTGTGATTTATGAGGACTCTCCATAGGTGTAATGGTTTTTATACTGGATAAACTGTATGTGGTATTGCCCTACACCTACCCTACACCTAAACCTACCCCTTACAGGAAACTGTGTGCA
>JAUMHP010000043.1:20430257-20460244 GCA_032361065.1 Enteromius trimaculatus | reverse complement strand
TGATGCGACTAACCGTAGACAAGCTGACCTCGAAGATGGATGACAGGGTTTTCTCCAGAAGCCCAGCTGCAACACGAAACATGAACGGTTCATCAATGAGCGGAAGTTAGTGGTGCAGATGCCGTCGAGGAGCAAGCTGGAGACAGTTCTGGCCTTGAAGCTGATGAAGGGTTCAGTTTATGTGGGATGCGGGGCAATTCCTCAACATGTAGCATTAAACGGCCTACATTTATTTTTGCTAATGTTACACCCCTCTGTGTGATGAGAACTAGAATGAAATATTATTTATAGCTCTGTATTGTAGCATTTATTTTCACAAGCCCGTTGGTCTGAGGGAGGTATGGTGCACACAATGACCTTTTTATGTTGAGGACCTTGCAGATATGACTGTTAAGCTGCAATTTTAAAAGAGAAAACAGCTTATTAAAATTCTCAGGGAAATTATGAAAGGTGTGCGTATTTAAAAAGCCGCCAAAAGGTTTAATCATTTATTATTCGTTTTTTAAGTATGGATATTTATTACTTACTGAGTTTGCAAACTCTTTTCCTTGGTCTGTAAGGACTCTCTTGGGTGCCTCAAATTGGTGAACAAAGGCAATCTGCGACCTACCTGACAGACTTTGTTTTGAGGGGATAAGCTTGGGGCCACTTGGTCATGTGATCAATGATGACGCAAATATACATGGTTACCATTGTCCGTCAAAGCCAACTTGCCTATTAGATCCATCCCCACAAGCTCGAAAGGCTGTGTAACCTAAAGTTCACTAAATTGCAAACAAAATAATGTACTGAACTGAAAAGTGTAAAGAAATATTTTTGGGAATTATCAAACTGTTCTTATTTAAATCTACAAAGTTATTATTTTAATTAAATGGACATCTATTTAAATAGAAAGGCATACCGCAATTGGTACGATTTCCTTTTGCTCCTCCACTGACGATCTGCTGGCCTGACATGCTACACACTGTGCCACCTGTGATCAAAACAGCATAATATTGGATTATTGGCATTTTATCATATTGCATAAGTAGTAATTCTGTACATGTGATTACCACAAACACAAAAAAGTCATATAGCTAAAGCACTTGCACCTGGTCTGACCTTTACCACAGTATGTCAAAATGTAATTGAATTTTAAAAAGAGATTCGCTAATAATTAAAATCAATAATAGAAAGGGAAGAAGAAGATATGTTAGGTTTTATATGATTCTTACCTTGGAGGTCAAAATTGTTGGCCTTTTTTTCTAGAATTAGTTTTCTCGTTCTTGGAATACCCATCAGGATATGAACAGTTTGTTTTATAATGTAAAATTTCTTTGTATATGGCAGCATCCATGTTAGTGGCCAAACTAATTCTACAGTAAACCAGCGCGATAATGAAATGTCTGCTAGCCTAAATGCGCTGCTCACAAATCATGTGATCATTCTTTATTTGCATTAATTTTAAATTATATATAATTTTCGTTCCTTCAAAAAAAGTGAAAATACAGCTTAATTTTTAGTTTTTCATTCCCTGGTAGAAAAATAAATAAGCAGCTTCAGTCTTCATTTCTTCATGTGGATGAGAATTAAACTCTGATTGTTCAGTCCAAGATCAAACCATGCCATCATCATTTCTTCTGCAGTCCCGCTCATCACAATAGTCTTCTGCTCCTACAGGTGTACGGATTCATAACCCGTTTTATTGAGGTTACATTTCCTCCTGTACTCAATCAATTAAAAAAAGCAAGTGAATAAAATATTTAAAAAGATTAAAATACTAATTAAAATATTAATATTACCTAATATGTATTTATAAAATGCTTTGAAATGACTGCTGCATGTTTCCATCACCTTCACTCCCAATACTGGCTTGTGCTAGACTGCGCATTTATCTGCTGCTGGCTTGTAGATGTTCATGAAAACTTTTTTTTTTTTTTTTTTAAATAACTGTAAACATAGTTTCAGTCTATAGATATTTTGGCATTCTTATTGATTAATTATTATTTCAACCATGGTTCATTTTCATGAGGCTAATTCTAAAAACACATCTTTTAACATAAAATTTAATGTGAAATACAATTTAATGTAAATTGAAGCAAAAATCAATAAATAAATCTCTAAATATGCACAGTGCACGCTTCTTTAATGTATTGTATGTAATGTAAATCACAGGTGATTCATACGACGCCCTGTCAATATACTCAGTGCAAAACTATAAGCACAAGATCTTCAGGTCACAGCTTTTAGTGTTATCAGCACAACAGTAAACAGTAAAGTAAAGTCCAAAAACAGTAAAGCCCAATTTGTCTGTATTCCTTCGGTAATGAAGTTCAGATTTAGGTGTAGGTTACTCAAGATGGAAAATATACAGGCTCTGTTTAATACATGTTCAAAGACAAATACACAAATAAATAGAGATATAAAACAGTAATGTACAGTATTACTCAGGCCGTCTAATGCCCGTCTGTTTTCGCAACGGGCGCCGTCTAATGACGTCGTGCGCGTGCACGCGAGGGGGGCACAACACCCGTCACCATGGTTACTGAAAACAAGCCTGACAGGGTCGGAACTGAGGGGTGCTGTGTTTGAACGGCGAGTGTCGCGTGCACACGCGCGCGCGCACACACACGCTCGCTCACTGCAGCGCTGCACAGGTGAGAAAACTCTTCTGGTTGTTTTTCTTTCTCTTCACGTGACGTTATATCATTCACACTGAAAGCGTGTCAGTATCAGTAATGTAACGTTAATGCCCGCGACTGCTTACAGTTAGAGGCTAATATTGGGAAAGACCGCGAGATTTGTGCTGTTTTGCAGAGGCAGACATGGACGAGTTTTCCAGTTTGACAGACTCTGACCTCTACCTGCTCTTCATCAGATGCTCTTCTCAAACAGAGTAAACCGACTGACAATAGTTCAGAATACTGTTTGTTTGTTTATTGCTTTTTATGTAAAAGGACAAAGTAAAGTAGTATGACCACTTGTGTTATCTTCTGTTCCTCACAGAGTGTCGGTGTCCCCCGAGCTGCGTGGAGGGCCCAGTAAAGCTTATCTGGAGGAGAAAGTGTTTCCGGTGCTGCTGCCTGGACTCGAGGCTCTGCTGGCGGAAGCTCAGAAGAACCGCTGCATGGAGGTCAGCTTCATCAGTGCTCTCCATTATCAGTACAATTCACTATCCGTCAAGTAACTCTTCTTAATGCACTCTACGTGTATTTCTTATAATGTCATGTTTACTAAACATTTTAATGCTGTAAGTCGTAGTTTCTAAAAAACATTATAAATTCATAATGTTCTATCATGTATATTATATAATTTCCAATATAAAACACAGTGGGGACAAAAGTATTCAGACCCCCTTAAATTTTTTCACTCTTTGTTATATTGCAGCCATTTGCTAAAATCATTTAAGTTAATTTTTTTCCTCTTTGATGTACACACAGCACCCCATATTGACAGAAAAACACAGGATTGTTGACATTTTTACAGATTTATTAAAAAAGAAAAACTGAAATATCACATGGTCGTAAGTATTCAGACCCTTTGCTCAGTATTTAGTAGAAGCACCCTTTTGAAAGGTGCTGTACAGACATCTTCTGCAGGACTGTCCGCTGACCAGCAACATATTTAATCTTACAGTATAACATGACTGTCATTGTTTTTCCCCTCATGTTTCAATGTCGCTCTAGAGGAAAAAGACAGCGTTTAATGGCTGTGACTTCCTCACTGAGTGGCTGTACAAGTGAGTAAGAGAAATGTGAACACTTTATGGCTATATTATTGAGTGAGATGGTCGGTTGGGTTTAAACATGTTCTTTATTTTTGTTTCTTGTCCATCAGTCAAAACCCTCGCTGTACAGAGAGAACACCTGCAAGCTTTCACACAATTCCTTTCGTCCAGAACTGGCTTCTTGAACAGTAAGTAGATGTTCTGGCTCTGACAGTGAATGTGATTTCTTGACCTGACAGTCTAAACGTTGTCTCTGTTAGTCCCAGACCGCCCATCCCAGCTTCTCTACTTCTAACGGATGAGCAAGCTGCAGTGCTGATCCAGGCTTTCTGGAGGGGATATAAGGTAAGAAGAGGACAAAAACATGTCCCTGAGATGTCAGCGATTATATATTACCTTCCCAGCCCTAGTAAATCTAACTATCCTGACATAAAGATGAGCGTTGCCAGCTAGCGCCAACAGAGGAAGCATAGATGGAAAGTGATCTGTAGTGTTTTATCTCCCCCTGAAACTTCTATCTAGCACTCTGTTCTTATTTTAGTCGCCATGTTTGGCCTCTTCTGTGAACAAAAACAGTAAAGAAATTAAGAATTAAACTATTGAGGTAAATGCAAACAAGCTGGGTTCATTTCCTGCCAACTTTAAATGGTTTTAGCATCGATTTAGCTAGCTATCTATAGCTTCACAGCCAAAGCCCTGTCTATCTAATGTAAAGGTCTCAGTTTATAGGATATTATAGTTGATATTAAAAGATTCAAATGGCTACGTTATGCATTGTTATACATTTAATGTAATGTTTACGTTTTATTCGAGGTGTAAAACTAATGTAAGCCTCTCTGATATCATCAAAAATGTCTCAATTTGTTTTTCCAAAGATGAACGAAGGTCTTGTGGGTTTAGAACGACATGAGGGCGAGTAATTAATGGCAGAATTTTTAATTGAGTGAGTCAGGGGGTCCTCCAGGTCAGGTCTGGAAGCTGTTTAGATGTCCTCCCCATGCTCTGTTTTGAGCACATCAACTGGTCGTGTGAATGTAACTGAAACGAGGCATGGATAAGACTCTCTATAATGGATCTCGTGTACCCTAAAACATCTGTTTTTCCTTTGACCTCTAGAGTAGTAAGAAAAAAGGCTGAATTGAGTCGACGTGTTGTTTTTTCAGGTGCGTGTGCGTCCAGATGTACAAGAGTTGAGGCAGTGGCAGAGAGAACTGCGGGAAGAGAACTGTGACATCAACAAAACGGTTCAGGACTTCTGGACACGTCAGGAGAACAGAGGTCAAAAACAAGCTGAATGCTCTCTCTGAAAATCCTTCCACAATAAAATTACTGAAAATAATATGACACCTTCAAGTTGTGTTTGCTTAGAATATTCAATATTTCATCTTAGAATGTGTTCAGCTGAGCTGCTACATCTTTATAAAAAAGGTAAATGTCTCAGAATGAAGTAGATATTACAAACTGTAGCTTTAGAAGAAAAAAAAACTGTATTTGTCATGCAGTGTAAGTCAATGGTAACCAAAACAGCTTTTTTACCAGTTTTCACAATATAATGACAGAATTTACATTTTTCTAATTATCATTTATTTATTTGCCTTACGAAATTATACTCTAAATAAGAGTCTTTATTTGATTTATTTAAACAGTTTCAACAATTATAGACCCATATAACAATTAATCATCTTACTACACATATACCTTAAAAGGGATACTCCACCCCAAAATGAATGAATCATTAATCACTGACCCCTATGTCACAAATCAATAAAAGCTTCATTCATAACACTTTACAATAACGTTCCTTAGGTAACATTAGTTAACATGTGAGCTAATAATGAACAATGATCTTAGTTAATCTTAGTTAATGTTAATTTCAGTAATGCAGTAATAAGATCACAAGTTGTATTTGTCAAAGACGAATATGTACAGTAATAAAGGTATTAATCATTGTTTGGTCGTGTTAGTTAATACATTACTGTTAACAGATGACACCTTAATCACTGTAGCATTATTTTGGAGAATATCCACTGAAAGCACTACACTGTTCTGTGTCATCCAGGCCACAAGGATGTGCTGTTTGTGTTCAAATCAAAGCGAAAATATGGTAGGTCACGTCTGATAGCGTACATAGTTAGCGTCCTGTGAATAATCTTAAAAAACGGCACTACAGAGAGATATACAAAAAAAGTGTTCTTGTCACTGCATAACATTCGGATCGAACCACTGATTCTGAAAATGTTTTTCATACTTTACTGGATCCTTGGCAGTTACAAGCCTCCCAGTTTTCATCCAAAATATCTCCGGCTACGTCTACACTAATCCAGATAAATTTGAATGCTAAAAGCGCTCCGCGTCCACACTATTGTTTTCAATCATTTCCGGAGAGTTGATCCTCCACACTGAAATGACTGAAAACGCTTACGTTCCTGTAATGGGCATGCGTTAAACGTAAGACATTTCGATCTGCGTCATTTCCGTCTGCCGTCTTTTTACTTTCTGGCTCTTTGAAAAGTTGCAAGCGAGAAAATAGACTGGGAGACTTGCCAAAACAAATACGCAGAAATATTGGATATATAAACTAATATTAACAGAAACTTATTACACGGCTCTCTGGAATGCTTGATTCTGATTGGTCAGTTGAGACATTTGCAGGTTCGTTCTTTTCAAATAATAACCGCTCCAAAGTAATAACGCATACTACTTGTATGTTTAAAATCCCTCCGCGCCAACAAAGATTAACGTTTGGCGCCATCTTGTGACAAACACTGGACAACCACAATTAAAAATGTTGTAAATAATTAAATACATTCTTTATTATTAGGGCTGTCAAAAATAACGCGTTAATTACTTTTGGTCGTTAATTACGTAAAAAATTTAACGTTTGAATGTTAGTCACGTGGTACTATATCGCGGAACACACTGAGACTGTACAAAACCTGACATAAATACTAACAGCCTGGGAAAAAGAGCTGTTGAGCTTTGATAGTACCTTCCACCCGGTGACAGGAGCTGGAAGAGATTGTGGGAGGAATGGGACCCCTCCTTTATGATGCTGGTTGCCTTTCTGGCGCATCGTGCAAAGAAAACGTTCAGGATGTTTGCAGCTGTGTTCACTGTCTGCTGCAGGGTTTTACAGTCAGCAGCTGGTCAGCACACTCTCAATGGTGCCCCGGTAGAAGGTGGTGAGGACGGGTGGAGGGCCTGTTTTCAGCCTGTGAATAAAGTGGAGGCACTGTTGGGCTTGTTTAGTGACGCGATGGTGGTCCAGGTGAGATCCTCTGTAAAGTGAACTCCAAGACTTTTAGTGCTGCTAACTGTCTCCATGGCTCAGTAGAGGTCGTCAACTTAAGTCTATCCCAATCTGGTCTTACTCGCATTGAGGGACAGGTTGTTGCCACCACACAAATCAGCCAGCGGTGCCATTTCCTTTTCTTCTTCTGTTTCATTTGTGTAACTGATGAGACCCTCCCACAGTTGTGTCATCAGCAAACTTGATGATGCGGTTGGAGCTGAACTTGGCAGTGCAGTCGTGAGTCAACAGTGTAAAGAGCAGCGGCCTCAGCACACAGCCCTGTGGGGCACCTGTGCTCAGTGTGGAGTCCAGGATCCAATTACAGAGTAGTAAGTTGAGGTCCAGATAGTTTAGTTTGATGATAATTAAAAGTTCCATTGCTTCGCATCACTTCTGTACACTTTTTCCTCAGACTCTGGATCCATCAAGGAGAAAGATCTCACCTTCTGTCTGGGTGCGTCAGAATTAGATCAAGGAGAACATGGTGTAGGCTTTGCAATCAGGAACAACCTTCTGGGAAGTATTGTTCTTCCAAATTTGGGATCTAAAAGAGTCCTTTCAATGCAGCTCTACACTACAGCAGGATAAGTCAGCGTCATCAGTGCATAGCAACCAACTCTTTCAGCCAGGCACATTCTGTGTTACATCAACATACTAATGAATAGGGTCTCGCTTAAGAGCCCCAATCAGTAAAAATGAACATTGGTGAGGAATTTGCAAGCCTGGCAACTCCTCCACACACACAGGTTTATAAGGAAGTAGTGGGCATCCACTTGTTGAGATTTTTGCTTCAGAGCCTAGCGGTTGCTGCTGTCATAGTAAAGCTCAGTCATTCACCTTGAGTGAATGGAAAGCCTCTCACTGGAGCTTTTGTTTGAACAGCGCATTGGGGTTCTGCCAGCGATTTTGTTGCCAAGCAGACAACTTGAACAATGAAGTGGTTAGGTACTTGCACATGTTCACTGGCCTGTTTTTTGGGGCTCCAAAGTGACACCACGTACATCAACATGTAAATGTAACATCTCTGCTGCTTTCTCCAGGGTTACATAACTCATCGAGAAGTTCTCAATCATCGGCAGGGTCCCGCCAAATCAGCCAGTTTATGCTTGGTAACTTTAATATTCGAGTGGGCACTGACCACAATTCCTGACCAACTTGGGAAAATGTGGTGTTGGCAGGATGAAGTGCTGCCACCAAGATCAGGCGATCACCTTCTTTAACATAAAACCACAGGATAAAGTTTCCTGAAGGCACCTAAGATCCTAAGGCACTGGCAAGAACAACACAAATAATGATTATTGGCTCTAGCTTTGCTCCCACTTCCGCCTCAGACTCTGGAAACATCAGGGTCCAGGTAGATTGAGATTGGTGAATGAAGTACAGCCCAGCATTGTAGGGCTCCTAGGGCTGGGCTTCGAGCCAGTTTTCACATCATAGTTCCAACGCAGCTTGGGCCTGTTTTAGGATTCCCCTTTTGTATTTGATCAATTAAAGCGATGGAAAAGATGTGCTGAGCTGGTGGAAATAACGCAAGACCGCGCTACTGCGACTGTCAAGACTCGCACAGTGTCCATCATCCGCAGCAGAAGCGAACGTGTCTGGAAGAGTTCTAAAAGAAAGGAGGACTGGATTCAAACTAGGGGTGTCTCTGACTAAATTTAAGCCATTGTTTGATTAATTGCATACTGTTTTAACATCTGGTGAAGTTATTTGCTCAAATCTCATTTGTGACTGTACAGCGGTAGACCCTGTACTGAATGAAGACCTATTGTTGTTTTGTTTGTTTTTTCCAGTTTGGTCGGAGCTGGTTGAACTTGTCGACAGCGCTGAGCACCATGCGGAGGCTGGTGTGTCCATTGAGGTGGTTCCTCCTACACCTCAGAGCAGAGCCCTGAATACACCAGCTCCTCAGAGCACCTCAGAGAGAAAAGAGCTGCTCACGCCAAGCTTCTCTTCTCCACGCACCACAACCCCACACCACGTCAACAACATCACTGCAGAATGAAGGATTCACTGCACAGTTTATATGTCTCCCTGATTGGTTACAACCCATTTCAGGTCTTGTAGTCTCTAGTAATGAGGGGGACCTTGGGGGATCTTGGTTTGTGAAGCACTGCTCTTTGTTATTAAATTTAATTTTGTTGATAAGTGACTTGTCCAATCAAGATGTAGATAAAGTTGTTTTTCACTGAACTTATTTGGAGAAATTTACCATTACACGTACCCTGTGAAGTGAAAGGGTAAATTAAAGTGATTAAGAAAAATAATTTAGATTAATAATTTAATTAGAAAAGAATAAATACTCAAATACTCTGTTTTTCATTTTTTTGTTAATACAACTGAAATGATCCCAGATCCAGAAACGTAGTAAAAACACTGGTAAAAAAGTCATCAGTGAATCCGCTTTAGTTTTGCGATGCTACGAGAATACTTTTTTTGCGCAAAGAAAACAAAAATTAACATCATACTCAACCATTCTTCTCCCACGACTTTCATCTTCTGCCATTTTAGAGAGCATTACTGCGCAGGTGTACGCTTTCCTCTAGACGTAAACAGCTGCAGATTGAGCGGCTGATTACGTCAAAGCTTGCGTATGTTACGTTGAGATAATCTCTAAATTGACGGAAGACGTAAGTCGTGGGAGAAGAATAAATTATGTTATTTTTGTTTTATTCTCCTAGCACCGCTAAACTGAAGTTGATCCACTGATGTCACATGGACTGTTTTACTGATGTTTTTACTACGTTTCTGGATCTGGGATCATTTCAGTTGTGTTGCTGTCTATGGATGAACAGATAGCTCTGTGATATCATCAGAAATATCTTCATTTGTGTTCTGAAGATCGACGAAGATCTTATGGGTTTGGAACCACATGAGGTGAGTAGTTAAAAACTACATTTTGAGATGAACTAAACCTTCAAGTAGATTTTAGACACCTGTCATACAAAATAGGATTACCTGTAAGCATTTTAAGATCAAACAGTGGCAGTAATGTATTTTAAGATACGTCAGTGCCAGCTTTTTCCAGTTTAGACTGCATTAACATTTATTTTAGTCCAGGACTGGTCTGAAACCCTGTTCGGGAAACTGCCCCTAAATGTGCTCACTACATGGGTAGGAATAAGGTTTAGGTTACATGCGTGTAATCATGGATAATTTGTAAGTACAAGTAATAGCAAAGAAATGGTAAAACAAACTAACATTTTAGTCCATTTTACACAGAAAAGAAAAAAATGTATCCTTGTGGGTTATCACATACTGTACAGGAATGAAAGGAGGTGTTCATTTGCACACAAATGTATGAGGGTTATTATAAAACCAAATAATAATTAAATGATTTCAATATGTAATTGTAATTTTTATTTTATGCTTTGATATTAAATAAAAAAATAAATGATGGATTGTGTAATAGTGTACTTAAAGGGATGCTCCATGCAAACCAAAACATTAAAAACGATCTCATTTACTCACCTTCATGTCCAAGATGTAGGCCCTAGACATTATTTTGTGTATAAAGTATATAAACACTTACATATTCACATAATATAAAAGAATGGGTCTTTTTGACATCTAGTCAAGAGAAAGTTATCAATGATATCTCATAAGCGTGGAGGGTTATGGGAGTCAGAAAGACGTTCATCTGAACACAAAAAGGACAAGCGCGGTCACTGGTTGTTGAATCGTTTTATTCCATATATACTGTTTTTTGGGGAAATCGTTCTAAACATAGACATGCTGCATCACTGCACAGCTCCAGATGATCAAGTCTGAGGGCGAAACAACCAAGAGGTGAACGATGTGAAGAACACAGAAACGAGGGAAATTCAGTAGTATGGAAGATTTCAGGAAACAGACATTATGTGCATATCTCACTACTGTTTTTCTAACTTTATGAACATAGGTAACCAACCAAACCTCATGTCATTATATCACACCGACATCGCCTTGTACATTATTTTCAGTCATGTGAAAATACAGTAAACGGGTTATTTTCTGACTGTCATCTTAACCCTTACAAACGTGTCATGTGCGCATATTATATACACACACATATACAGGAGCTGACCAAACAACATAAACAACAAACGATATATTAATATAAAGGCTCTAATACACAACAGGACCCTTTCCCTTCACACAGTACCTTCAGTAAGTCTTTTAGCGCCTGTGTCGTGGGATCCTGCGCCTCAGGATTGAGCCCAGAAACAAGCCTTATGCAAACGTAGGTACAAATATGTCATCAATACATTACAAGTGAGCTTCTCGTTGTACTCTAGATTAATAGTTACCTTCAAATACTGTCTGTGCCACAAAACCATACGTGTTAGTGTTCAGGTAGGTAACTTTTAACAGTGTAAATACGTTATTTTCTCCATATTGCTCCACCAGGACAGTAGTTGACATATAAAAGTGACCACAGGAGAAGGAAGTTCATGCTAACGCGTGCTATAGCACCCCTTGTGACAGTTCTGAGAATGCAACATGTAAAGTACTTGCACTGTGTTACGAACTGCAAAGTGTGCGCTCACGTAGCTGCGTAGAGATCAGGTAGAAATCTAAGACTACGACCTTGAGAACCTGGGATGAAATGACTCAAAGTTATTTGATTGGATCCGTTCGAAAAAACAGTCCAGCTATCCCGGTTTGGAGCAGTTTCCATCCACACTTGTGTAAATCATTTTGATAAATGAATAAACCTGAGGGCTGTTCCATAAAACGAGATTAGAGAACAAGCCAGGCTTATTTTGGTTAGTCAGGCTTATTGTCAGTAGATTTGTTACAAAATAGGTCAGACTAACTGAAATAAGCCTGGCTTATTTGGTAAACTTGTTTTATGGAACAGGCCACTGGAGTTTAAGTACCATCCACTTTAAAGGGGTCATGACACTAAATTTAATTTAGATTTGTAAGTACAACCGACAAATGAGATTGCTGTGTTTGTTCATGTGTCTGGAGCTGCTGAAGCGGCTCGGTGGCACACAGAAGTAAACGAAGACGACGCACCGAAGGAAGAACATCAGTGAAAATCGCTTGGGTGTGAACAGCGAAAAGTGCTGACGATATTCGATTGGACAGAGTACTTCCACGTAGGCGTATTGGAACGGGCTGGAGATGAACTCTGCAGGACACCTTAGCATATGCTGGTTAGGTATGTTTTGAAGTTGGGATGCTGGTTAAAGCTGGTCCTTTGCTGGTTTATGCTGGTCACATGCTGGCAGAGGACCAGCATCCCAGCTTTTCTCAACAGGGCAGTGGCTCTCCAGGAGCAGGATTGGACTGATACATGGCCATATTCGAACGGCTGCCATTATTCAGCATGCATCATGACGAAGCAAGCAAAGACGTTCGCCAAGGACATGGCCATCCATACTGAGACAGCATCAAAATGAGCAATCCATTCAACTGGACACAGACAAATGCGCTGAAGTGTGTCATGACCTCTTTAACGATCAATATCCACAGTTCTCCTAACAACTTATTGCTTCGAAGCTCATGTATTAAAGTGCTAACGGGCTTGTTTTCTTTTACTGTATTTAGTTTTTTTTAGTATTTTTAGCCTTTTGTTCTTTGGGTTAAATACACGCATATTTAGGATACCGTCCGAAGGCAGATAAAGGTTTAAGTAACTGTACGCTCTCACCCAGTCTTCCTCACCCTGTGGTTGGTTATTGAGGGTTTAGGCTTCCTACAATGAACCTAAACCAGACATTTAAAGAACTTGTCTACAGTGGTCAGTAACTCATACGTGGGGTTCGGTTCAGACTCCAGAAATCCATCGTAACTCATAGAAGTAAGCTGCGATGGATGACGTGTAATTTACATCTTTGCATTCTCAGAGTATAACCGTTTGTACCTTGTACGACCAGGAGAGGAAGGCGGAATCCAACTCTAAATTGGAGCAAGATATCAACCAAAGGTTTTGTGCAAACAGCCTAATACTGAATAGTAATATAGTATCTATTTTAGTGTGATGGGGTTTAGGACTCGGCATGCATAACTATAAAGGAAACCATAGTTATTCTCTACAACTCCCCGTCCCCTTCAGAAGGGTACAGCACAGTATAAGGAGCAAACATCAATGACGAACACATTGTCACTTTCATAGGGGGAAAAATAAACTGACCAGACCCGCTTACCCACAGTTCTCTGATACTGTGGCCATGTACATACTGCAGTCGTCACTCCAGTCAGTGCCTAAAGGGGCAGTTCGCCCAAAAATCCAACACCGTCATCATTTACTCACCCTCACGGCAAAATATAGTTCATCTCTTTTCGTAAGTAAAATAAAAATCTATGTGAATACAACTCCAATTACTTCATTCCAATTCCTTGATTACTTGACTCTCATCTTAAAATCTCTGTACCCCATTGACAATAACGTAGCCGACTCGGACTCTAATGTTAGTTAGATGAAAAAAATGTTAACACACACACAATGTACACACAAAAAGTTATCAAAACAAAATAAACCTACTTACAGTGATATAGTTATCAAGCACTGTGACTTGTGCGGGGAACACATTTATTCCCACATTAGGAGTTTACAGTGTGTATATGGCCATTTAGATACATTTCAGACTAGCCTCATCAGTTACTTCCGCTGGGATCTGTCGAGGAGTGGTAGGTATCTGAAGGTTAAACTGATTCAGTATTTCACAGCTCCAGTGGCAACAACTTGATGTATAAAAATACAGCCCATTTGCAATAAGGTGTTCGAATTGAGTGAGATTTGGGAAGTCCACAGAAGAACGCTAAGGATTTGTCACAGCATGTTGCAAGGGGGCTGGCGCTACGGTCGCACCTACGCCGTTCACTCACACACCGACAACTCACGAAACCCAAAATAAAAACGGTATCCAGTTATCGTAAAGTGATAAAATGTCCAGGTTTTACTGCGCGATCACAACTGCAGTACAGACAGAACTCTAACTCGAGGTGAATCTGAAGCCAGAGCGAGAGAAATATCCAGGCGTATCTCGAAGACGCTGCGAAAATTAAAATACTGTTGGAACCAAAAGCTGATTTAACGGCGAAACGTGGGAAGCTGCGTCAATACTTTTACCAGTACACGAACTCAAAATCACTACAGCTACTGATGGTGCAAAGAGTTGTCCAGTTTGAACATCCTTCTATCATGCTTGTCCATTTTCTCTCTCTCACACACACACGCACACACACACCATCATCCGAGTCCTTTATATTCATCTCACTGGAGCACAGGCGGCTTGTTCCTAACTGTAAGTCCGCATTCACTTCAGAGATTTTTTTCTTTTACAGTGCAGGAGCTTCCGCTGCCTCTCCATTCACCC
This sequence comes from Enteromius trimaculatus, assembly GCA_032361065.1. Lineage (NCBI taxonomy): Eukaryota > Metazoa > Chordata > Actinopteri > Cypriniformes > Cyprinidae > Enteromius > Enteromius trimaculatus. Next base: position 20,445,936 of record JAUMHP010000043.1, on the reverse strand, counting down.
TTCTCCCAGACTCCTTTACCAAAGCTGTCTTCCTGTGTATGTGGGAGGTGCGGATGGAACCTGTGGCGAAGAGAAACAAAATGATCCAATTAAAAACAGGCATGACGTTTACGTAAGGTGAGTGGGAGAAATGTGGTCAACGTTACAGCTGACATATAGCAATGCATCTCTGGCCTGTGAAGTCTGTGACAATGATTTGACTAAAGTGGGTGAGGAAATTCATTGATCGGCTCGGTCTCTGTAGATAATCCTTTAATGTCACTTCCTACAGAGCAAGAGCTGATCAATGTACCTAAAATGGCACAGTAGATGCTAGCTGATGCTAGCTCAGGCTTCATAAAATTACTGCAAACAGGGGCAAAAGTAATGGACACCATCCCGAATAAAGACTAACCAAGATATTTAATACTTCCCACTCTCCATGGCCCAGAAGGCAACAGTGACAACAGCCCAATTCAGTTCACGTTTGGTGGTGAAGTATTTGATGCGTTTATTAAGTGTGTTTGTTTCGACTCATTCGCTGCAAACTTTATACTGTCGTGGAATTATCAATGATAATCTGTTTTCCTGAAAATGATTTTAATACAGTCACCTCTGCGGTTTGTGGTTAAGTCTGGTTTAGCTTTTGAACTGGCTCTACAAGGATTGCTTCGTTCTCTTTAAACAGAAATGTTGCTCTTGTTTGGATAAATGTTCATTCAGCTTCAGACAAGGCTTTGGCGGCAGCGTTGCATTGTTGGCAGGTTTTGTTCTATTTATAGTTGGGTCAAGTCAGAGAAAACAATTCCTCCTCCCACCAAAGAGACACTTCTCCATATTACATTACTCAACCGAATGTTTAAGGAAAACACCAATCCTGGGATGGAAACGGATCTGGCCAATAGTTTGTAAAATCAATGGTATGACCAAAAACTCAAATCTTTCTAGTAATTTTAACGCAAAATAATACCTTAAAAAGGATCCATAATTCAATTTAACCTTCTGTGTCAAACGTAGTGGACAATGTCCCATAGTAGATTCATACCACTGTTGAAGTATGACATTTGACTGGTAATATAGCTTTCATTTTAGCTATTGCTTACATTTTGAGCCATGAACCATACATGTTTACATAACCAGAGTTCCCCTTTGAGTCAGTCACGTCTGACATTGTCAACACTGAAATTTGAGGTTTCACTCAGGAGCCGCTCTGAGCAATGTTGACTAATGTTGATCAAGTCTGAGGCAGTAAGTAAGAATGCTCTCAACAGCAGAGTTGATAGAAGGATACAAGAAAACTCTGAGCAATGCTATTCTTTCTGAGAACCCTCTGCTGTGCTTTCTTTACCATTTCATTTCAGTTTCACCAGGTCAGGTCCATCTCAAAGCAGACTCCTAGAAAACAGCTCTCAGCACAGCGAGTGTATTTGCAGGGAGTAGCTTGGCACGCAAATTCCTCTCGCCGGTAGTCATTTGTCATTTCTTGTAGAGCTCAGATGTGATTGGGGCACCTACGTGTGATGGCTAACCTCAGCCTTGGAGAACAGAGGCTCCTCCAGGAGTGATATTAGGTTCGAAAATAAATGTGGGACGGCTAAATAGCGTTCTGCTCACTCTACATAACAGATTTCCTGTGCATGTCCAAGAATGTCTGTGTTGAGGATCTATTTATAATAATATAAAGTTGTGTACTTACCGCTCCTCCATTTAGTATCATGGTCATCTCAGTTGGTTGGTAGACGTTACTTCTGAAGGGTGCACTGGGTCTGGCTCCTGTGTTGCCGTTATGATGGCTACCACTTCTCAACCCTACAACAACAGAGGATGCATGTTAGGATCTGCTTAATGTATTTGAAATTATATATGAATCTTCGTTCCTGGTTGTACCTGCAGCGTTATCGTCAAACGCGTATCCCTGGCTCTCCACAAACTGCCTGTGCGAAAGTGGGATGTCCTCATCAAGGCTGGCCTCTCTCATGCGTGATGAATTCTGGGACGTGTCAAAATAGTCTGGAGCTGAAGGCTGAGGTGGTGATTGAAGACAGGCGTGGGCTTCAGGAGCAGCATGGCACAGCAATAACAACCAACCCTGTGCTACCAGGGCCACAGCCAATGCTGGATCATCCCAGTCCGGAGACTTTCCGAGAACTTTGTTTCCATAGATGTAGAAACCAACCCAAGCCACCCACAGGAGAATGGACAGCAAGCAGGAGACTAGAAGCCACACAACATTACAGTGCCATTGTCGTGCCTTCCCACACAATGCTAATGTTGCAGTGACTAGGGCAGAAAGCAGGAGTGCAACCACATAAGCACAAGCGAGTGCAAAGTCCAGTTGCTGATACTCGCAAGCCGGTTTCCCCTCCCGCAGCACTGTTAAAAGAAGCCACTCTGCAGCAATGATACCTTGTACCGCTGTTAACCCTAGCGCAAGTCCAACGAGGGCACACCCGCCTGGGCTACGAGACTCACTTGCAAGCCTGCGCAGTCTCAAACCCTGTGCTAACATGCAGGCAAAGCAGAGTGAGAAAAACAAACCCCAGAGGGCACGTCGCACCACACAAATGCTCTCGTTATGCTCAATAAGGTACGCGAAGCTAAGCCCAAACAGCCCAATAATGCCCATTAACAGTAAGAGAATCGGACCGATGCCGCTTCGCTTTGGTGCCTCCGTCACTGAGTGCAGGCGACACAGTAACACCAGCAACAGTAAAACGGCAGCTAACACCCCAGCCGCTGCTACCACCTCCACCACCACGCCCCATATAGCTTCCAGGTCACATAAGAGGGTGTACGGTCTTGGAGGTCCAAATCTGCAGCCAAACGGGGCCGTCGGCTTCTCATCTTGAGACAAACTCACACCCAGCCCCGTGAGCAGCAGGAACGTGACGTGAACTAATGACATCTGAGAAAGAGAGAAAACGAGAGTGAGTTCATCTATGTAGAATTTGCTTTAAGGGCGTGTTCACACTTGTCATGTTTGGTCCGATGTAAGCAAGCTCAGGTGCGATTGCTCTGTTAGTGCGGTTCACTTGAGTAAGTGTGAACGCTGCTATCCAAATCCTGGTGCGCGCTTAACGAACGGACTGAGACCGCTAAAAGATAGGGTTTCTGTCAAAAAAACTCCAGTGCGAACACTATACGGACCAGGACTAAATGTCTAATTTTCCTTTTTGGTCCGCACCAAATGAACCAGACGAACTGAACTACAAGTGTGAACACACCTTAAAATTTGGTCTGACATACAGTGGCATTCCCATTTCAAAGTTGGATGTCAATGAATGTTTTTTCATATTATGCTTTTTTAAAAGGTCTCCTACAATAGGTTGACATGCATGAAAGGTCAAAAACACTTTAATCTTCTCAGAATACACTTTCGTGCTATCTCAAGACCTCTTTTCTGTAAACCTACTCTGCCATGATTCGTCAGAAAGCTCAGTCTGTTGCTTTGGTATCGTAAAAATGTATTTTACCCACTGACCCTTCACATCTTTATCCTGTGGAATTGAAAGAGAATAGCATCCCAACACAAACCATAAAGTTGGACCTGAAGGCAGATCAAAGTCGTCATTGTTTGCGGGAAGCCAATGAAGATGATTATGTAATTTGCTATGGATTTTTGCAGATAAGTTTCATGAGTGGAAATGAAATTACTGACAACTTGTCTCAGCAGTCCAGAATAAACTCCTTCCTTTAGGAGAATAACTTTGTCATGCACACTGATCTTTAAGACTTTGAAATCAGAATTACACACTGCGTAAAAGCTTACATTTCAAAACAAAAGTGGGGCCTTTTAAGGTATTTTTTAAATAGATGTATGAAGCCATTCAGGTCTTAGCTCACAAGTGCACCTGGGAATCTTCTATTTAAAGACAACCATTTTTTTATTACACGGACAAATACTACATTTCTATTATATTTTCTATTATATTTCTCAGTTATTCATGCATGGTATTTTGCAAAAACATTTATTTTTCATAAAGCAGCCTGAGAAATGTGAGTGATATATATATATATATATATATATATATAAAACAAATGAAATGTTATTTTTATTTAACATTAAAACATCTAATTCAAACTTGAAAAACTAAATATAAACAAGAGATTTCAATCACAAACTACAGTAACCATGGCACAAACTAATGTGTAATGACAGAGGTATGTATAATTACAATTTATATTGATATTATATTTATATGTGCTGTGAGTTTGGGGCTTGGTTCAGTTCAGAGTAGGAATCTGGACACTCGCGTTTAGTCTTTTGTCATGAGTGCATGGTGGGGGTTCTTTATCACAGTTTCATGTGCTCTTGTGTTGTGTTTTGTTTGGGCACAGGGCTTTGTCCTCGCTTCATTGGGCATGTGCTGTTGTCATATGTTCATTGTGTTGTCTAGTCTTGTGCATTTAGCTGAACACATGGCCTGGATTCTTTTAGGTTGAACTATAGCAAATGTAAAAGTGAGCACAGGGGAAAGAAAATAGCGCAAGCAAAATGCCTACAGTTCGCATTTGAACAGCTTTATTTGGCCTTTATTGAAGCCTAAAGGAAAACGCCACTGTTTTTCCATATTCCACCCTGTTCTTCCCTCAACTTACATCTCTCCCTTCTCAGTGCGTGCACTCTAGCGCGTGGCGCCACTATGTTAGCGTTTAGCTTAGCTTCATTCACTGCTTAGGATCCAAACAGGAATGAATTTAACGCAGCACTTCAACCTCGGCGCAGTAATATCATCACTCTTTGGTTGTATTGAAGGAAGTGAGAGGGAGAGGGGGAGTTTTCGGAAGTGATTATATTACTGCGCGAGGTCGAAGTGCTCTTCCGTCATACAATAAACTTATCTTTTTTAATCCGCTTAAAAAATCACCACATTTTGTGCTACCAAACTTACTCATGTAACAGTCTTTAAACAGGGAAGACGTGGAATTGTTTATTCATTCGTTTAAATGCTACAGAAGGAATTAAGCTAAGCTACATGCTAACATAGTGGGATCGCACGCTAAAGTGATTAAGTGCATGAACTGAAACAGGAGAGATATCGATCAACTCGTCTAAGCTGAGGGAAGAACATGGTGGGATATTAAAAAATATGGAATGTGGCGGCGTTTTCTTTTAAATGGACGACTTCAGATCGAAGAAGGCGGATCTTGCTGTTTTTGTTTCAGCTATATACTGTGTAAGGGTAAAAAATCACACCAAAATATTTGAACTTTTTTTTTAATAGTTGAAACATCAAATCAAATGATTAAGAGACCCAGGTAAATTACAGTCACATCATTTATGTGCAATACACCTGTTTGTGTAAGCTGTTTAGTATATCATTTATAATTCAGCATTTATTCTTCTTGAAACGTGTCAGTAGTTCATAAGATCTAAGCTAGCAGCATATAAAGAAATAGCACAGCGTACACTAAAAATGGCTAGCCTGGTATTGAACACCCAGGCTGAATGGGCCTCGTTCCAGTAATGCTTATCACCTCATTACTGTGCCAGTGGCCAGGACAAAGAGGTGATGATGAAGAAGCAGGTGTGGAACTGTTTATGTCTAGGCAGTCTTGCATTGGCAAATGTATCTGTTACTTCATGAATTTATTTCAATTAAAAGCTGTTACTACTATTACGTCCAAAGATCATGGGAAATTAGATGTTATGGTCACCTAAACAAACATAAAAGTATACTACTTAGTCTGTTGTGCTTTGAAAGTCATCTTGCGCTCAGATGAATGGCAAACAAAACCAAACAACTGACAACTACTTGATTGTATGTATTAGGAGCTATCCTATTTTTATGAAAACATCAGCAGTTTTGTTGTCCAATGAGGACCAATTAGATTTGATCCACTTCAAGGCAAGTATAGGTTTCTCTCGAATGTCTGCGATGTAGAATTCTAGCATGGCTTTGATCTCTGTATTTACATTGGTGCTGGCTGTTGCATGAAAGACCTCAGCGTATCCTGACATCCATTGTGTTTGCTTTAACTGAGACTAACGATATCTTGAATCTTGTTTCCTGGTATAATAATGACTTCTGCCCCGTGTCTAGTCTAAATCTTATTTCGGAGACTGTTAAGCTTTCCACAAAAGCTTGTTTATTGCTGTGATCTTTTGATATTGCATGAGTGAAGAGCTCCTGGGGGTTTCCAAGATCGTAGCCAGTCCTGTTATCCACAGCATGCGTGTCTCTATAGTTGTTGTGAATCACAAGCCTTCGCAAAGCGCTTCGGTTTGCTACATTTCCTATACAGCTTCCCCATGGCTGAGCATTTCTCCTTGTCTCTGTGCACCTGCATGCAGAGCCTGCATATTATGGGCAAAACGGCGATTGTAGTAAATCCAGATTACACACCTGGAAATCACTAGCAAGTCTGAAGACCTCGGGTACTTTGGTTTAGGTGAGCTTTATTAGGGTTGGAGCTAAATTCTCCAAGACAGCGGACATCTAGGAACAGGTTCCACACATGGTATTATTAAAAAGAGTCTCTCTCCCATTGCAGATGATTTGCGTAATACTGGCAGATTTGAGTACCATTAAACTCTGATTAGCGTCACATGTTCCATTGAAGTTATGATGATGTGGTAAAGCCCAATATTCATGAAATTAAAAGAGGATAATTACATGCAAATTGGCTTACATTAATTAATGATTGAGTCATTAAATATGCATTGCACATGTGGGTTATGACACCAGATGGCATGATTCAAAAAGTGGTTGTTCCAAGTTTGCTTCACATAGTCGTAGTATTAATCTGAATGATTATTCACTATAAGAACTAACGCTTGTTTTGAGGCGTTCATACTTGAGTCTAAAGGTGACCACCTAGTGAATGTTTACATAAACTTTGAATAAATATACACACATACAGACAGTGTTGTATGATGCACAAATTCAACGTACAAAAAAAGTGCTTTGACATTGTAGATAAAAAGGATTTGTAAATACAAAATATATGCAAATGGTATATATCCCTTTACTTGACATCTTGGTATGTAATGCTTTCACATTCAGACATTTATTGTCCAAGTCTTTTTTGAGGCCAATGTATGTAGTTAACGTATAGTGTTTTGTGAGTAAATGTAAACTGTAAAAGACTGAAAATAAATGTAACATCTTACCTTAGTATAAGATATAATCAGTGGTAGTTGCCTTAAAAATTATGGTCTAAGAGATGGACCCTGTGCAGGAAAAAAAAAAAAAAAGTATATTAGTATTCACATATTTATGTTAAAAATACATCAACGAGACTATCTCTAAAAACCCATGCATTTTATGGTACTGGTAGTCCATTTGTGTTAGCAATTGGTGTGTTGATGCTATGTTTGTGTGAGACAGCTCAAACACTGATTATTAATAGTGCACACATGCTCAGTGCTTTATAAATAACCTGTAACAATATACAGCAGTGCGCAAAGGCAAACGTCACGTTAGAATAACTGACTTTTTAAATAGTCCTCCACAACTCTTCATATTACACTGTCAAAAAATCCCTATAGTCTTAAAGTGCCCCTATTATGCCGTTTTAAAGGTTGCTAATATTGTTTTATGAGTCTTAAAGCAGGTTTTCATGCATGCAAGGTCAAAAAACACTTAAGTTTTCTCCAAAAATAGGTTTAATTTTACCCCATTTCTAAATGATTCGTAAACGACTCGTGTGAAGCAGTTCGAAAAATCAGTCAGTCTAAACCCCGCCTCTCCGTGAGCCCTCACTGCTGTGATTGGTCAGACGGCACAGTCCTATATGATTGGTCTTCCGCCTACCGCTACAGCGTGTGTCGGAAAACGAAACGCCCATGCAAAGGCCCATGTACTGTTTGTGGGCCGGCTAGTTTTTCGCAAGGTTTTCGTAGAACGTGGGCGGACATTATGCAAATATGTTACCCCGTGACGTGTGGCCGTAACAGAAAAAGATTCGAATTGCTGACTTTTTTTGATAGACAATAACTTTATTTATCTTGCACTGTCAGCGTCACAACTTTGCAGATGCAACTTTATGTTCACACACAGCTACGACACACACAAAAAGCTATTCTATTCTCTTAATGACTCATTGGTCGCAATTAATTGACAAGACCTCTATATCTACCAGTTACTCAATTTCACAAACTAAAATAAAACCAGAGTAGAACTGTTGTCTGTCCGAACCAACACACAGTGGCAATTCATTAACGTTTCTTTGAACAAATCTAATGAGCCAATGATTCATAAAGACAGGCACAGTGTCCCCAATGGAATAAATCTATCTATTTAGTGCACTTCGGAGCGAGAACAATCATGGCTACCATAATGAAGGGTCATTGCGAACCTAAATGGTCAAGATTTTTCAAAACAATTTGACCAGTTAAAATGCCCTCTAGATGATGAGAAAAACCAACAACTTGCCATCAGTTGCTTAACAGTACGAGCACTGCATCAACAGCAAATAGAGCCCGTTATAATCACTGATGCCCTTCTACACTGGATACAGTGAACGCATGCCAGTTCAGTTTCTTTCAAATTCACGGTGCTTTAGAGAGTTCCCAAAGACACATTTGTTGAAAGAGCCAGCTGTACTGGACCTGACATCAGCCGCATCACAAATCTTAACAGCTTTATAATGCTGCATTTGTTAACGAAGATGTGTTTACATGGATATTTGATCAAAACACTTTCTCACATACAAAAGCGAGGAGGGGTGTTACTTCCTGTTGGCATTAGCCAATCATAACAGTGCTGTTCACTGACAAGCCCTAATTTGTGTGTGTGTGTGTATTAAAAGGCATATAAAATATTTATGATTCGGTTATTGCTAGCATTTTTATTTAAGTTTGATCACTGATAAAGAATCGCACATTACTTTAATACTTAGTCTAATTATTTCTAAATGATATCATTATATAAAATGTTCTTATGTGCACATTTTAGTAGGAGCAACGTTTTATCCAATAAGAAAAAAATGCATATGAACTACGATAAAAATGTATACAGTATAATTACCTCATGTGCATCAAAAGATCTAATGAGATCAATGCATGATTTAAAAATAAAATGAAAAAGTAAGCAGAGGCATCTTGATACTTGATTTAAAAAGAAAGGTTGACCTGAGATTTGAAAAACCCAGAACAAACAGCGTTTCTTTAAAGTTGAACTCTGCAGAGTTGATTTTTTTTTTTTTCTCCGTGTCGTTCCACTGTGTGGGAAAAAAAGGGAAAAGCTGATGTCATGAGTAATTGTGCAGTGATTGCCATGGTAACAGCAAGAGGCAGAAAGAGATGTGGGGGGTGTTCGCCCATCCTCAGCTCATCAACAACAGGGCTTTAACACACGCTGCAGAGTTAATGCTCGCTACGTTCATGACTTCTGTCGTACAGGGATGTTTGCACGTCGCTTTCAGGAACTGAGGCCGTATAGTCATTCTTGTCGCAGTAAAAATATATTTTACAATATAATTAGAGAGCCAAATCATCCCTCACTTTTTAATCAGAGGTGTCTGCCATAACTACAGCAAAGCCGTCACATCTTATTAATTGCTTGGTACTATTTTTACAACGTCGCTCCCTGGCAGCCCCGCGCGCACACACGTATTCAACCCCAGTGAAGCACCCTGCTAGTCATGAATACATATAAGGTATGTCCCGCTCTCTTCAGCTGCACTGCAAGTGTGTGCAAACTGCTGCTCACGAACACGCCGCAGCATCCAAACATCGTCTACTTCATGCTGGGGTAGGAAATGGCGTGATTTGGGGAATGTGGATGTGTGTGATGAAAGCCGTGCTCAGCCCTCTCCTGCGCCAGGCTTGTGAAAGCACCCCCATCCAGTCTGCTCCCACTCTTTTGTGCCGCTTTCGACGACTCCTCTTACATAACAAGGATCCAGCTCTCACCAGTTCTGCTGCATGCCTGGCGCTGAGGCTTCTTCATGCCAGCCTGGGCTTTTAGCGCTACAACCAAAATTGGCCTGACATATCGACTCAAAAATAGAATTTCTTACGTGCTTAACAGCTTATTTGTGATAGAATTTAATGGGCAACCAGAATGAATGGTGATTGTTTAATTACAATACAACAAAAAGTAACACAAGCCGTTTATTTGATTTAAACTAGATCGTATCATTTGAAGATTTAAAGCGCCGGTGCACCCCAAAATGAAAATTCAGTCACCCTCATGAGAGTTTGCTGGGAGTTTGTAGCGCGTGTTGTAGCTTGATTTTCTTACTAGCTGCTGTTTATAGTGATAAATATACAACCTAACTGCCTCAGATATTCATCTGTTTGTTGATCATTCGCGTTCATTCTCAAAACCGAGAGTGCAGCTCATTATCATTCATCTGCCGGTTAGCGTGTCTAATATTACTACGCAAACAGCTGCAGATTACGCACATGAAGATACTGAAGATGAACACAGGTTTATGGGTTTGGAACGACATGAGGGTGAGAAGTCAGGAAGAACGGCTGTTTTCAGCTTTCTCTGTTAAAAACGCAGATTCGCTCTCTAGCAGTAGATGGCGCTTATGGATTAGTAGCAATATTGTCTTCCTCTAATATTTTAAATTTCGCAAATACTGATGTGTCTCATCTGGGTACAGTATTTTACTCTAGCGCATCTGTTCTTCCCTCTTTGCATTAGGTTTGGCCCCTCTTGGACCCCCATTAGCTTCCAAAACAAAAAGACGTAGTTGCTTACTAAGTTACTAATCATATAAAAAAACTACAGTTAATACTGATTTGATTTTCAATAGTTAGTAATGTAGTTATTAAGTTTAGGTTTGGGTGATAAAACGACAACGATATGTATCGTGATAGACACGTAATCGATATCAATAAAAAAAATGTGTTTGACAAAACGTTCTATATTTTTTATTCTTCGTCGGAAGAAAACAAGTTGCGATGCTAGTTTGGTTGCATTAACAAAGGCACTCGCTCTTTTGAAAACAGCTGATGCGGATTTACCGCAAATCAAAGAACCGGCTTTACTGACGAGATGCACATGAATATATTGTGCGATATATTACCGATCCCAGGTTTTGTGCAGGATTAGGGAAGTAGAATATGGTCATGCAAAAATTGTGCTTTATATGTACTAATCATGTTTCACTAATGTGTTAGCAAATCATTAAACTGTCCAATTGCTAAACTAACTTAGTTTGTTAGTAACTCGTCAAATATTGCAAAAATGGGCAGGAATAACGGCTCTGTCAAAGCTTCATTTAGACCAGCGGTCTGATTCAGGTCATCAGCTCATTAGCACAGGCTCAAAGTTTCAGACAAAGGAGGCTTGCTAAATGTCTAGTGCTGGAGCGTCCAGGAACGTGGTTGGGAACCAATGATCTAGACCGATGGCAGATTTAGGTATGGCCGTCAAATATCCGGAACGGTTTTCTATTGCTCGTTTGCAGGTCACATCAATTGTATTGTCACTCTGTGGATCAATTAACCTTGTGAGTTAAGCCCAGTTTACACCAGCAGCGGCAAAGCGCCATGATCCTATCGACGTTTACTGAAGCGCTGGCCAATTCAGCCACTGGAGGTGTCCAGCAATGCAGCAAAGTTGAGAAAAATGACTATTGAGGGCAACTACCAATGGAAGCGGAGTCATGAACAACTACACCAGGGTTGGGAGTTAAACAATTAGTGTAGGAATGTATAGATTTTGCTCTTAGGAAATCTATTTAGCATTAATAGTCTATTACTGAAGCCAGATTCCTAAACACTTTTAATGATACAAAGTTCGTCTAGACTAACTAATTAGTCTAGATTAAGACTGTCATGGTAATAGATAGTTGAGTAAAAAACTGAATAAATGACTGAATAAATACAACTTTTTCAACCCAGCCTCACGCCAGTTCGTGATTTACTCACGCGATTTAATGTAATTATTTATTCGTGCCAGGGACACGTTATTTTCGCTACGTTTTTCAACGAATGCATTTCAATTGGATGCATCTTAGTTTAAAAAAACGTGCTGGACTTACGAAAATAACAAAATAAACGTGTCCCCGCCACGAATAAATACCGTGAGACTGGGTAGACTTTTATCATACACAGTTTGGTAACACTTCACAATAAGGTTTACTCGTTAATACCGTTAGTTAACATGAGCTGAGAATGAACACTACTTCTACAGCTTGTATTATTCTCAGTTTAATGTTAATTAAGTGTTTACTACATTCTTAAGATCACAAGTTGTGTTAACACGAATAAACAATGAACCGACTAACATGAACAAAGATTAATAATGGCGTAATAAATGCATTGTTCATGCTAACAAACGATGCCTTAATGCAAAGTGTTACCGATATTTTCTTTCTGGTTTGTGCAAAATTATAACGGATAATATAAAACCAGTCTACATCACTTCTTTCTGATAATTCTTATTTTATAAAAGGTCATTTTTTTATTTGAAATATTACAATTGATGTGTTTTTCCAAATGTGAGTATGAACGGTGCGTTTGCTGTGGATGTTGACAGAGGATTGTTTTGGGGGTAGGGGGCACTGAAAGGGGGTTCGCCCTGAATGCTAAAGCTGGAACACCCGCCGGTCCAGTCTACAGCGGATATAATGTGATCGCTCCATCAGTTCATCCAGTTCTTGGAGAGTCAAGTAAGCTGGACCCTGCAGCACTAGAGACACTAGAAACATGGCTGATCAAACGAAACGCACAGCCAGAAACACAAAAAACATCAGAAATACAACAAGCTTTCAATGGTGGATGAATGCTCTCCGCTCCTGGGTACACATGCTAATTAATTTGACTAATAATATAACATAAGCATTTTTTCTCCCTTTAAAGAACGCCAAATAACATTATGATGCGTTATAAAACATACATTATTAACCAATGCAGAGAACTCAAATCTTTATAATATTAATGGCATGCCACTAATGATTTCCACTGTGTTGACTGAAGATTTATTTGCTCACGTTTACATAACCTGTCCCACCTCTAACAAGGCATCTAATAAATGACCAAAGAATCCAGCGTGAGTAATGTGTGCATGCATTTCCCCGTATGAAAACAGAGAGAGGGGATCAGAATAAACATCTGATGACAGCTGCCAGATAACAGCAGGTCTGTCCTGTAGATCTGAGCCGTGCACACGTACCTTTATCGATTAAAGCATCCGATGGTCGACGCTCGCGTGAGAAATGTCACATTTCTGCTCCTGCAGTTGATTTTCACGGCAGCTCTTCCCTTTCTCCGATTTCCCCCCTTAATTTTGGTTTAGTCGGGAGTTAACCAACGAGGCCAAACATCAACAATAAAAAAGCGCTGAGGACAAAACCTCTCTCCGAGCGCCGCTGCTCGTCAGATGCGACAGAGAAATCAAGTATCAGCAAACCCCCGTCGCCTCTAAACCGCGCGTTTGGCGCTCATCGTGTTTCCTCCGTTTGCCGCAGAAGCTGGCTCCTCGCGGGTGAGTGTAGTGCCGCGCCGCCGCGTCTCCGTGCGTCTGCTGCCGCGCTCCCTCCGGCGTTCCACGCGCGCTCTCAGCTGTTCGGTTCGATCCTCAAGCCCCGCCCACCGCTGTCACTCACCACACCACCCCTCACAAACGAGCCGTGCGCGGAACCCCCTCCAGCCCCCAGCCCATTGTCTGTGTCTACAGAGCTTTTATCATTTAAAACACGCGGTTTACAAGCACAGAGAATAAAGACAGGGGGGCGAATATTTAAAGCTGGGTTGCAGCTACAGATTATGATTAATCTATTGCAAGTGTGACTGTATTTTTGCTGACAACAGGGTGCATTTACTTTTGGCAGAGGTACAGACTCCTTGCATCGCTCACCAGAGGGGGAGGTTCGTGACCCTGGACCCACAAAAACCACTGGGATATATTTGTAGCAACAGCCAAAAATACCTTGTATGGGTCTACAAGTTTTCTTTCATGCCAAAAATTACTAGGATATTAAGTAAAGACGTAGTTTCATGGAGATATTTTGATTAGTACTGTGCTTGGCTATGAGAACGTGATTAGGACAACTTTAAAGGTGATTTTCTCCCTCAGATTGGTTGTATCCCTATTATCACAAACCATAAATACATAGCTTATGTATTCAGCTTTCAGACTGTATCTGTGTTGTGTGTTGTAACACTGTAACGCTGCCGGATATGAAGTACAAGTTAGACCTTAGTCAGGCTAGTGACATATAAATATTGCTGGAATAAAAACAAGACTACATGTTTATCATCTCAGGTTTGTGGAGCAAATGCAAGTGAATGTGTGAGGAACAGCCAATCTCGAGCCTTGGTTACATGATAAAGGTTATGCTAAAGGTTAAGATATTAAGAATATGATGAATTTAAAAGCATTTGTAGACCATGACGGTGCCAGGAGGTCAGGGTCAATCCTACATCTGAGCAGGACGCTGGGAGGAAGTCTGAATCAGTGATGTTTAGATCTTTCTCCACCTTCCCAACAGTCAAGGGGATCCGGTGAGCTGTAATGATAGCTTCACAGACTCACAGAAAGTCCCCGGAGGACAATCGATGGCCAGCATTGATTTTAATGGCTCATTCAATCCAGCGCTATAGAATGAAATGAGGCCACTGTCCGGATAGTGTGTTTGATACGCTAGAGCTAGAAAGTCCCACGTGTGCTCACTGAGAAATCGAGTCCTCAACAATAAATAATGCTATATAATGAAGAAACTGAATTTGTAAGCATCCTCATTAAATTTATATCAATACATTTAATAATATGTTAATAATTTAATAACCTGACAGACAAACAGTGCAGTGAATTGTTCATTCAACATTTCTTGGACATTAAAGGCCTTTAGTAACACTTTAGAATAGGTAACACTTGTTAACTATTAACTACCCTTAATAAATTCTTAATCTGCTGCTCATTAATAGTTAGTGTGGCAGTTGTTATGTTATGTTTGGTGTTGGGTAGGATTAGGGTTGTAGGAAAAGGCATTTGGTGGCCATGATGAACAGTTTTTGGATCGACGCTGACAGTCCAAGAGTTGCTGATCTAAATCTATATATTGGAGTTAATTGGCAGTAAAAAAAAAAGCTCATCATTTAGTTTATTCACGGGATGCTGCTCAGGTGCTCAGGCAGAATTGGGTATATTTTCAGGATTTGACAAAGATTTGAATAGATCTCAAACTCACAAACGCACTTAACAATAGTTTTTGCTCAATACAATGGAAAATAATAATGAACGCCATCTCGATGCTGACTGCATATACCAAGAAGAGCTGCAGGACAAAGTGTCTACTGTGCCAGGTCAAGCGTAATGTGTTGAGAGGATCTTCCTCTCCATCTTCAGAGATTCAAGTGAATAGAGGGCGCTGGCTTAACAAATCGTTCTGACAGATAGAAGGAAGGCATCGTGGCATACAGGATGCACAGTTGTTCTGGAGGGCTCTGAAATGGATGCGATAATATGAAAGCCTGTTTCCACCACAGCATAAAAAATAGAAAAACGTTATTGCGACTTTTTAACTCACAATTGTGAAATATAAACAAAGAATTGTGAGATATAAAGTCAGAATAATTGTAAGAAATAAAGTCAAAATTGTGAGTTATAAAGTCAGAATTGCGTGATATAAAGTCAGAAACGTGAGATATAAAGTCAGAATTATTGCGTGATATAAAGTCAGAATTGAGATATAAAGTCAGAATTATTGCGTGATATAGTCAGAATTGAGATATAAAGTCAGAATTATTGCGTGATATAGTCAGAATTGAGATATAAAGTCAGAATTATTGCGT
>JAUMHP010000043.1:20310617-20326179 GCA_032361065.1 Enteromius trimaculatus | reverse complement strand
TTGTTATCCTTCCATTACCCACATTTCTTTGGATCTTATAAAACCATCTTCCCGTTTTTTCCTCATCCCACTGCTTCCGCCATCTGTCCCTTACAAATTGTTTAATTAAAACCTTCATCTCTGTTTTACTAAAATTTACTTTAAAACCGATTTTCTTACAGCTTCCTTAGCATCTTCATCTGCTGATTCGTTTCCAACTATACCTATGTGAGCTGGTACCCAACAAAGCGATACCTCTAAGCCCATCATCTGAATACTATATAGTGTTTGTAAGATCTCAGTCAACATATCTGCTCTACTTTCAGAATGATCATCTCCAGGGCCATTAACGACGAGCTTGAGTCAGAACTCAATGGCCTATTCTCCTCAATCCACTGTACTGCCAATACAATTGCTGTCATCTCACCAGTGTATACTGATAGGTTGTCAGAGATTCGAACATTAAAATCCATTATTGTGTATGCCACCCCGACTCTGTTATCAATGTCTTTTGATGCATCCGTATAAATGGTGACATGGCTAAAATATTTATTCTCTATATGCTCCTGTACCATTTGGGCGTTATACATATTTCCCTGATCTTTGTCCCACAAAGCCATATCCACACTGGGCTGTAGTAACAACCATTACTGACCATGGCACTGTTGCACTGATTGGCATTCCACCAATTTAGGTAAAACCCACCCAAAACTTCTGTTACCTGATTTTTTTCTTTTTCCCAACATGGTTTTAATACCTCTTTTACTGGATGATTTATATCATGTCCTTGTATACTGCCCCAGTAACTTAGAGATAGTTGCATTCTCCTGAGTTGTAATGGTCTCAACCTGAAGAGCTGCAGTAGGTGTAGATCTTATTGCTCCTGTAATTAACCTCAATGCCTTATACTGAATTTTGTCTGGTTCTTTAAGTTGGTAGTAGCAGATTGAAAAACTACACACCCATAATCAAGTGTCGATCTTATCACTCCTGTATATATTCTTCTCAATGCCATCCTTTCAGCTCCCCAGTCCCTACCCACCAAACACCTCATTACGTTTTGCACTTTTTTGCATTTATCACTAATTTTTTTCTCCATGCACCCTAAAAGAAAGTTTCTCATCAAACCATACACCTAACAATTTAAAATACGGAGCTCTTTCTATATTTTGTCCATATAATTTTAATTCGATCTCCTTTTTACTCTTCCGTTTAGAGAAAATAACTGCTTTTTGTTTTTTTCTGAATACATTTTTCAGTGCCAGAAAATGTATCTAGAAATATAGCATCTTTATTGTTTTCTTGTCATGAATTTGATTCAAGGAGATCAAAATAGCTCTTATCAACCTTGATTTACAATCTCTCACATTATTTTGAGAGTTAAACGTCTGGCTGTGTTTTTGTGAGGTTTTGGGCTGGGAATCATCCAATCTGGCAACGCTCCTTCAGGTGTGAAAAGACATGGCCAGTAGGTGGCAGCATTTTGAACACTGTTTTAAAGCAAGGATTCACAAACTCTTTGAAAGCAGAGCCCCTTTGATGTACACTAATTACGTTCAAACCCCCTCGTATCTCATTTTCATATTTCAGTAATTCAATCTTGTCACATGCCATCCAAGTAAACAAATTAAAGAAGTTTTTGTTTAGCTTACTATTGATGGTTTTGTACAGGAAGTCAGCTCTGCTGTTGTTTAACCTGGTTAAAGAGTGAGATTTTAATGATGTATGGAGCTCTGACTCTGATCAGCATATGGTAATTCATAAAAACAAAACAAACCAAAATAAATCAATTATTCAATTATTGCACTTTTTCAGGAAGAGAGTTATCTCCTAACGGAAGGAGTTGAAGTTATGTTGTTAAGAATTGTGTACAGTAAAAGTAAAAAAAGTGTCAATTCTATTAGTTTATAATATGCTTTTCGAGCAGTAATAGTGATCCCACATCCATTCATGTGTGTTTGTGTGTCGTGCAAAAAATGATGAGGTTAAAAATGATATCTGTTGTGTTTCTTATCAAATACTTCTAAAGCATTCTCAGATGTTTAAAATGTCTTTTTAGATGTAAATGATTAGTTCTGTTTATCTGAATTTGTGGAGTGATATTCAGGTATCATTCTGAATCTGACCGTGTTTTTTATAGTTGCATCAAGGTTTAGAAGACATCGACTATCAAACACAACGTGTGGTGACACTGTGTAAGCTGAACTGTTTTGTGTGAGTCATCACCGAGCGTGTCACATGCACTGCAATACAAAAACCTTTACATTAATCACCATAAAGATGACTCAGCTGAACCTTTACCTTTAGCCTAGTCTGTGACTCGTACACAAACACACACCGTTAATGGTTCACAATTTGGCATCATGTGTATTCCTTGCCAATCTGTTTCACAATTGCTAGCTGTATTTGTACTAATACACAGAACCCAATAATTAAATAAACGACTCAATCACTTTTTTGATTTCAGTTTCAGATTGACACCTGGGATGAATTCCGAGGACGTTAAGAGATGCAGATAATGAATAAACAGCACTCATAACACAAAACAGAGTGGAACTCAATGCATTGTAGAAAGTTAGTGTCTTATCGCAGGGCCAGATTGATTTAATCAAGAAACTGTTAACAACTAGATCCACGCCTCAACTCTTCTCTTGACTTGAACCACTCAAGAACAGACAGTAATAATACATCTACCACTGGCTCTCTGTCTGTGAGCTTGGTTGAGAAGATCTTCTGTGGTTGCAGCATTCAGTGAGGTTTAGCCCAAATTTAGATGGCACCAGAGTGAGGACACTATTTATTATGATGGGAATGTGGGCCTGGATCTTGTCCTGCTGTACTGTTCCTCCATGAGCCAGCAGTAGCACAATTGTCCTGTCACTTGGAGAACACAACCAAGATGGTTCCTGCAAGATGTGTCTATTCTCTGGTGAGGTGTGTGTATAATGCTTATATTTATGATGTATATATGAATACAAACACATGCTTGTATATATCTATTTTTAAAACGTTTGTATATTGAATCTATTTACATATGATTTAATTTATACGAATATACAGTAATCATAAACAGTCAATTTTAATACATGTAAATATTTTCAAAATATATGTACATGTATTAACATGCACAAATATTGTGTAAACAAAAACTTTTATTTCGAATGCAATTAATCTTTCAGTATTAATTAGTGGCATAACCCGCTACATATTTTATTTTAGTGTGTCTTCTCCAAGAAATCAGTTTTATTCGCAACACTGTTCCAGAACAGTTGAACACAAATATTGGAGTGTGTTCAGCACTTTTACGGAGGATTGATTCCTGACGCTGACAGAGCAGTCTATGCTGGCTGTGCACAGAGGGGAAAGTTCTGCTCTGCAAGGACAGTCTGGCACTTCTGACTCACAACCTTTAAGTGGGTTATGTTTTCTTATTAAAAGAAGCTGCTACCTACTATTCAAACGTGAGTTTTGAGCAGTGAAGGGTAGTTGTTTGTTTCTCCGATCACGGATGCAGACATGCTGTTATGTTTACGAGCTGTGATGGAATGTGTAAGTCGTGATAATCAGTAATTATGTTCCTGCTGGATGGAACAAATGCCTCTGTCGTAATGTATTTTATTGTTTTGCGCAGAAGCACGTTATGGTAAGAGGCGTAACATTTCCATCACACGCTTGCAGGATTCAGCCAATCACAGTGCACCGGATATCTGGCCAATCAAACCACACCTTGCTTTTTTAGAACGATGAGCTTTGTAAAAAAAAGACCCGTTTCAGGAGGCGGGGCTTAGAGGAGAAACAATAATGTACAGTATGTGGAAAATAATGCTCTGTAAGCACATCTAGTCTACCAAAACCAAATGCATTAAACTGCCATGTCCAATACAAAAACATGCTTTGTTAAACTGGACTGTGGGTGGATAGTGAATAAGACAGCTAAAATATTGATCTACCGTGGCATAACTCTTAAGTAAATGTGACTCACGGTGGAGCATTCTTACACAGTTCAGCACTGATGTTATGCACCTTTCCTCTCTCTCTCTCCCTCTGTGTGTGTCTGTGCTTTCTTTCCGTGACTAACCATCATTAATCTACTCTCTAGGGGCAGGATCTTGACAGCATGCCAGTGAGAACTCCAAAAGAAAGCCAAAAGAACTGTCCAAAAACAGAGCAGCTTTTCTTGTTTGGGAGCCGCACGACACACAAACACACATGAATGGATGTGGGATCACTATTACTGCTCGAAAAGCATATCATGAACATATAGAATGACTTACAGTCGCTACAATACCTTCCTGTAAAGCTGCTTTGAAACATACAGTACTATACTACAGCATGTGCTGGCAAACATGACGGGACTATGTAACAATTCACTCGCATTTCCTTTACAAAACGTAAAAACGTACTCGTGTGTTCAGCGTATGTGCCCCGCTCAAATTCTGAAATCGTGACTTTTCTGGGACTGCAAGTTAAAAATCACAAAACAAATAGTAGATAGAACATCTGTCGTTCACTGTTTTGGATCCTCTGTATAGAACCTGGGGTCAAATAGCTGAAATTCTCTGTTTTATGGACCTCTCAGGATCGCTCACACCTGGAGATTTTTATAAAGGTTTTCTCGTACTCATATTTCAAGTCTTACAAATAGGTTTTATTGCGTTATATCAAAATGCGACAGCATCTTCTTTAAGTTTTATCTTCTACAGATTCGTGAGGTCGCGGTCTAGCTCTGTATTTATGTACCTTGTCCTGTTGTCTGCCCATGTCACCTCTCTCTTGTTGGCAATAGACTCTGGACTCTGGGTCCAACTTGACACAGAGCAGCTCTCAGGAACAATGGGACCTTATAAACTCCTCTATCCTCCGTGCTCATAAAAGCTGACTGTGAGCTTTAGTAGCAGCTGTAAATCAGTCTCCGCTACACGCTTTATCATCTTCAATTCTGGTCACAGCTGATGGAAACATTCACACTTTGATCAATGTGCTGCTTTTTTATTGTTGTTCTGACTCAGTGACCTCATGTTTGATTTTTGTCAGATGGGCGTCTGTATTCCTATCACGGCTCTGAGCTTGCGTTCTTCTGGTCTCACTTTCTCCAGCATGTACTCCAGTTCGTGATGGTGAGGTGGGGGAAGGCTGGGTGATTTCCTCTAAAGTCCACGATCATCTCCATTGTTCTGAGTGTGTTTGGCTGCAGGTTCTGAAGACTGCATCAGACAGACAGACTCTGGTCTGTAAGCACTGACTCACAGTCTTGGATGAGGCAATGACTGTAGTTTCATCCACAAACTTCCGGAGCTTGACAGAGGGGTCAGTAGGGGTACAGTTGTTGGTGTAGAGGGAGAAGAGCAGTGGGGTGAGGGGCACCAGTGCTGGCGGTGAGGCTATTTGATACAGAACTCATAACCTGGCTTACACATGACGCACTTTCTTCTTCGCTTTCACTGATCCTAAGTGCAGAAGGAGGAGAGGGGAGTTCCTGAAGGTGTTAATGGCAGCCTAGAGAGATGGTCTGACAGGAATTTTTAGACCTAAAGCAAAACTCATTCGGTTCTTCAGCAAGTTGTTGATTTGCCTCAGTGCTGGGGGATGGTATATTGTACTTCGTAATGTCCTTTCCAACACTGAAGCAAGGTATTTTTCTGAAAACTGCTTAGTCAGTGTGTTCCTGGCCTGATTGTACAAGATTCAGTCCCCATTCCTGTAGACACCCTCTTTGGCCTGGTAATGTCTTTTGCTGTGAATCATGGCTTATCATTGTTGAATGTTAATTAAGTCCTGGTAGGGATGCATATATCTCAGGTGGAGATTAAAACCAAGTATTAGTCCATTGTACCTGTTGATCCGGCATGATATCTGTTATACGAGACTGTGGAACGGGGGGAATAACACAATCTCTTATGAACAATTTACTTTGCTGGCAGATTAATGGTGAAGCAAAACAATAGGAATAAGGTGTTGATGCATGTAGTGTTACGGGGCCATGATGAAAAACTGGGCTCATCACCAAATGGCAATTACCTCTGTTTGCTGAATTTGACCTCTTTTTAAAAGTGCATTTAAAAAAGAAGAGTAAATGTAAACCTTCCTACTTCTCCTTTACAATCTACAAAGAATTTTTCTTGTTAATGGGCGAAGAAAATCATAGCAGGTCAAACGCTGTTCAGCAATTGTAGATTCTGTCTCATGTAGACCAGCTGACTTGTATTTTTAGATTCATAAGTGCTGAAGGCAAAGCAGTAAAGATATTTCTTGGATTTCAACCCGTCTTTAGAATGTGTAATAAAAATCTTGCGAGACTTGGGGTTGGACTTCGCAAATTGCCGTGGGCAAAGCTAAAGCTAAGGTAATGCAATACAATATTTATGACGACATATTGCTAATATAAATAAGCAAATAGGCTGTTTTTGCCCTAAAAAGGCCTTTGCTCTGCAAAGAAGCCAACAGTGAACACAGAGTTCTGAATGCAGTTCTTTATCTTTATAAAGATTTTTGGTGATTAAAAAAAGCAAATGCACAAAAATGCTAGGTGGGAAGATTAAGAAATTGTGATATGAGCCTGATCTCGTGACAAAAATGATGTGAAAAACGTAGCGCCGTGTACGTTTTCTGACTTAAATGTGAAAGTCCAATGGATGGAGCTGAAATATATTTTTTTCCCCCTCGGAACAGATGAAGGTACATACAGTATAGAAAGTTGTATGTGATGTCAGATTTGTGACGTTTTTAAACCTAAACCTACCCAATAGTATGAGCAAAAGTGCATGTTGTGTACAGTAAATCATGCATGCCATTGCAGCATGTTGTTCAAACCCAAGGACTCTTCATCCTAAGTCCAATTCGGTTCTGGCTGAGCTACCAAGCAAGCTTGTTACATCTGGAAAGTGAAACATATGGAGCTGTAATCATAACTGTGTAAGAAAACCATCACACGTGCTTGCTGTTTTACCACCTCCAATGTTTATTGCTGTTGGAAACTGCGATACAATAACTTATGTACTTATTGGTACATATTTTGTGTTTTGTGAAAAAGCCATCTGACTTATTTTTAGATCTCACACAAACAAAGTACGCTTGCGAAGACACAAGGGAATCAAAAACAGCATCTTTCACTGCCATTTTAAGTGAATTTGTTGAAGAAAACGAGAGAGTGCAAGTGTGTCAATCCAAGTTATCTAACAAAGCCTGTGATTCCCAGACACGAGAGCGCAATTATGTACTGGAGCGCTAATCGAAGCCATCTGCCTGTGCTTGTGCAAGTGCTGGGAATATACTTGTGCGAGCGCATCTAGTGACTTTCAGCACTGTAGATAACAGTGTTTCTTTCCAACAAGTAAATTCATTAACTGGCCCGATAAAATAAAATGTTCGCCATCGCTTCCTGTAGTTTGACACTAATTCCTCATTTATTAAACAGACCATTGGTTGTCTGGCAGTGGTGGCAGATCGCAGCACATGTAAACACGATACGCTCATGGCCTCATTCTTGGTTTGGATCCCTGTTCATTTCAGCTCTCAAATCGGTGTCAAAACCAAATCAACCTTATGTTATAAAACAGGACTTGGTCTGTGTAGGCTTGTGCCGCTAACTGATACATTTCATAGGGCCATTGGCAGCCCGGACAATGGGCATTGTTCTCGGTCGTCTTTGATTTAACAAAATAGGAAAGAGAGAGAGAGAGAGAAATAAAGAGGGCTACTATTCATATTATAGAGCAATATTGTTTGTGGCTGAACAAATACAGCAGGGGAAGAACTATTCCTTTATTCTCTGCCTTCAATCACTTCATATTCTTAATGAAATGGGCCCATTGTCTCAGGCCCTGGTCAGAGCGCGAGGAACACTACGGTGCATTGACAAGCCACAGACAGATTATCTGGTTTGAATGGCTTTTCCAGTCCAGCGAGAGGCTAACCAAACAATAGTGAACTTGTTGTAAGTGAAACAAATCCAATATTCATTGTGCACAGCTTCACAGCAAAGAATTCATGAGGAAACTCGTGTTTGTAACTGTAGAAATAGGTATGTGTCGACTACTAGCCTCTATTGTATCCAGCTGTAGCAACTGTTCTCAGACGCCGGTGTTGTCGAAATCCCGTTTTATTTATGACAGGACCGGATGGGCACCTAGAGTGGAATATTAACGGGGAAGATTATGTGAAATATACATTACATTAGCGATTTCTTTCATAAAAAGAAGGAAATGTACAGACTCCAATGGCAGTGTATAATGTTACCATATTTTTCTTTCCATAAAAGCTGCTCTTTTTCACTTTCCAATTATTAAAGCATGCTTACAAATAGTGCAATTATTTTTAACATTCATAATAAATCAGCATATTGAAAATTCTGCTTTGATCACAGGAATAAATTGCATTTTTAAAATAAATTCACAAAATAACATACTTAATAATAGTATAATATTTTGCATATATTTTCAGTATTTTGATGAGCATAAGAAACGTCAGTAACACTTAACGGATTAATTCTCACTGTTATATAGTTGCTTATTATTGTGTGTATAACTAGTATATTGGCTGTACTTATAAAGCACATATTAATGCCTTATTAACTTTTGACAGACTGACTCTGAAGAAATGATGACTCGAGAAGATGGTTGCTTTACAATTCTTCATAATATCGTCGCCACAAAGGAAATGGAAATACATATTTTCTGGTGTAACAGATAGCTAACTTACATAATAAAAATGTTTATGTATCAATCTGATTCCAGGTCTGGAGAAATTTCAAACATTATTTCTGTGAGGATCTTGAAAGGACGTTTTGTCAGTGTGTAATTTCATCTTCCCACTTCTGAGGTTCCTCCCCTATTGTCCCATGGTCAAACTGCGTTTAATTTTTAAGATAGGTTAAAGGGTAGTGGTTTGGTGTTGGGTTTCTGTTGAACCTCTGTTACAATTAACACATACAAACACAATACAACTACAGCCTATATCAAAGGCCACAGTCTTGCAGAGACACTCCAATGCCAGTCAAGCACACCTGATACAGGCTCCAATATCCTGCAAAGGTCAGATCCAACGCACTTGTCTGGACGTTTCTAACAAAGCCACTGGAAGGCAAGTCTGCACCCTTGAGCCAAAAAAACTGTGGTATTGTTGGTACGCATGAAAGGAAACAAGGTAAATTTTCTTAAATGGATGCCAAGGGAGGAGAGTCTTCATTATGCTAAATAAACCACTTTGTGAAGAAATAGCTTTTCATTTAAGGGATACTCCATCCATTATTCGCTTACCCCCATGTCATTCAAAACTCGTAAAGGCTTTGGTCGTCTTCAGAAAACAATTTATGAAATGAATATGAATGAAAACTGGGAGGCTTGTGACTGTCCCATTGATTGCCAAACCGTATGACTTTTGAGGTGCAGAGAAGCATGAAAGACGTTGTCCAGTGGTTTAATATTATCAGGTTGTAGAGCGATGTGTTATAAGACGAGATGTGATCATGCGCTCATGGGTTCGAACCCAGGGGACACATGTGCTGGTGAATCCCTATGAAACACGATTTTGCCTTTTTGTAACAGGGAGGGTTAGAGTTACGTGTGGTCATTCGTATGAATTACACCTACTACAATACGTTTTAATAACAGTACGATCAGTGTGGAAAGTCCACATACATATTTAAACAAAGCACTCTGATCGATAATGCCAGTAATGTGTCATTTCATGACGACGCAATACGACGCTGTTATTATTTTTACGCCCACTGGAGGGCGCTTACCTTTAAAACATAAATATAGGTCGTAGTTCGGTCCTTGCACAAACGACCTATAGAGTCGTTTTTTGACTCGTATGGCGGCTCGCAGAAGAATGTACATAGTTTGCATTTAGTGGATATTCCCCAAACTAGCGATACGGTGTTGATGAATCATTGAATAGCAAGTCATCATTTTTATTTTCTTTGGAAACAAAAATTATACTCGTAGCTTCATAACATTACGGTTGAACCACTGATGGTGGTGCCAATGAAGACTACAAAATGACAAATGGCTTGAAATCAAAATTGACTATATTTATTTTGTTAGCACACATTGCTGTTTTTGTGGTGAAAAACTTCACATACATTTTTTATCTAAATCTAAATTTGATAAATTCCATCACAATATTTCTCAATATTTCTCCGATAAAAAGCTGAACTCATACAAGCAGAATGCGAATCAGAAGCAGGTGCTGAGTCAGAGAGTGCAGGAATGCCCGAGGAATGGGGAAGAAGCGTGAGAGCGAGTGTGTTTGAGAGCGATCCGGGGAAGGAGGGGCGGAGATTCTCCAGGGATTGCGTGCGGACATCAAATGTTTACCTGTAACAAAGACAGAGGGGGAGGAGAGGAGGAATGGCTGTGGTTTACAGGAGTGGGCGGAGAAACTGAGCCTCCAGCATGAGCTTCGCACGCAACTTAACAATACTACCTTTATGAAGACCGCACACACACACACACTCCTGCAGGAAGTCTTCCAGGGTTTCATGTCAGAGGAATTTCACTGGTAGTATTCTCTTATCACAAACCGCAGGTCACACTTGTCAAATGACTGGACGGGGGATTTGGGGTGACAATCGTACATGTGGGTTATTTTACATGAAAACTCAAATGTATGTTTTCTAAAGCTATTGAAACATGAAGGAGAATTTTGTTTTGGCCCTAATATATATAACAGTGAAGCTTAATAAAATATAGATTTTAAAATGTTTTTCTGAAGTCTACATTTATTCAGTATTTTTATATTTTTTGGGTCACACGCTTTGCAAAAACTGAAACATATGGAGAGCAAGTTATATGTGTGTGTATATATATATATACACACACATAATAGCTAAAATACACAAAATACAATATATTTAATAACATATTTATAACATGTTTTATAGTGCTGTCAAACGATTAATAGCGATTAATCACATTCAAAATAAAAGTTTTTGTTTGCATAATATCTGTGTGTATACTGTGCATACTTATTATATACAAACACACGCACACTATACATATATATATACAGTATATATTAATATTTACATATATTATTATATAAATATATACATGTAAATATGTGTATACTGTGCATATTTATTATATACAAACACACACACAATATATTATATTTACGTTTATATTTATATAATTAAAATTATAAATAAATACATTTAATATATATATAAACATAACATGCATGTGTGTGTGTTTATATATACAAATATACACAGTACACACAAATATATAATTAATTGCGATTAATCGTTTGACAGCACCAATATCCATCCTACTCCATTTACTCTAGGCCACATAAATCTGATTGGCTATTGCCATGCTATATGCAGTGACAGTGACTGCTGAACATTCCTCTTTACACCATGTGTCATTTTCTATCTCATTCTTGATTGTTTATTGTATTGTAGTCGCATCTTGTCAACCCTTATCTATCAAACTCAATCTTTTCTTGCAGTGACCAAACAAAGGAAAGTCACGAACAGCCCTGACAGATATTTCCATAGAAGCCGAGGTGAGAGCAGCACTATAAATAAAGCGCGTGTGTGTGTGTGTGTGTGTGCGCTGGCGGGGTGTGTGTACACACGTGTGTGTGCATGAGCCGCGCCGGGCTGGGCTCTCCTCCTCTCGGTGAGCTGCGCGTCTGCAGTCGGAGCTCGTCACAATGGCAGTCATTGTTCTGAAGGCAGGCCCCTGCGTGCTCACACCCTCCCCGAGCCGAGCGCAGACAGGTGTATCTCTGCTAGTCACGCACAGCCACGCTGCTGCCAAACACCGCTGGACATTCCTCCACATCTCACCGCAGACCCTGCTAACGGGATCATAACCTCACACTCAATACGGTTATTCTGGGAGAAAGCTCGGAATAAAGACATTCCTCCGGTAGCATTAGGTTGTTGTTTCTTTTGGTTTCATTTATTCTTTTTTCCCAGTCAAAAATGTGTGTTTCTTTGGCTTGAGGGGACTTCCAGAAGGTTTTAAAGGGTTAGTTCACCAGAACATTGTGTCATTAATTACTCACCCTCCTGTGGTTCCAAACCAGCAAGACATTCATTCGTATTCGAATGCAATAAGATAATAAGCTCTCTGACCCTCCATAGACAGCAAGGAAACCACTACGCTCAACGCACAGAAATGTAGCAATCAGTAAAACAGTCCATGTGACAGCTGTAATTTTACAAAGCTATGAGAATAGTGTAGAAAACAACGATAACATACTGTATCAATGTTGTGTGCGCTGTCTACTGAATATACTCTCATAGCTTTGTAAAATTACGGTCGAACCCCCGATGGACTATTTTACCAATGTCTCGTTTCTGGACGTTGATCGTGTTCATTATTGCTGTCTACGGAAGGTCAGATCTCATCAAAAATATCTTAATTTGTGTTCTGAACATGATCCGACGGTAACGACACAATGGTGAGTATTTAATGACTGAATCCAATCCTTTTTGTGAACTGTCCTTTATTCAACTATGCACACCAAAAACGTCATGTGCACGATGGGACTAGATAACTTGACTAATCTCGCCTTCAGTTCAGTGTTGATTCAGTTCAGCTTGGTGTTGCAAGATGTGATTCAGCTGTAAAGCAGCTCTACAAAAAACCCCAGTCCCATCGTCCAGATGACTTCAGTCCAAGTTTTGTTCTCATCTGATGGTGTCAGTGAGTGTGGTTAGTTTGAACGTTAAGTGCCTTTTAGTCCCCAACTAAATGAGCCGAAAGATGACTGTGGCAAGGAACCAGGAGAACCAGGGGACCAGATCTCTGGTCTAAATGAATGAATGTGGGGTGAAACTGACAGCAGCGTTAGGTGGGAAGAAAGAGCTGTTGGAAAACAGCTGACGTTTAACCTCTAGTAGAGGACTGGTTTATCAATGATGAACATCCTGCTTTATAAAACTATGTTTGCTGCTGGCAAGATGCTCTTTTACACAAAGTGTGTGCATTACTACACCCACACTTAGTCATTGACAAGCCTTGTTTGCAGCATCCCCGTCTGTGTCCTGCTCTTGATACAGGATGTGTTTCAGAACAGCCTGGACTGATCTGATGCATGGATGAATCAAACACTCTGCTCAGCATTATGCCACACCACTCACATCGACTTCCATTAAATTACATGATACAGCATTTGACTCAGGTTGTTGTTAATGTACATGCTGACTTCATCCTAGGATGGAAGAAGAAAACCTTTGTAATGAGCTTATGTTTTGACCGCTTGCATTAAAAGCATATATGAAAATAGCTGATGCAGATACCGATACCAGTTCGAGTAGACCGATAACCAATATTTTGAGGTGATATATACTGTATGTCTGGTGTAAAACTGTAAAGTAATGTCAACATTTAAGGGCTATTTTGAAATAATTTTAAAAATGCTTAATATCGGTGCCGATAATCGGTTGACCCCTAATACAGAGCACTTTGTAATCTCTCTGCTTGCACTGGTGTTCTGTTTTTAATATACCAAACCTCAAACTCATGGAAAACCCTATGTCGAGCGTGCAAGTGATCATTTGGGTGTAGGGTTATTAGATGTGGTGTGGCATTCTGCCAGCTGTAATCTGCCGATGCAGGCAGTGCACAGTAACTCAGTTCACTCTCACAGGTGACTGCTTTTCGTATAGGCTAATACGCCAATAACTTACAGTACTCCTATAAAGACAAGTGCTCTGTGAACTACTGAGCCATTACATATCAATTTGAATTTATCATATCAAAAAGAAGTACACTTTAGCAGTTGAAGTACTTATTATGAAAATAATACGTTGAAAAAATATACTTGCGTTTGAACTGAAGGAAATGTTCACTTTAACTGTTAATTTCAATTCAGTAAATTTGTATTATAGTTTAAATTCATATTAAATGCACTTGAGTGTTTTTAACTTACGTAGGGCTAAAGTACATCTATATGTATAACTTCACAATCACAATCAATGTTGTCCTGTAGTGTGCTGCCGAATGTACTGACATGAACTTAAATGACATATCTCGTTTTTTCTTCGGAAACTTGTAAAACGCCTAATTAAATGTATTGCAATTACACAAAATTGCAAGTATTTCGTAAGTTGTATACGTGATTTCAAAAAACACACTACAGGTAAAATTATAATCTAGTACTTTACATGTGATTTAGTATTTAGATGTGTTAGTCAAACATGATCACAAAATGTAAAAAGTATGAAAAGTGAGTCTATTTAAGTAGACTTACGTGGCCTTTTTTATTTGCATTACATTCTGCTAGTACTTTTACTTTTGAAGTACCGTATGAGTGCATATTCAATACAACGCTTCTATTTCACAAGAGCTTCCAGGAAATGCTTGGAAAGAGCTGAGGTTGATAGGTGTGGATAGATGTGGCGTTACACATGATCTGCCAACACAGCAAAACAAATTTAAGCTTTCCGGCTGATGTTTAGAAAATGAATGCTAGATAAATGAAAGAAAAACCAAAAAAAAGCTGAGGGGAAATCCTGGCTCATCACTGAATGATTGAAGAATCAGTGAAGAAAGCACATATTTAGAAACACACATTCTCTCTACCTTTCTGTCTCCTCACAGACAAGAGTTTGAGTAATAACCAGAATGTACTTTGCAGTGATACAGGTTTGTTATTGAGCCTATATAAGGAAGGTTTGTGTGTGAAGTGCTACCACATGCCCCTTTCTCAGAATAATACTGTGCCTTTACAGCTGGTACCTTAGATACTCTGCCAAAACACTTCTGTTTGGTTTTGATAATCTGAAATCATGCTTATTGCCAGCAGTTTAAACTTTAGCCACCGCGCACACACAAAAAGCGGCTGTCACACAGCAGCATGTGAGTACTAAACTAAGCTCTCTTTCATGTCTTATTGCACTTAAATGGTCAAATACACACAACACTGTCACCGCTTGCAGAAAAAAAAACAATGGTGGTGCAGTCGCTGGAAAATTGCACACGGAGTACAAAATTTTCATATGTTCAGTCACGTTTACACACTGCTTCCGAAACTCTTGTCTAAAAAAGTATGGATTTGGTTTGATTTTCTGCATTTTTTTGCATATGTAGAAATCCATTTGAGGTGTTTTGTCAATTCAGAGCCACCATACAAACAAACGGCAAAATCCAGAATGGCGATTGTTGTATGTTTCATCATTGTTTCATCCACTTTACAAATTGTTTCATAGTAGATACGAAATATGACCAAAAAAAAAAAAAAAAACGCACATTAAATTTTTGGACTTGGTGTGTGCGAGATGCATTGGGGACCTGATTATAGCATATTTCACAGATTTTCACATGTCTCCTTTAAAAAGGCAATAGCATGATTTCAGGTTAACGTCAATAACTCTGCATATTTAGGAGCTGCTACTGAAAGCACAAAAATTCCCACAGCAAATATGAGTTTATTAAAGATGGGTGCTTAATAATTGTTAAAGTATGCTAATAGATTGAATGTCATATGTAATACCCCACCAGAAACTAGACGTCTATATAACTTCATTTGAAAGCCATGTTTCTAGAATCTGTAAAACTGCATTTTTCCATCTCAAGAACATATCTAAATTGCGTCCTATGCTCTCAAACTCAAATGCAGAAAT
>JAUMHP010000043.1:20293733-20306073 GCA_032361065.1 Enteromius trimaculatus | reverse complement strand
ACACACACACACAGTTCTCAGGAAAATGACTTGAATGAAACTTCCAGAAGCCAATGACTTGAGAGACACTCATTCAGAAGCACAACACTGAATTCAGTCTCAGAAAGCTGTGATGCTTCCCAGACACTTTGGGGTGAAGTGACACGTGGAAGTGTTTGTGAGGTTCTGACCATGAACTAATCCAAACTTGGTTTCAGACTGATGGTCTGCTTTCTGCAGCACTGTGATATGGACGACCGTTGTGAAATGACACATTTAAACACGTTTTTCCCATGAAAATGGTTCGAATGTAACTCGAGGACGCGCAGACAATGAAGATGCTAATTAGCCCCGCCTCCAGTCAATCACTCCAGCTCAGAGCTGCTCCACTTCCTCTCAGTTAACTCAGCTAGTAAATGCCTACATTGGTTATCGGCAAGTGAATATATTTGATTCTGAATAGATTCAGACTAGGAAGCGAACAAAGCGTGTCACTCTGGGCTGGAGATAGGAACTCACTCACCGCAGGGGTTCTGCTCTGCACCTCCTCTGCTCTCGGTCCTGTTCACACAGAATACAAGATTATTTTACTTACACCACTGGCAGATTATTTTCTTGTTTCAAGTAAAAACTCGCTTAATTTAATTTATTGAGCAAGACAGTAATTTGGGGATATTTTGGCTGGAAATGCATGTTTAGTGTGGAGGCCGCAGTATTCTGTGAATGCCGGGTATGTTTTGAGAAAGTGCCTTGCGCTTTGAGAGCAGGGGCCTGTTCCATAAAACAAGTTTACAAAATAAGCCAGGTTTTTTTCAGTTAGTATGAATTATTGCCAATTAATTTGCTTTAAAATAAGTCAGACTGTCTGCCATAAGCCTGGCTTATTTGGTAAACTTGTTTTATGGAACAGGCCCCTGCTCTCATATGAGAAGGTCTTAATTGGTTTGGCATAAGTTGAAGGTGTGTTTTCCTCCAGTGAGTGTCTGTATGTTGTGCACAGGGCGATTCGGGGTCAGTTTCACACAGCTCTGACATCACGGTAAAACTCTTTTAGTTCTGTGTTTGTGTCTCGCAGGTTATCACAAGTCGTTTGTCTTACATCTACCGCGTAAAACCTGGTGTAATATTGTAGACGGTAAATTCCCAGTGGTCCCGTCTAGCTGTCATAAAATGACACGTTCGGCCTCGACATAAAAGCCAAGCCGCAAAAGCGGCACTTTGACATGACTGGATATCTGCGCAGCCATAAAGCCGTCAGCATATCAGGAGTATTGCTCAGCAGAAGAGGGTCAGACGAGACGCTGTATCTCAGAGACTGTAAATCAGGGTCAAACTCTCCGAGCAGTGTTTCCTGTCATGTATAAAGATGTGCATAGAATGAGAACGTATCTGTATACAGGTTTTTTTGGTTTTTTTTTTAAGTGAGTAACTTTTTCTAATCGCTAAGAGATCGATCACTGTTAAATAATCTTTAGTTTATTATGCGTTGTATGTGGAGTAAAATGCATGTGCGTTTTATAAACCAGGTGCTACAGAAAGCTACAGCTCATTTCTGTGCCGTTTTCAGTTTTTGAGGCAAAATCACGGGAAGTGTCAGTCCCTTGCGTTCTAATGTATTTGTGTATGTCTGTAGTGTTCATAAATGAACCCAGCACTGACTCCTGTGTGTTTATGTTGGAGGCCCTCTGTCCACGGGACGTCCCTCTCGCCTCAGCTGGACACAATATGTGTCTGTGGCCACTTTCAGAACGTGAGTCTGTGTTTGAGCTTCCTTCAGTCTCTCTGTTTGGCTGTCTGATCTCCTGCATGAGCCCTCCAGAGAAGATGGAGATTGTGCTTCTCTTTCAAGTGGAGTAATGACACACTCGTATTTCGCAGTCTTAGTAGTGTCGGGACAGCAGAGTATCGACTCTCATCAGGACTGACTCTCGGCTGCTGCTGGGTTTTTTGGGTATTCGAGAGGCTCTGTGCATTGCAGTGTAAATATTAATCTAAGGATCTGTATTAACATTAAAATAAGAATAGCATTCACCACAGATGCTGCAAAAACTAAAATGGAAAAAATCTCTGCCAGCAGGTGGCGCTTATGCACCAGCAGCAATGCAGTGTTTCTTTGTTTGCTGCTGGGGTATGAATATTTACGTACGTTAGTAAGTAAGTAAAGTTTATTTGTTAAGCGCTTTTCACAGACAGGCGGTCGCAAAGTGCTGTACACAAAAATAAAGTAAAACATAGATTAATACAAAACAATGGCAGTGTAAAGCAATTTAAAAAGATGACACCTCACAGAAGGCCTGCTCGAACAGAAAAGTTTTTAACTGCTTTTTGAAGGGATCCACAGAGTCAGCCAAACGTAGATGTAGTGGTATACTGTTGCACAGCCTAGGTGCCACAGACTGAAAGGCCAACAGACCAACAGACTCTGAGCCTGTGAGTGAAGACAACGAGCAGTAGTGTGCTTTATTAAAAGCTTGGACAAATATACTGGGGCCTGGCCATTTAGTGCCCTGTATGTTAAAACAAGAATTTTAAAATCAATTGGAAGCCAGTGCAACAAAAATATAAAATGGGAGTAATGTGAGCACGCTTACTAGAACGAGTTAGTAGCCTGGCCGCTGCATTTTGAATGGCTTGAAGGCGAGAAAGAGATGATTTGTCTAAGCTGGTAAACAAGGCATTACAATAGTCTAGCCTTGGTGATACAAATGCATTCACAGTTGATTCTAACTCAGCTGTAGAAACCATATGACGGAGTTTAGAAATGTTTCTTAAATGAAAAAAGCAGGAGCGTGATAAAGACCTTACATGAGAATCAAGGCCCAGACAAGAATCAAGTATTTACTCCAAGATTTCCAATATTTGACTTCGCAGAGGGACAGAAGGAGGCCATAACCTGACTGATTTTAGAGTGTAGTTCCATTGGGGCGATAATCATGGTCTCTGTTTTAGTTGTTAGACAGCCAATCAGAAACTTGAGTTAAACACTGGACTAGGGTGGACAACCTATCCAGCTGGTGAGGCATATGCAGCTGAACGTCATCAGCATAAAAATGGTAAGAAATGTCACTAAAAGACTGAATAATCCCAGCTAATGGAAGAATATAAGATGACAATAACAATGGACCTAAAACCGAGCCCTGTGGAACCCCACAGAATAAAGGGGCAGTGTTTGGGGTGAATTACTGTACGTTGTAGAAAATAGCATCTAAACTAAACTCATCAGCGATGTAGTGATTTAAACACCCACCCCCAAATACATATCGAGTGGTTTTACATCTCAACCAGCATGACTCGTCTCACATTTGTACAGATTTTCCACCCGCTCGGGGTGCATTCCCATTTAGTAGTCATACAGCATGGAGGAATTTATTCACAAAATGCATGTCCACGTCCTATTATTTGCATTAACCCAAAAATCCACCATGAGCGAGCGTAAAAACAGTTTTTGCCAATTAAAACAAAAAGATTTGGCTCGTTTCCATAATGCAACACTTCAAAATGCGCATCAAAAGGCACAAATCCTCCCTCCAAACAGTCTCCATGTTTTGTTGTTTTTTTCTCCCAGAGGACGACTGTTTGTTTCTATCCATGTATGAACTGCCATAAAAACATGTGATCCATCTTGCTGTTGGGTAAAAAAATAAAGACATCTGCTGCGCAAATGTGTGAAGAATAAAGCATCCCAAGTCGCCCATCTTCATCTGATTTACAGTTTGATGTATTTTGACTTTAACCGCTTTAGACGTCTCTAATAAAGCGCGTTTATTTCTCGGCCATTATCTCTCGTGTTGGTGAGCGGCTGATGTCAGCTTTGCCGATTCATAACTGAACTGTATCCTTCTCCCGGCGTCACGCTGGATGCAAATGAGCTGGGGCGATATCGCTGAAGCTGCTGGTTTTTATCTGGCGCAGGTGTCGAGTCAGATGTTGCAGTGAGTGTGTGTTCTCCGTGCTGGAAGGAAGAGACAGGCAGTGGCACATTAAAGTGCTTCTCCCGCACCCCCCGCTCAGCCCTTTGTATTACATAAAGCCTCGAGAACAGTTCTGTCATTGTTGTGAACGGAAAGGGCCTTTTCTTCTGATGCTTGCACTTCTGAATATGATATGTGCGCATGGAAAGCATGGACAAAAAACTGTGTTGAATTACCCCGTCTGTACCAATCTGTCAAAAACTGATGCAGCTCAGTTTTCATCTGACAGACGCACCAACCAACGGCTCCGGACTTTCCCTGGAACCGGAGTTTCCACTTAGTTTTAAACTAATTACGCATCTCTGTGGCACTGCAGCTTAATGATGCCATTGTTCGGTGTTTGTGATCAGCCGTTCGTCTGGGAGATCTGAAACGAACAAATCGGCGGACGGTGAGAAATGCTGCAGCTTCTGAGTGTGCAAGAGGAAACGCGTTCAGTTACAAAGTCTAGATCACTGCCATGCGTCTGAACATTTTACATCTTGCGTTACAACTAACGTGCACACAACAAAATCTGTAAGCTGATACGGAGCACACCTGTAAATCAAGACCTTCACAATCTTCAACTTTTCACCCGGCTTGCTTTAGAGACCGGGTGGCCCTGCCTCCTGTGTCGCTGTTCAGGACCGTTTTCTTTAAAGATGGCACTGAGTTGTATGTATTTAGTGTAGACGGCAGTGTTTGTATTAAAAAACTGCACAGATAAATGGGAAGACAGCTGTGTGTGTGTGTGTGTGTGTGTGTGTGAGAGAGAGAGAGCTAGAGGAAGTTCAATATCCCCGCTGCGGGGTTCTTCCTGCGGCCGACCCAAGGGATCAGTACCTCGATAGTGCCAGATAACACAGAGCAATCGCAGAGATTCTCGCTCCCTCCGCTTCTGAGAGGTATTTTTACCCAGCTGACAGGAAGGTGAAAAGTAGCCAGCCGTATTTAAGAACTCACTTCCTTTTTGTCTGCTTGATTTTCTTGAATTGAGACCGGTTTTGGCTGGAGAGGACTTGGGGTCAAGCATGCAATGTTCTAAAAGCGGATATCAGGAGGACTTTCTCTCCCAAGAAGCTTTTAGTATTTAACAGGCAGGTTGGGACGTGAAATAAACACAGAGCCTCACACATGACACTGATTCAGATCAATTAAAACAAAGGACGGCTCGGCAGCAAGGGAATGTCAAGGGAACAATCCTTGATTTTCTTTCTTGTTTTAACGAATAGTTTGGTCAAAAATGACAAAAGCAGAGCGAGAGTAACAACAAAACTGCTCTGATTCATTTGATTGTGACTTTTATTTCATTGATTGACTCCATTCTTATCTTTATGTTCTTGTAGGATCTGTATAACAGGATCGTATTCACTGACTGAATTCTCTCAGGAAACGGTGGGATAGAGGGTGTAGCAGGAGCTGTCCTTGGGCTCACTCATGACGTGGAGATATACAACAAATAGACGTTTCTTTCCGCAAGTTACTGCTATCAAGTGACCTCTCGCACCTGAGCTGTGCTGATTGGATCTCGATCCACACTCAAAGAGTGAAAGAGGAAGAACTTTAAAATGAGACCCGTGAAGATTTATTGCTTGACTCGAGCACATTCCTGCGCTGCACGTTGGGAGTGACTCGCGCGTTGTGCAGCTGAAACCAGAAGAGCCACGCTGCTCTAACATTCGGGATTTTTGGAGAATAAGCATGAAATGCTTTCTGTGTACAAAACAAATCCTCTCGGTGTTGGGAACAGGCCCGGTGCTGCGGTGAGGTGGGGCGAGGGGGGTAATTGCTATATTAAGAGGAAGGAATTCAAAATAAAGTTAATCTCTCCAGCGCTTCATGAGCTCAGAACGAGCGTGCTGCATCTTGTTCAACATGCAAAGCACAGAGACGTGTAACTGAGCTGTGCCAGGATCCAGTTCTGCCCGGTTTGGAATGGGTTTGACTTGGCACTGATGGTGTGCAGAAGTGCTCAGATGTTTGTGTGTGTGTGTGTGCGTACCTATCTGTTCATCAGTGTTTAGCTCTCTACTGCATGTGAATTTAACTCCCGCTGCGGTAATGCTTCATTTTAGCTCAGTGACCACCTCACCTTGTTGCCAATTTTCCTGCAAGCACTAAAACTAAGATGGCAGTGGCTTCAGCGGTACAAAGTACTGATCAAGTTTTTAATAACACAAGATCATTTTAGCGTAATGTGCATGAAAGAAAAGTTTGAGTCAGGTAATTTCAGCGGCTCAAGAACTCATCTGAGCTTTTGGCAGGTTTAAGTGGGCAAGTCCAGTCCTAGAGCACCACGGCCCTGCAGAGTAATTGTCTAGTGAGGACGCTTTTCAGCTTTGAAGCTAAATTGGGTCAGGGGACTGGACTTCACCGGTCAAGCATTTGCGGGTATAGATCTTCAACCGTGCTCTTGGGGACCCACTGTCCTGCAGAGTTCAGATCCAACACCTGAACCAGCTGGTCAAGGCCTTCACAGACCAGGCGTCTGTTATTCCTATACAACCTATCGATAAAAACTGGTTAAAAGGTTAGAAATCAAACAAAGCGGCGCATCCAGTCATAATACTAGAAACGTCCTGATAGATGTGTTAATAGAAATCTTTAAAACTCTGCAGGCCGGTGTTTCCCAGCTCCCCCGGCAGTATGCGTTATGAACGTCTCTCTCTTATCTGACCCAGCTCTTGGAGTCTCTGCTAATTAGCTGACGAGTTTGCTTTGGAAAGCACCGTCTTGGGCCAGCAGCAGGAATTCTGAATCTTTCTAAAGTTCACTACATGTCGATCGAGATCTCTCCTCAGCAGATCTGTCGTTTGCCCAAACGTATACGACTCTGGCAGATTCGATTTCTAGCAGGGTTAGTAATGTATCCCTTCTGTTTCTGCCCTTGCCACAGTGGGTCCACCCTGACTTCGCGTCGCGCTTCCTGAAGAAAGGAAAAGCCCTGATGTGCTTGTCACCCGAGCTGCGTGATGGAGGCCGAATGTCTTCGCCCGGGCCCTCTTCAGACACTCAAAGGCCGCTCTGTTACAGCCTGACGACGAGCCGATTGGATATAATCTTGAGCTCTGGACTCAGGAGATGGGGAGGGATAGGGAAACTCTACAGTAGGCTTTGCAGAGAAGGATCGTCTTTCTCCAGAAGTAGGAAACGAGCGTCGACGGGTTCCCACTGCCAGCCGGCTCTCTCCTCCTGTTACGACACGGGGCCAAATTCAAACCATGTGTCCTCGCACCCGGTTAGCTGCTTTTGCCCGCCTCTACATTAGCGGTCTGGACGGATCCATTTCACTGCCCCTCTCTCGTTCTCCCAGCCCCAAACCAGCCTCTCCGTGGGACTCCTGGCTTAATAGGCTGGAACTTTCCCATGTCCGGTCCCCGAAGGTGGCTGTTATCCTCCGAGGGCCCCTGTGCGAGTTTCAATCTCGGGCTCATGTTATGGGGTGAGTACAGTAGCCCACCTCAAGAGTCAAAGGTCACTTCCTCTTCAGATCTCTGCTTTGAGATGTGTTAAGTATGTGAGGGGGGCTGGATGTGTTTTTGGAATATCTTTTTGCTTAAATATGCAGAACTAATGTGCCATGTGTTTGGGGGGGTATTTGCTGCCTGCTGCAGTTCTGATCTGTCACCACTTGGGATGTGTATTTAT
Source organism: Enteromius trimaculatus (assembly GCA_032361065.1). Classification (NCBI taxonomy): domain Eukaryota; kingdom Metazoa; phylum Chordata; class Actinopteri; order Cypriniformes; family Cyprinidae; genus Enteromius; species Enteromius trimaculatus. Next base: position 20,298,496 of record JAUMHP010000043.1, on the reverse strand, counting down.
GTATTCTTTGAGGGAGGGAAGAAGTTGGCTGGTGTTACACAGAGTATATATGACCACTTCCAGGCCTGTTTAATGGACAGGCTCCGATCTTCGTGGAATATGACCCCTCGGCTAAGCACCATGGACAGCGGAATGACCGGGTCAGGGCTTCTTTAGAGCTATTAGAAATATATAGGTCGGGGAGTTCAATCAGAACAAGGACTGGATATGAACCTCACCAGGAAATGATAGCACAATATCAATATGTCGAGACGTTTTGCTCATGAAAGCAAATTGTTATCCATGTTAGTTACTTAACAAAAATGACTTTATCTTCTAAAAAGCTGGGGTTAGCGTCAGCAAATGGCTCATGATGTTAATTCAAAGCACAGGAGACTACATGCGTTTGTGAAATATACTGAGAGATTGTTATTTACTGCTGCTCGTATATCTTTCCACGCTAGAACCTGTCGACTTATGACAGTAATTTGTTATGATAGCCAAAAATAAAAGCTGCTGAATTAGGCTGAAACCAGTAAGTGATCGAGTGTGTGACAGACAGGAATGTGTAAATGCCTGTCATCTGTCCTGACACACACGTTTTCTCTGAACATCGAACCAGTCCGACCTGTGGCCTCAGTCTCCGTTTCACTTCCTCTTCTCTTCGGCAGAACGTGTAGACAGTGGTGCGTTCGGAGAGTCGTGTGTAAAACTCAATTGTGTGTCTTGTTGCTGATCAGGTGTCTTGTTCACACACAGATGCATCTGGTAGCTGTACTTGGAGGGAGGTGTGTGTCATCGTGGAAAGCTTTTAATGGAGACACTGTGAGTAAATGTGAAGACAGGGCCGTGTTTGATCACGCCTAACCCCTTCCGCATCCCAGCGCTCCTCTGATCCCTCATTCCTCTCGTAACACTCAGACGCGGATTACTGTCCCCTTTTCTTTCGTACTGTGTGGGAAAAACAGAAACAGCCAGGCCATTGTACATCCAGAGCGCTTCTGCCCTCCAGGCTTCAAATTTCTCCTTACCTGTCACAGAAATCCCCAAGTGTGTAAAAACTGATATTAGGCCTGTTCCAGACGAGAGGTGCCTACCTAGGCAACATTTCACGCCTGAAGGCTGTCTCAGACAGTAGGCAGCTAAACCATGCTGCTTTGTCATTATGCTTCTTTTTGGTACCGTACCATTGTGCGATGTGTATCTAGACGTAAACGGCACAGGGGAGTCATTTAGTAGCGTGGTCACCATCTGATGCCATCTCAGTAAAATGGAAGCCCCACAGTGCTTTTGGTCTAGAAGTAAAGAAGTTTGAATGTTCTGACATGAGTACCGTATGAGTCAAGCGGCACCGCACTGCAGCTGTACACCAGTGGATATATATATATCAGGAGCCAGGGACCCCTCTCTTAGGACCGATGGCAGGAGCCCCTGAACCCACGTGGATGGACGTTCTGCATCGGCGCTCGCATTGTGACAGGAAAGCTCAGGACTTGTGTGTGTGTGGGTGGTTTTAAACACTGAGGTCAGGTGGAGCGGTCTCTCCGGCAGCACACATGCAGGTTTGCTTGTTAAAGTGTGTTATGGTGCTGAACGCAGCAGGAGGGGGACTGTGTTCGAAAATCCCGGCTGGAAAAAGGCCCTGCAAAGCTCTGGAGGATGTGGAGCGTAATAGAACCTATAGAGTCCACTAGTTTTCATTTATTTGGTATATTTCATCTCAGAAATTTAACAGCTATAGGGTAACCCTCTGTAAAGCAGTTTGGTCAAATTTGTTCCAAAATAGTAAGTGTAACCAAGAGTTGTAGTGTCTTTGTTGCATGGACATCACAATAAACGGTAATTACAAACTAATCCTAAACCGAACCCGATCCTAACACCGCAGCAAGTGCACGTTGGTGATTTAATATCGCTCAGGACTTAACTGTATGATTAGACTTTACGTAACTTTATAATCTCACCAAGATTTGCAATGATCAGTAAGAATCTGTTCAGTAATGTGAGCACAGCTATTGTTATTAAGAGCTGCACATTATCACCACAACCTAACCACAGAAACTTCAACAAGACAGAAACTATTTTAAACTTCCAGCTTTATACACAAACAGGCCTTTGTCTTTTCCCAAAACACTTCACTTCAGCATCACCTTTCTTCATCCGGCCTTATACTAAAACTTGACTTTAAAAATGATTTTAAGTTTAACGTTGCTTTAACTCATGTTTTCATGCAAACTACATACATTTATCAAATTATCAGCAAAACGGGAGTGCATTTTAAAAGAAATTATTACTTCACTAACAACTTCTGAGTGCAAATTTAATCAGTGTTTATTTGAGAACATTTCATCGTGACGTTGAACAGAACAAAAAACGACTGGAAAACTGTGAGGATCGCAGAATACACTTTCTCAACCTCTGCTCGTGTCGGGATGAGTGAAGGTTTGTCCACGCGTCAAAAGGGCCCAGCAGAGCACACGCCAGTCCTCGTTTAAGATCGTGCTCCAGTCCCAAGACGAGGAATCTGAAGCATCCGCTTCGATGGATGTGCAGTAAGGCTGGGTGTAGCGTGTTTTCTTAAGATGGAAAGCTGTAAATCTGTCATCCGCAGTGAATAATACAGGAAGATTCAGATTGTGTTCTGAAGTCTTTAGGCGTTAAATGTTTACACAAGGCAGTGTCAATATTCGCTCTCTCTCTCTCTCTCTAGCCCACGGGAGCAGCACCTGTGCTAGCCCTCCGAGCGTGGCACTGTACAGACATGAAGAGCAGCAACAATGAGCACAAATGCACAAGCAGAAAAACATTTGCGGTTTGCCAGAGGAGAGAGGGCTTGAGTAAGTGCCTGTGAACGGGTTGCCATGTTTGTGTGCGGCGGCGGCGGCGGCGCTGGGAACAGGATGTTTGGGCCTCCAGGTGTGTGTCGGTCTCTGTCGGGGCTTGTGGGATTGCTGCATGACGGCTGTAATGATAGGCTGCTGCGGGCGAGGACATGACTGCACAGTGGTCCACGGGCATGTGCCGGCTCCGCAGACGCACACACAACAATGAGCGATCAATCAAGAATCTGGCCTTCGCAGGAGAAAACAGCCGTTTTTCCAGTTTCGTGCCTGAATACTTTTGTTTACTTGTAAAGTAACTTTGTTTTCCCGTTTATTCACCGTCGCTATCCTATCCCCTCTCTCGATGGCCGCAGTGTGACACGCAGCATACGAGCTCTGGCGCACGGAGGGTGTTGGGAAACAGCACAATGACTGTGATTGTCTGAGCTGTCAGTCTCAGGGAAGGAAAACCGGGCTTGTGGTGAACCGACGCACACAATAAAGGTGGAAGACGGGGCTCTGGATCCCATTGTGGGCTCACCACGGCAGCCACCTGCGGGCTCGTTTCCCTGTTCTGTCACAGCACTTCTAGCCCGGGTGCTTCTCTGTCGGAGCGGCAACACACGGCCCATTGTCTCTCCAGACCCCCGTCCACACAGGTGTCGACGCAAACCCTCGCGAAAAAAGAAGTAAGACGCAGTCAAGCCACCGCCGAGCTGGTCTTTCCGGGCTCGGTCTCAGATCCGCAGTCGCACCGAAGGACGCAGCTTCCCACCCGGGGTGCTCGGTTTTGAGGATCGCTTGTAAACCACACTCATATGAGCCGTATATCACATGATGCATCAAGTGGACTGTTGAAATAAAAAGTTACCAAAAGTTGTCAGTAACGGTTGTGCTTTTGTACCTTAATTAGATGCATATTCTAATCCTTAATAGTGCAAATATTAGTACCGCATCTAAATAAGTAGCTAATATTAAAGTCTACCTAAAGAGAGTAGTTTCTTAAAACACTTAAATTGTTATAATATTTTGTCACGATTAACTTAAGTACATTTTTGAGATGCGATCACTCATACTAAAGCACATTTCTTTTAGACGTGTTAAATTGCATTGATCTCAACACATTCGCACCTAACTGTTTAAAACATTACGCATTTCACACTTAAAGTATATCGTTTCTGTAATTATGCCCGAGTTTAGCTGCATGATGTACACCCCCCCCCCCCCCCCTTTCATTCCGAAAACCACGTTACGATTGATGGCAAAGGAAATTGTGAGTGTATCTCCTGTTTAGGGTTTATGGTCGGCTGTCCCTACAGCTCGGCATCAGTCTGAGGCAGAGTGAGCTGTTGTCTTGTGGGTGTGCGGCGAGGGTTTTTCCCAGCTGGTGTTCAGTCCACCGCTCCTCGCAGGTGTCTCGGATCTACAGTAGATGTGCATTAATGCTCTCTAAATGAGTGTCTCTCGTTCACATACTCCGGATTCTTGCTTTGTGAAGTCATCTTTTGTTCCTGTTGCGACACAGTTCCCAGATCTACGGCCTGGTGCTTTCCATTATTAGCTCGCGCTTGTGAAACCTGTGCAATGCTTAACCAAACAGCAACACAGAGATGTCTCCATGAGAACGGCCCGTCACACAGATGAATGACAGGACGTTAACCGGTTTGACCGAGACTCCAGAGCTATGGCATGGACAGTCGGTAGGGCTGTCAAAAGCTAAATTCAGATTTTGAATTTAAAAGGCATAATTTGCAATGAGGAGGGAGCCCAAATAACCAGCCAAACTTAATTCCATACATGCTCTGTTTGAAGTATTTGGGGTTGATTGACTCATAGTTACAGTGCGTGATGGCATTCCAGAGCGTCATGTGATATGCGAGCTGTAATGGAAGGAATGGATGCCCTCATTAATGAGATTACTCAGATAATATCAGCAAACACACACACGCCCCATCGCTGTTTTCT
>JAUMHP010000043.1:20281010-20293633 GCA_032361065.1 Enteromius trimaculatus | reverse complement strand
GAAGGAATGGATGCCCTCATTAATGAGATTACTCAGATAATATCAGCAAACACACACACGCCCCATCGCTGTTTTCTGCCGTCCTGAGCTATTCCAGGGCTCCAACAGCTCATTTAACACCCTCACATCTAATATTTAACCTGCGCTCAAATGGTTTTCGGGACTTTGTTTATAGTAGGTGTATGGGAACGAGAGGATATGTGTGAAAGCAAAGCTCCGAGGGCTACTTCCACTTTAAAAGGGGTATTATTAATTCTGAGGGCTTGTTTGGTACACAATACTGCCTAGTACGTCTGGTTTACGCTTAAAATAATTGGTAATTGGGAATCTGAGGGTGCAAAAAATGTAAATGTTGAGAGACTTGTCCTTACCAATGCGTGTTACTAATTAAACCTGAAGTTTGTATGTATTTGAGTCTGTCTCAGCAGGCCCTCTCAAACGCTGGGATCTGTGGTTTCTCTGCTGTATTGACGGCTCGCTGGATTGATGGATGGATGATGAGGTTGCGCTGGTGTCTCAGGAGTCAGTTGTTGGCGTGCGACGGTCCAGTCCTGCCTGAAAGCGAGAGTGGCAGGGCACCTGGTAACGGGAAGGTGCGGTCGAGTGTGTCTGTTCCAGACGCAGCCTCTGGTTCCTCCTTGTCGACAATGGATCGAGGTCGTGGTGCGCAGGGGCCTCCCGCTCGCCGACCACCGTCTACGTGGCCCCTGACATGCGCCGTTTGTTCAGGTGGAACCGGATTGTTCTGTGGTTTGGCTCGCTCTGTGTTGACACAGGCTGCTTTCTCACAGACACTTCGCCACCGGTGACGGGCATGTATTTTATCTTCAGCGTCTGATCACCTGATGCGCTCTGGCAGCACTGTTCGTGTCAATAGTACACGCTTATTGTGTTACAATCACGCTTGAAAAACACGCAAAACATGGTTCCCAGAAAAATATCTGAGGGGAGAAGGTTCTTATTCATCTAACCACACACTTATTTGCTTTATTTAGGATGCAATTAATCATTTAACAGCAGCACTAAAAGTTAGTTTACGTAATATTTGTGTGTACTGTATACACCGGTTATGAATTCATACGCATAGTGTGTGTTGTTTTTTTAAATATTTTTGTATGTATGTATGCGTAATAAATATACACAGCACACACATGTGTTATCCACACAAAAACCTTTATTTTGGAAAAGATTAATCATATGGCGGCACAAATGTTTTCCATCTAAATTGTGTTTATTTATTTATTATTTATTTATGCCTTCCTTCGCGTAATTTCCTTAAAAATATAAATGCATCGTTTGTCTCTCAGTCCTGTTTTTACCAAATAAAGATGTCAAAATGTAGAAGGAAGAGGTTAAACACACCTGTCGAAGGTTTTCTAACGAGGTGTACTGGGTACGAAGTGGGTTAAAGGTCAACAGCTGTGGGCTATATGAGCTATGTGGACTGGTATATGGCATTTGATTATTTTTTGTCGTTGTCGATATTTCATTTGTAGTTTATTAGAAAGACAGCCAGGGTTTGATCTGATTGTTTTGTGTTCTCTATCAGAAGTCTACAGCAGTGATTGTCCCTGGGAGGACACAAAAGTACAGAAGCCACAGCAAACACTGGTGCTGGACTGAACGAGGAAGTTAAGCAGCCTGTTCTTTAACAGGCCAGACACAAAATGCCCAATAGGATGGTGTGTGATATCTTAATATTTTCTGGAATTTACAAAAATGACTAACTGGAATCAACAATATTTAGACAATATTTTGCTGATGGCGCTGTGGACAGCTGACTCTGATATATTTTTCATATTCTGTGCTGGTTGATAGAAACATTTAATGTAATGGGTGTGTTTACCTTTCATAAAGCCATACAATCTTTTGAGTCTAATTTTTACATTTAATCACTGAAAAGAAGATTTGCGCTACCAAGCAAATGAAATCAGTATCAGTAAAATTCACCTTTGCAATTCAGAGAAAACACGTATCATATAAAACACAAAGCTGCCGTTTAGAAGTATTTACGTACGGTTAATGCAGGACAAAAATTTTTTTTTGATATATTACACATAAAACTTTGAATACTGTTATTTGGAATTACTTGAAGAATAAAAAGACACTTAAAATGTCAAATTAAAACCACCAGTAGGAGGCAGCACATCACGGCTAGTGAGTCCTTCCGATTCGAACCGAATCCTTTCAACAGTCGATTCATTCAGGAACGAAACGCCATCATGGTGACGCAAAACGGCACTTGGCTGTGTTATTTTTGTTGTCGAAATTGTCCAAAAACAGAAAATAAGGGCACTAAAACGTCTCTTAATTAACGTCTTGTGTAATATTTGTAATCACGGTACTTTTTAGAGAAAACTTAATTCTTTGTGTGATATTTGTTAAATAATATAATTAATTTAAACAATAATATAAATATATCGGCTTGCTGCCTCCATATTACGAATTTGCGAGCAATGTGACTGAATCATGCCGTGAAAGAACAAACCACACTAGAAGAGTTTTGACAAAATAATGTCAAATTATACATTGTTAAAACAACAAATACGACGTATATCGCGCACCCCTGGTGCAGATTCGTTTGGGTGCACAGACTGTAAACGCAGCATTCTCATCCGTATCGAATATCCAACTCCCCACAAATGAACTTACACACACTTTTTGGCAGCTCTCTTGTCGACCTGTGTACAATTACCCAGAAAACCTTTTCATGTCACTCGGCGTGTCAAAGCGGCAGTCCTGGCGCCTCCATCAGCTCTGTTTGAGAACAGATCGCTCTCAGTTACGATCCACTGAAGTACCAACATGGACTCAGACTCATCTCCGTGAGGAGAAAGTGGCCACTCTGCTCATTTTCTGGAAAAAAGAAAGTCATGTAGGTTTGGAACAACATAAAGATGAGTCGACGACTTAGTACTCCTATAATAAACATGTGCTAGTGAACCATCCTGGCCTCGGTGGTTTTGCGTTAGTGTGGATCAGGTTTACAAGCCAGTGCTCGGTTCTCCCTGGAGGTCTGTTGACCTTCTTTATGAGATGGCTGTTTCGTCAGCAGTGACGTGATGCTTCTGGCTGCAGGACGAGGGTTTGCTCTCCACTGCCAGGCCTTTATTTTGGGAAGTCTTCTAGAAATAGACTCCAGCTTGAGCTGCGAGTTAGTCCCCAAATCCCTGAACGACACAAGCTGGACGCGAGATTTCAGTTCGTCTCTCTCGCTGTGAGCTTGCCTGCTGTTTGTTGTCCGTGAGGATGGGTTTGGAGGGGCTTGGTGAAGCCGTGTGCCGAGTGTGACGCACCGTTTTTGGGGAGCTGTGGGAGATAGGGATCAGTGCTGGTGTGTTACATAAGCCTAATAAAGTCTTAGGCCAAAGATATGCTGTAGACCATCAGTCGAGTCCCATTACTCACACATAACATTAGGCTTGATAATCATGAAGTTTATTCATCCGGGAAAAGCCATTTATTGTATATGTCAGCACATGTACAGACATCCAGTTAAACCTCTGATGCTACATTTTCCAGTGGCCTAAACGTCACTTGAAGTTTCATGAGGCGTTACAGATGGTTTGATCATGCCTACATCGGTGAGGGGCACACTATCAAGCATGTGTTATTTACCAGCCAGTGTCTGCTAAACTAAAGTATTCACATTTTCCTAATGACGAGCAGGCCTGTTTATTGTTCGTGTTATCTAACTGTTTCAGCCCATACTTGCACATAGACATGATGTCAGTCAGCAGCTATCCTGATTTCTTCTTCAAATATTGGTCATAAAAATGACCACGACTCATTTAAATATCTTACAGGGATTGATTCTGTGCAGGCACTGAACTAACGCTGTGTTCTTCTTTCCTTTGAAGCTGGATGAGGTGACTCGGGGATGGCAGATGGGAAGCTTCACACAGATTTTGACGGTGAGAATTCATCTGATTTGATTTGTTTCTGCAGGTCTGTGTGAACTAACTCAAACTCCTCCAGAAGAGACCGGCTCTTGTTGATTCCTTGGAGACCTCTCATCCCATGCTAATGTAGTTTTGTTGTGATGGTTGGGATGAGTGTGCTTTTGATCTTGAACGCAAAATCCACTGCTTTATCCAGTTGACAGTCGTTGTCATTGTTTGAAGTAGCACTACTCATGGGAGATGGACTGGTTTGTAAAATTTGATATAGTTCATACTGCTATGTTGTAGTACTTGTACTAATTACTATGAGACTCTGGCATTTTCGAGTGCACATGAAAACGCTGTAGACCCCTAGAGGTAGCTTCAGTTTAAATGGACCAAATGTGGATCGTTTTCATTCTAAAAAGCTATTTAAAATGAAAACACAGTAGTGTAAATGGGGCCTGCGATGGAATAGAGCATATTTTGAGCCACATTTTTTAGTTTACTAGTTTAATTATTCATCTCTTGTGATATTGTGATAAGTTGATCTTCTATTTTCTTCTTTGTAATATAGTATTATACTCATAAATAAAAAAAAAAGGCAATTTTTGACAATTACTTGAAAGCGGTACAGTACTTGCATTGCCGTAATGTGATGCATTTCTGAGAGAAGCACCAAAGTCAAAAAGCAAGATGGGAAGCGTAAATGAAAACAGGGGAAGGCAGCTGGTTTCTCCTTAAACCTCTCACAACTTTCATACAGTCTCAGCTCTCAGTTAAAGACGAGATGTTTGGAAGTGTGAGTGATGTAGCTTATGCTCTATAGGAAATAATGATAGATTGTATTTAATTTCCACCTGCAAATCTGTCCCATTCATTCTAGCTCAATAGCCCAGTACTTCTTTTGTTTCCTATTCCGAATAGTTCTTGATGATGTAAGATTTTAAACCGTATTAAAACTTTTTTGTCATCATTCACTCATGCTCATGTAGTTCCAAATCTATCCGACTTTTGTTCATCTTCCGACCCAAACAAGCATTTTTTGAATAAAAACCTGAAGATTTCAGTCCCTACACAGACAGCTCATTTGAGCTTCTGTTTAATATATTTAACGAGGGCTAAGTTTTTATGTGAATAAAAGCCTAAATTAAACCTGTTCATCATAATAAGCGGTTGCGTTTCTTTAGAAGACTTCATATGGTTTTATTTTACGATGGCTTTATGAATGTTTTGAAGCATCACAGTTTTGGTTGCCTTGGACATCTCCGTGGAAAAACACAAACCTGGTCGGTTTTGTTACAAACGTCTTGCGTTGTGGCTCGAAGGTGAACAAAAGTCGTATGGGTTTGGATGACAGAATTCATTCATTTTTGGCTGAATCTCTTTATGCTTTAAAAGAAAAAGTATGCTCTGAGAGAGGAGATCACGAGCTAGCAGCTGAATGGTGCTACTTCACATTCATTTGTGAATTAAGAAACCGCCAACGGCTATCTTATCATTGTTTCTGTCGGCTTATATTCTTAGTCACGGTTCAGCCACAGAAAGTTTATTTTCGATGTTCAAATTGATAGTTTACGTGGCACAGTGTTATTTTTACGTAAACTTGTGCGTGTAGAGCAGACGTGTATGTGTCGTGCAGTTTGCCGTATGACTGTTGCGGGCCACATGTTGGGTGGTCGTCCCGGGCCGGCGAGACTGTAATCCTCAAGCACATGCATCATAGTCCAGTTCTGCTTAACCAGCACACACTCACACCTGGGTGAACTAGCTTCCAGCGATCTACACCGGCGCTCTGACACATGATGAATGTAGCACTGTAAAGTCAGACTCTCATTACTCATGCATGCTTCATTATGGGTGAGCTTTCGCATCAGGTAACACGCTTCAGACCCAACTCGCTGGTCCTCACTAAAGGTCATATATGTTCTCCAGGAGCCTTCCTATTGCTCGTTGTTTACATGAGCCTGTAGATTAAAGCTAGCAACGATCAGAACTTCAGCCATGCAATTAAGATGATGATGATGAAGCACTATGTCGCTCTCCGACTTGGCTCCGTCCCTTTAATCTAGGCTACTGAAGGACAGCACATGCTCTCGCCCACCTGCCAGCCTCTGCCACTCAACTCAATAAATAAAAGATAAGACGGTGCCATCAGGACTGTTTGGAATAATAACATCCAATTTGGAGAGAAGTGCCTTGACAAATGCACGCTAGAAGAATAGAAAAGCAGGAGATGAAAGGAGATATGAATGGAACTCGGGCTACAAACATGCTCGGCAAGCAAATAGACTTCCTGAGAGCACCAATCACAGGCTCTCACCCTGATTCCTGACCCGCGGAGGACAGGCCCGAAGAACGCAATTTGTTCCTTTGTACGGCAGGATCATAAGAGCGACCGCAACTTACTTTCTTTCACTGTTGCCGAGTGCAATTGAGTCCTCCGAGCAGGTGGTCCAGGCCTGCTGCGACCTCGGCAACTTTTGCTTTTTTGTTCCCTACAAAGGTTGGCTGAGGTTTTGGCAGCCAGCTCTGGCGTGTGGGGCTTTCATGAAGTTGAGGATTAAGAAGGACAGATAGGAGGAGGAGGAGGTACAGACAGTGAGCTCGCATTAAAACAACTCCTCATGGCCGATGGCTCCAGTCTCTCTGCCTCTCCACACGTGGCCTTTGTCTGCACCTAGACTTCCACGGGACCGAGTTGCTCTCAAAGCTCAGCTGGTCGGGCATTGTCCCTCCTCAAAGACGGCCGTAAGGGCAACCAGAGGAAAAAGTGTCAGCCTCAGCTTTTACACACCCTAGGAAAACTCGGCAGAAGAGAAAGGATGGATTAGCTTTAGCCGGCGCTCGGCTGGCCCGCTCGCACATATCCAGACCCCCTCAGCTGTTTGAGACATCACTTAAGCCTTGTCAGTCCTAGCATTTTTGCTGGACACGGGGACACTCGATGAGCAAAGTCTGCGAAGAATGTTGCTGCGCTGGTCTTTCTATAGAAATCGCGTTATCCCATGTCGAGCAGAAGTCTTCTTTTGATCTGTGTGGCTTTGTGAAGATGCACACTTTTAATTACTTGATCATCGAGACACTTCATCATCCTGTGGTTAAACCCCGTGGCGAAGAGGCCCAAACCGCCAGGAGGGAATTCGCTCACAATCACTTGCACCTGCTGGTAGCGTGGTTTGCCTCTGAGTCATCTTAATGCTCGTATACGAATGTGTAGATATAAACACGATGACACTTTATTTTGATAGCCCCATTTAGACATTCTATGAACTATACGTAACTTCGCAACGACATATCAACTTGTTCTGCTAATCTTGACTGTAAACAGTCTGCCAATACTCTGACGGCGTGTTCACACGGGGCGTCAGCGGCAACGTATCGCATTGACTTCGAATGGGTGACGGCAAGCGAATTGTGGATCCGTCGGCAGCGCTTCACTGGCATTGCTCGCGGCAGAAATTGAAAAATTGTCAACTTCTGCCGCAAGCAACGGCAGTGAGGCGCCGCCGACGGAAGCGCCAGCCAATCAGGATCGCTCTATGCAAATACAGTATCCAGGTGGCAGCCAATCACGTTCATCCTGTTCAAGAGCAGCAAACCGAGGATACATTTTTTAATTTCATTGGCTGACGCTGCTATGACCATGTGCCCAACTTCATCCACGTCTTCCGTCAAGCGTTGACGACGCGTGTGAATGTGTTTACATGAATTCCCATGCTTCAGTGGCCTCTTTATTATGCACATGATAGGAGACCCTTTTTTCAATGGTTTTGCTATTAAAATTATTTATATAATTCACGTCAAGTGGAAACTATTATTTGTCAGCATGAACAAGAGCTCTTATGAAACTAAAAGAGCAAATGCTGTAAAATATTTCATTTGTTATTTTATCTGTAGTTTGGTGTAGAATTCTGACTAGAATTAGTGCTCATAAGTTTTATTTACTCGAATAAATTAACGAAGAGAGAATGCATGAGTAGCCTTAAAGTGAAGCTTGTTGGGAAAACCAGATCCTGAATTTTGCGCTGTTTAAAATAAAATCCAAGCACAAATACAGCACGCCGGCTTTAAAATGTCGTCATTGTGGACAAACATGTCACCCTTGCATTGTGGTGGCTCGGAGGTCAGAGGGGGATGTCCATATATCAGATATGTTTCTGATTAAAATCCCCGTTTGTAATTGTCCCAAATCAGATGTGAAAAAACGTGTGCATGACTGTTAGTTGTGAGCAAAGTTGCCTATAGTCAACAGAATGTCCAAAGTTGTGTTCTGTTATAATGCTCTTCTCTGTAATCGTTAAAATATGTACACAAAAATCCCTTTTAAATAACACTGGACTTAAGAGCTTGCCTTTGGCAGTAATAGCACCCCGTGACTGGCACATCAACCTGGCTTATTCGATCAAAAGAAGTCCTCATGACTTCACAAAGTGCTGGTTGAAATGGTTTACGAGTGGTTTGTAAATACAACAGGGTTTAGTTGCTAAAAGTTTAGAGTTTGCCCCGCGGCGTTTATTCATAATATCTACTCCATGGTTTTATGATCTGTTCTCAGACATGCAGACAAGACCTGGATAAATCCTAATAGTGTTTATGAAAGCTAAGTGTGGCCAAGGTTTATTTTTCTGACAAGGACTAAGAGTGGCTGACTCCATTCGCAATGATAAACAGGGCAAATTGGAAGCAGACACTGATGCAGTCGCTCGCTGGCCTGGGGGGGATCTCGTACTGCCTGGACCAGACCTTTGAATCACTTGTTTATGGGTGACATTTGGTCAGATTAAGTCGGGGCTGGAACTAAAGCCAAATCATCTGCTTTGACTGACCGTCACTGGAAAAAGTGTTTGCGTGGGCTTTGAAGACTGGGATCATCGGTACGACTGTCGACAAACTGAAAACCGCTGATCCAGCTTTGCTAACCGGACTGTCAAAGACACTCGTGAGGTGCTTCTGGTGCTGGGCCAGCCTCTCAGCACACGGTTCAGTGGTTGGAAGAGCGTTGGGACATAATGACTCAAGCTTTATGTAAGCGCTTCTTGAACGGAAAATAGCAGAAGCCCTTCAGGAGGCATTTAATTAAAGCCATTGCCTCCTACTCTCTCCTATCTAATCAAAAGAGGAAAACATGACATCACACTTGGCAGAAAAGGGGAGGAAATGGTCAATAGACGTAGCCGAGTGCTGGCGGGGGGTCAAGTGACCTGTTTGACCGCTGGAAACACAAGGTCAGAACGGGGCTGCCTCCTGCTTGACCTTTAAGCCCAAAATGTCAATTAAGACGTCTCCACCAGAATAAAGGGAAACTTTGGCATTTCCTGGAGAAAATGTAAATGGCAATAGCAAAAAGCCCGCAACTATGGTGTTGTATATGCTTTGTACCAGTTTACATATTAGAAAATCAAAAATGAACGATTTTTGAAAAGTAGCCTAATCTAAAAGTAATCAAATGCGATCAGTCACATTACTTTAATAAAGAATAGGGTAATGTTTCCAAAGTTACCTCCTCAACACTTTAGATAAAAGGCCTCTCTGCAGATGCTGAGTCTACTTTTTATTTCACCTCGGTACATTTTCGTAGCTCACTTAGACATTGAATGCACGGCACAGTTAGTTGGTCTCTCTGCGATTCTGGGGGAATTTAATTGGTTTGCTGAATGGGACTAGATATGCTTCACTGTGCATGTCCTTCTGGGAGACCCCATTCTGTGAGCTTTTAAAACCTTCCCTGTAATTGTTGCTGCCATACGACACGAGCAGTCAAACATTGCGCCTTCATTGTCACGAGAACACAAGAATCAGTCCTGAAGAACCCTGAACCATCTGCCCGAGCGACTAAACCCTTTACCTGCTGTGCTGTTGTGTGTGTGTTTGTCAAAGAAAACAGCCAGCCGTTTTTGCAAGTGTTTACACACACTTGTCTTCTCATTTCCCACCATCCCACTGTCCTTCAGCAGTCCTCCTGTCATCTTTAACTTTCTCCCGTTTCCATAATGCCCTCTTCAAAGGTATTCCCTTCTCTGGTGTCTCAGCAGTGTCAGGTGGGCTCTGAAAACCCAAATCCGCTGCGTTTCAACACCGTTTCATATCCCCTCGCCTACCGAGTGTTTGTGTCAGGCCAGTCCATCAACACAGGAGCAGGTCTGCTGGAGCTCGACTGTCCCTCCTGACCCCGTTCCCCTGGACCTCAGCAGTGTTCCCCTGGACCTGAAGGCATTCACTTCACACCGTGAGGCCAGGAACAGCAGCGTAACCCTCCTGCTCCGCTTTAAACCACAATGGGAACCATGTGCTGGCGTTTTGTGGGATTGGAGCCCACCATGGAAGAAGCTGTTTCTAATCCCAGTAAAACAGCATGGCGTGGCTTGTGCGTCCAGTGCAAGATGTCCTTTTGTTTTGTGAAGAGAGACGGTTGTAGCCATGTTATGCAAGCACGCCATCGCCCAATCTGACGTATGGCAGAAATATATTTCCTGTAGAATATAGCCTCGTCTCTTACAGTTTAATGACGGCTCTTCTGCAGCGTTTATGAAAGGAAACACAAAAAGAGAAAATCAGGAGCATGTTCAAGCTGTTCTTGAAAGCTAAGCATAATTCAGGCGCCATAAAGTATCATGGAAGTCAACAGTGTTAATATTTTGGGGCTTTTTATGGAAAGTACAGCAGGAAGGGCTAGGGATCTTGGAATGGTATTCGAACTTGCCTCGTTTAAGACGTATTTTAACTTTGCGTGACGCTATTTTCTATTGAATTTGAAGTTTCTTCCACCTCAAAATGAAAATGTTGTCATTGCAAAAGCCACAATTGAAGATATTTTGGAGAAAAACACTGTCAAGAATCTGCCTTCAGTGGTTCAACCGGAACATTATGAAGCCGCCAGAGCAGTATTTTGTGCAGAAAGAAAACAAAAATAGTGACTTTAGCTAATATTTCTATAATAAAAAAAGGGCTAGAGTAAAATGTATTGAAACTATGAAGATGCAAAGGTTGATCATGTGTGATGGGTTGAACTTGGCATCTCCTCTCGTCTCCTCCTGTAGTCCGTCAGTCTCTCTTGCTTCTATGTTGTTTAACGTTTGTGTTCAAGCGTACAGTCATCTGAAAACGATAGAAGCATGTAAGAGATTACCAGCGGGGTGTTCGACATCCAGCCAACAGGAAACGCACTCCAGATGAGAGGGCTTTACCGGCTTAGCCTTTTCTGGTCCTGCGTGGCCAAACTAGTAGTATAGGATTTATGATTGAGAAATAAAAATGTTTTGGTACAGGTTACAACATTATTAGACCACGTCATAGTACAATAAATTCTATAATATTAGCCTTTTATTATTCTTCACCCCTAATCCTACCCAATTCCTAAACAGCAAATGAAGAATTAATTAACGTGTTATTATTATTAAAGCGTGTAATACTGACAGGCTGTCTGAAAAGCCCTTCAGCAGAGGCTCTTAGATGCTCTTCTTTCAGCTGACAGAGGGGCTCCGGCTCACTTTTCCTCTCCGGCGCTCTGCCGTTGACAGGGGTCTTATCACAGAGACGAGCGCTCTCGCTGTGACCGACCCGTGACCCTCCGACCTTCACCGAGCCGGTCACACGTACTCTCTGTGCAGGCTCGTGTATGAACACAAATGCACTTCTTAGAGTCGCTTCTTAGATTAGCAAGTAAATGCTGATGCTATCGTGTTTGCGCCACAGGCCGAGGCTCTCTATTGGTTGTTAATCAGAGTGGGTTTGATGAAGTGGCCCGCAGGTCTCCAGTGTCTGTGTGTGATTAGCATGGAGTTCAACCGGCCTGCAGGAGGGAAGATGAGTTCAAACATCCGCCGCCGCTACAGATCAGATCAGGACTGAGTCACACACACACCGGAAATCAGGAAGCGTGTCACGTGATGCCAGACGGATCGGCGGCCTGACGAAAGTCTGACGAAACCCAAGCCCTGCGTACTCTAAACCGGTGCTCTGGGCCACAAGCCCACATCAGATATGGCAGGAAATCACATCCTGTTTACTCACAAAATCTGAATAATCAGTTGCTTGTGGCTGGCTTTCAGAATTAAAACTGCTATTAGATTATTTCACTGGATTCGGTGCGAGTCGCCGCTAATCATCATGGGGTATTCTGTATTTATTTCAGTGTTTTAGATTGGTGTTAAAATGAACTAACTGACTCTAGTGTTTCTCTCAGCGGTTTTTGTTTATGCGTCTCTCTTCACGAGAGCTTATTTTGAACTATTGGACCATCAGAAATGCTATGAAATCTTAGCCTCTGTTCTGCTAGTGTGTTGATGTTCAGCTCTGGTTCTTCTTCATATACATGTGTATGTGGTGTTGGTGTACAGCAGTGGACTGTAGGAGTGTGTGTTCGTGTCGCTAGTATTACAGCTTTTGAATATGATGCAGTTATCAAAGTCAAAATGATCATTCTGTGTACGTTTGGGTTAAGAGTTTCTCCCATAGCAACGTCTCTTTTAGGGCTCTGTGAAATCTGAATCTCTTTTGTTTACTTTTTACTTAGTTTTTCCCCACTTAAACTTTTTTTTTTAATGGTTGAATGAAAAATAATAATCAAAAATATGTCTAATTAATTGGAATTGTAAGATTTATAAAATTGAACAGCAGTTTAAAAAAGTAAATGACATTAAGTCCTTATGAAATATATATATATATATATATATATATATATTATTATTTTTTTTTTTAAACAAATTGTGTGAATAAGTGCTTTTCATACATTTTCTGGAT
>JAUMHP010000043.1:20248740-20261754 GCA_032361065.1 Enteromius trimaculatus | reverse complement strand
TATCTTTTAATTCTGACATATTTTCTCAGAATTGTGACTATATCTTGCAGTTGCATGTTAAAAATTTTCTTTCTTGCAATTCTTGCGGTTTTGATATATAAACACAGCTGTGAGCTTGTAAGTCGTCGTTGCAAAATACAGTCATAATTCTGAGGAACCAAAATATGAACTGCAAGATGCTCACTATTGCAAGTTTATAACTTATGGTCTTGCGATATATAAACTGTGACGGCTGTGAGATAAAGCTGTGATGAAACAAGCTTTGATAGCTACCATATATTCATCTATCTCATGTTTCTCCTTTAGAGATATAGCGGTAGACACAAACGAGACGATGGTTGACATGCAGGGGCAGCTACAGAACTAATGCGGATGCCGTGGCTCAGACAGTACAGTTCATATTGAGATCTGCGACGTTTGACTGCAGGTTTGAGAAGTAAGAGATCTTTTGAGAAATTCCCTTTTCCCTCTCCGATTCTGGAAAAAAAAGAAAAATCCTGCTTCCCTGAGGCATGAAGTGCTGGGCTACGCTAGTGCGTTTACTGTGTAAACAGAGCCTTGTGAGGTCTCCGTAGCCGTGTGCTCATTCCAGGCCCCTCTGCTACATCTCCAGGAGCACGTAGCCACCCCGTCCTTCCCTCACCTGCCCGCGTATGCAGACACCCTCATTATATTCCCATCCGCTGGCACATGCCCAACACGCATGTCATCTGATGCATTCACAGCCTTTGAGAACGAGCTGAAAGACCCCGACAGAGTGATAACACATGTTTCCAGAGTTCTTTCATGATGGCTTCTCGAGTGATGCCACTGCAGCCAAACCAGCTGTGTGGTTTTGTGTCGTTTGATCTCCACCAGATTACAATAGCAGCAAATCTTATCGAATGCTGACTGAATGGATTTCAAGAGATTAATAACTCTGAATAAGCCTGTTTGTTTTCATGTCTTCGCTTCTCTAATCCATTATTGACTGTCCAACCGGTTGGCAAAGAACGTTGTGCAATTCTCTTTTGTGTGAAGTTTGAAGCAGTGCAAACACAAAGATCTCTCACCCCATCACCCCACATGCTCTCGCTCTAAGGTTACATGAGCTATCGAGATGATCTCAATTAGCAGCTTTTGCAACACCAAACAGACCGAAAAAAATCTGTATTGAAACAAGCAAAGCCCCAGTTCTAACCAGGATTTGAAGCTGGATGTTCAGCCTGTTTGTCTCGTTTCATAGTTTGGTTGAATTCTGCCGAGCGCCCACTAGACTCCTTGAGGAGTGTGAGAGTACACTGTCGTATCTCCTCAGCTGACCTCCTTGTCCGGGACAGTGATGTATGGGAGCCGTCTTTTCCCTACCTCCAGCTTACAACACCTCTCAGCATGGGATGGGCTTCACATGTGGGATCCATGCAGTACAACGACGGGCCATTAGCTGCTGTAACATCACTCGGTACATCATTAGTCACCTGCACGGATGTCTCTCCTGTACGGGGGTCACTAATTTAATGCAGATCGCAGACACTGTTTTTTTCCCCCCATCCAGTTTCCAAGCAATCTGATAAACATTATTTGTGGTGCTTGCTAAAGCAAACATCTGTGTTATTATTAGCCATATTTAGGGTTAGTGACTGGAACAATCCCCAGCAGTGCACATGAATTATCCCTCAAATCATGTGCCTCATTGTGAAGAGGTTTACTAGCGCTTTTCTAAGCGGTCAGACTTAAAGGCAAGAAAATCCCATTGAAAAGGGGCTCCATACAGGTCTAGAGACTAAAGCGCTCTCGTTTGTAAGCGTTATTCCGGTATTGATGGTGATCTTCTGATGCTGAAATTTCGATAAAATGTGTTGTACTTTTGTAAAACACACGCTCGTATTTGCTGGATGAACAAACGGAGCACAAAGGGAGGAATTAAATCACCTGTACTGTACTTCAAACTGTAGCTGTCAATCACCTTGCAGCGCTTACAACACCTCTCAGACATGAAGGAGCCTGTGTTTGCTTCCTTTGTGTTTGTAAATCTTTTCAGGAAAGGACGAAAGCAAGACAGAATTCTTTCTGCATATGAAGTGTCATGTTTCAGTCTGGAACAAACAGACTCTTGTCTGTGGATGTGTTGAACTGTCCTGGTGCCATGAGGGCTGTTTTCCCCTCGCTCTGATTTGAAGATGGCAGTTCAAACGGAGGACACGTTTATATAGATAGCTGTCCTGGCGATATCTGAGCGCTTGCCAGTGAAGCAGCCCGGCATTATGGAGTGTCACCACATCAGCTTCTGAAAGAGATAAACATGTTCATGCCGTCTTGAGTTTCATACCTGTGCAGTCAAGGCAGCAGTTCAGGGAATTCGCCCAGCCCAGCAAAGCCTGATGGGATTTTTTCCCCCGTGTTTCATATTTTATAAGCGACATAAAAGAAATGGTTTTCAGGAGGCAAACTTTAGCCTAATTTACGGGCCACGTCTGCAGCTGTGTTTGCCTTGTTTCAAACAATGCTTTCTCAATGTTGCGTCATTACTTCAAGAGAGCTTTGCTTTGGCGTGTGGTGTGAAGCAGGCCTCCAGCACTGTCTATCTCGTCTCTGCAAACTTCATGAAAGCCCTAATATGTTTCTTATTTAAGGTGAAACCGTAGCAGGCTACCATTTGCGCTTCTAGAAATGGAAAGCGCAAATGCGTGGCATATTATGTTTGTCAGATGGTTTCTGGCAGCTCAACTCGTCATTTCCTGTAACGTGTGCACGGAGTGTCTAATTCGGGAAGATGTTTCCAGCAAATCTTCAATCTGGACTTCTTTATTTTTACGCACGGATGCGTTTAGACTTGGTGCCACCGGGCTGGTTTCTTCTAGCGAGCTCCTACCTGTCCCGCCTGCCGCTGGAGGCCATGTGTAATCAGAGGGTTTCCAGACTTGCTGCCGAGACTCGTTTGTGGGAGTTAATTTTGCCACCAAACAAAAAACAGCGACACAATTGTACGGTAAAGTCAGCTAGTGTTGTGCTGGGGCTGCTGGTCTCGGTGAGACTGACAGTTGTTAACTGATCGGACGCTTTAGCATTTCCACACTGCAGATGACAGAATGTAGCAATTTTATTGTGGGCTTCATAAAAGGCCTCTTCCTAAAATCTCTATGAATCTGTCCTCAGATCTTTCCAGCGCTGCCTCACAGCTGAAGACTCCAATGAAGGGCTAAGGAGAGATTTAGATGAGCGCCGTTGGCTTGGATCAGCTGGCTTCCTGCTCTTCAACTGATGATTTCACATCAGTGGAAAAATGATTCATAAAGTCAGCTTACGTTCTCGGTGGCAGCGAATCCCTGGGTATCCACGCTGATCTGCTCTGCGGCGGGCGGCAGCGAGGTCTGGGACTCTGCCATGTCAGATAGGATCGCGGCGGAGAGAGCGCAGGCCGCTGCTCCTGAGAGAGTTTTTGGCTGCTCCTGTTCCACCGCTACAACCCGGCCAGAGATAAATCCAGACCGAAGAGACATTTTTAGTAGCGATGAGGAGGCGTTGCGAATCTTTTTTGGCCGTTTGTTCACTTTGTGTGACCGAGCGATTTCATGTCTCTGTTGAGAGTTTAAAAGAACCAAAAGAAAAATAGATTTCTTGACATTCGTATCACAAAAACACAAAGCAGTACGGCTTTGCACCAGCACTGCAAAAAAAGGTTTTTCTTGCTGTCCTGTTTTTTTAGTTTCTTGAATCAAGATGCACTAAGTTTTTGCTTAATTGAAGAAAAACTGTGCTATGATTTGGCAAGAAATAAACGTTACGTTCTCCCGAGAGTATCGCAACACATATGCACGCTTTAACGTACTTGACCTTATCTGCGTTGTGCAAAGCATGCGCATGTGCGTAATATGCGGCTGTTTTAGCCTAGAGGAAGGAGAGTTATACTCTCTAAAATGGCAGAAGACGTTACGTCACGGGAAAAGAAAGGTGAAGTAAATGATGTTATTTTTGTTTTCTTTGTGCACGCTGCAAAAATTGAGCCACTGAGGTCATTTCAGTTGTAGCCCTTAAAAATCTGTAGTGTTTTTCCGCCTTCAGTTGTTTTTTATGTAATGGGTTGTTTTTCATCATTTAACAGGCGTCATGAAAGAAAAGGAGGACTGACCGTACACCTCTCCTCGACAGGCTGCATGATTTGAAGCATCATTGGTGTCGTAACAGATAAGGGCCGAAGCGTTAGTGTGTGTCTGCTGAACGCTATCTGTTACACTGAACAACAGTCTGTTCTGAATCCGCAGCACATCCTGTTCTCTCGTTTGGCACTGCGACGCTGGCAGGGCAGATCTCTACCTCACACACCTAGCAGCGCTCTTTACAAGAGTCCACAGAGTGCCACAAACAGCCCTGGAGCCGCCCCAGATCCAGGCCTTTTAATATCGCGTCCTGCGTACGTTCCTTTCTCAAGTCCTGCGCTTTTTGCATGCTTAAGTGTAACCACATGTTATGCCACGCACGTAATCTTTTCCACTGAAGTGAGCCGGGCTCTGGGAGAGGAGAGGAGAAGGGCTTCTCTCTGGTGCTGGCTGGCACAATGGCGGCACCGTTCACTTCTCTAAACAAACGCGCGTACGCCTGCACACGGGTGCTGTGCTGTTACCCTGCAGCCCCTGGAAGCAACTTCATTTGACTCGGTGACATCATGAGCTCTCGTTTGTTTCTAATGTTGATGTATCTATGCAAACATGGCATTAATCAGAAACTCTGAGTCACGCAGCTCGGGTTAGTTGACAAGCGCTGCATTCTCAGTGCGAGGATGGGCAGATGCTCGCATGTCCTCTGAAGTGCCGGATTCAAGAGAAGAGCATTTTCAGGTGTGACATGATCATTAATAAAAGCTTGCTGCCCTTTGTGCATGTGACGACTAACAATTTCTTGTGTTTGTGATGTTGCCATGTAGGCTGGCCTATTGCAAGATCATTGATGCACATAGAGAGCTTCACCAGAATTGGTGTTAAATTTGGCAACAAGTAACCTATTAACAAGAGCAGAACAGATCATTGAAAAATATGCACGTCTTAAAAAATCAAAGCATAGTCAATAATGTAGTGATAAACTGAAGCCCAAAATGCTGTGTAATTTAACGAGATGAGAGTCAGTTCAGTGATATCGTCAACCCCTCTAGGCAGAGATTTTGAGCGCGCAAGACCAATGTTTTAAATACTTGTGTGAGGAAATATCGAAATCTAAAATCAGCCTAGCAATGAAATCTGTGGCATTAAGCTCTAATAGCAATAACGTTTGGTCATATTGCACATATTCTCTTTCTGTAAAATGAACAAATGATTAACTAAAGCATAGATGTTCACATAAACATACGCTGATGCACGTAATAGAGTGAAAAAAGGTCTGCAATAATAATGTGAAGCTGACTTTTTTTGCAGACATGAGGTAATTACATTTGTGTCGTTTGTGAACGCAACGCTCAGTGTGAGGAATTCTGTGGAGTGCCAGCAAGCGTACGTGCAACAGGAAGTGGGAGGTGAGGGTGGGTCCTGAAACCCAAGGCTGCCCTACCTGCTTTTGCCTGTCTTTGCAAAGAGCGAGAGAGAGAGAGAGAGAGAGAGAGCGTTTGAACGAGTGCCAGGTATGAACAGTGTGAGAGACGAGAGGAATTCTGCCTTGACAAAGATCCATCATCACCTGCAGCACAAATCTCCATGGCGACTGGAATGTTTTCTTTAATAATATCCAAAGCCGAACGTGAAGTTTATCTTCGCTTAGCCTTTCTTACAGACAGCTGTCAGATACATGTGCCGCAAACACATACCTGCGCCATTCCGTGTGTTACTAAGAGGAGACATGTGACTGTCAAATACACCACCGTCCCGCAATAGTCCCTTGGGGTTCATCACAAGAGCGTCTGAGAGCTCAATTTATTGTCTTTCTGACAACATACCACGTCTTTTGAGTGGAACTCACAGGAAGAACAAATGAGCTGCATGTCTGGGTTGAATGTTAACGGAAGATACGGCGAAGCGTTATCTGCGAGCCGGAGGAGGAGGGGTTTAGATCGTATTGTTCTGCATTGAGACCACGCTGGGCCCTCAGAGAGCCCAGAGAACAAAAGAGGCAGCGTTCTTCAGGCTTTTTCTCTGAGCTGAGAACATGAAGGTGTGTCTTTGTTGTGCTCGATATACAGATGAGGAGATCTGTTGCTCTCTGAGAAAACGGATGTTTGATGCAAACAGTCTCTGCATTATCTAACCCTTCTCCTGTGTTGTCGACTGGCCGCTGCTAGCTAATTCTGCATATTAAGGTGCTCATTAAAGTCGTAACGGATCCGATCCAGTTCCTTTTGTTCGCTATGGGAAAGACACCATATCCCAGAGTCCACAGAGAGAACTGTGTTTTTGTCCCAAAGGAGTCTAGAGGGTTTCTCTCACCTGGTCTGCAGGTGAAACGTTACAGTTGAAGTCAAGAGCAATGCTCAAAGAGCAAAGAGCAAAGCATAGGACAGTGTGTAGACAGTCATGGAAGCGTGAGAGAGAAGACAGGGTTGGGAAGCATCCGAGAGCCGGGATTCGAACTTGGATGGCGCTAGACGTCAGCACACTGCCCACAAGGCATTTGGCACCAACGTTCAGAGCTTCTTAAGTCCACTACTCAAGTCCCACGTGAAATGTAATGCCAGCGAGGCATGAATGTGAGTGTGATTTTAGGGTGTGCAGTCCTGTGAATGTGTTTTCTTTTACAAGACAGAAAATGGCCTGCCAACTATTGGGAGACGATGTTGTATATAGATCACTGGCAGCAACATCCTGACCTAATCTGCCAACTGGCCTTCAAATCATCCCATTAGTGTTAGTTAAACCTCTATGTGTACAGAGTTGTAATCAGTATAGTGCTGTTATTAAATATTTCCTTGTACAGTCAGGTAACAGTACCTAATCACTATATCCAGCGCTCTACTGCGTGGGAGAGAACGAGTTAGACAGGAACTCGGAGCTGACAGCATCAGGCCTGCGATTCTGTTTTTCTTTTTCGATTGGGGCCTGATCCCATAATCAGCCCGAGACACCTCCCAAATCCCATTCTTCGCAATTTGTCCGATTGTGAGAGCTGGAAGCCAACCCCAGCTTCAGTTTCTTGGGTACGTCCTGTTGTTTCCAGTTAGGAAATAGGAAAGGGGTTTGGATGGGCTATACGCTGTATGAAGATCATTGCGCAATGTGCGAATGGACAAGGCTGTTTTTAGCCTGAGAGGACGGCAGCTCGAGCCCCGCCCCAGAAACGCTGGCCTCGGGGAGCCAAGACTGGGCAGAGATCAGCGACTGATGTCGACAATCATAAATACACCCACGCGGTCTGCTCAAATGCGCACACAAGTGTATTCCGCGGCTCTTTTCCAAGAATACCAATTAGTTCCATTTTGAAAACGTACTTCAGGAAAAACCCTCATCCATCTGTTTCTTGTCTGTTTACTTTCTGCTTCCATAACGAACTGGGAATTAGTGATTGGATCTGTAATTGGATGAAATGATCTGCTTTGAATAAGAGCACAAAGCCTCTCCAGCAAATTCTCTGAACAATATCATTCAAATGCAAATCCAGAGATTAACCGTCTCATGAAATATGCAAAGACCGTTTCATATCGATTCGAATAAAAACACATACATTCCAGTAAGTCTAGTTATTGGTAACGTTTTAAGAAGAATTAAGCAGCGGATCAGTTCAGCGGACTATCCCTTTCACCACTGTCACTCACAAATCAGCAGCCTCTGACATCATCGGCACGCTCCTGCCAGCGCAATGTTGCATGTGTCGACAGCTTTCACTTCCCCGACAGACCCGGATAATGTCCCTTGCCTGTCCTTCCTCCAAGCAAGCTCTAGAGAGCAGAAAGCCCATCGCTTGTCACATGCGTCTGTCAGTCATGTAAGGTGCTTCAGCGCACGTGAAGAGGATTTGGAAGTTCTACGTGGTTTTTGACCTGCCTAGGATGTGGTGCTGGATATTCCTTCAGCCGCTCTGGATGTCTGAGACCTTTACCTGACTCCAAGTGCTCTTCCCCCCCAAAGTCTCGCAGATTTTCACAGACATTTCCCCACGTCTGCCTGTGAAAGAGAAGTTTCCCAAGAATGCGAACGTGTTGGCCTCTCGGTTTAAAGGTCAGAGATGCTAACAAAAGAGACAGCAGAAAAGGTTATGTCATTTTCCTACTGGTTCCTAGAAAGGCAAATTCATTTTTCTGGAGAACTAATTGCCATATTTCTCTAAAGAGCGTCTACTGAGAGTGGTGGGGGTGGATGGGGGTTACCCGTTTTTGGGCCATAATCAAACTTGACAGTTGTGAGATTGTTTGTGTTTGTTTAGTCCATGCATATGCATGAGTAAACGCATGCGTGTCGTTTTGTTTTGTTTTACTTGCTTTTAGACACGTTAAAATGTTCTGGCTGTTCGGGGGTTCCCAAGCCAGATTTACGGTGAGAACCTAACCCATAACAAACAGGCAGGAAAGCGTGGCATGTGTGAAGCATACTAATGCATCGTGAGCTCCGGTCTCCTGCATCTAGGAGCCCCAAACATAGGGAGGGGCCGCAGACACCAGCGGCTCCCGATGGGCTCAATCACAGTTAGGTGAATTTATTTCATTAAAGAAACAATGCAGCATTGTAGCTGTATTTGGGAGTTTGTTTTTAATGCTAGTTGCCCGGTGTAAACTGGGCACATTGGTGCATTGGATCAGTTGCTGGCTTCCCATGGTCAGGTACCTGGCTTCACCCCGTGTTATGTGTGAGCGGCCAACCATTTGGTGTTTGTACCATGACCGCACTCCCCTGTGTTACTGTATGTGTGTGTGCAATTGAGCTGGCAAACGTGTGCGTTTCTGCCAAGGTTTCACGCAAGCGTGTACTGTGTAATTTAAGGTCAGCCGCAAGGTCGCTAGTTGAAGTTGTTCAAATACCAGTAAGTTCAATCGTCAAATCGCTCAGGCTTTGTAATCTCATTCCCCGGGGACATCATAAATTAGGATTACCGTGTGGTAAGCCAAAACAATATATGTGACTCGTCTGGGTAAGCCAGCCTTTAGATGGGGAGAAATGGGTCAACTGCCAAAGAGGCGATCATTAAGGCTTGTCTGTTCAAAGCCACAGCCGAAAAGAGCCGTACACTCAATGTGAGAAAAGAGCAAAGCCTTCACGTCCACTCCCATACTGCCTTTCACACGCCCACAGTCTCCATGTTCCAAGCCGATCGCTGCCATCCATCTACCTTTATTAGCCCTGCCTGACTTTATAGGCTCTTATTGCAAAAGCATATGACTTATGTAGGGGTTTTACGAACGTTCTCGGCTGCCAAAGCGGAGAGCAGGACCTTCTGCGGTGACAGCGAGTAGTACCCACGAGAAGGCTTGTTTTTTTCAGAGTGCTGTGATTTACAGACGTCACAGAGCCGCCCTCGCTTGGCCCATGAGCTCAGCAGAACTGGTGCTGGTGGAGGCTCTCGTGGTGTCTGTTGAACCTGAACGGAGAGCGCCAGACGCTGCAGCCTTGGGAGGAACAGACTGAGGGAAAGAGAAAGCAGGGATGATGGAGCTGTTGAAAATAAACGGTTCGTTTGGGCCACCAGAGGAACTCCAATAGTGCCGGCAAATTAGTGGACAACAAACCCTATAAGCTGCGCACATACGTATTGTGACCGATGCAGAAGAAATAATGTGCCGTGCACACGCAGAAATTAGTTAAAAAAAACATTTTTATTGAATTGTAGTAAGTGCAAAATAATCGCAATTCATGGCTAAAACACAGATAAAACTAAAACTAGATAAGAAATACATTAATGTAAGTGTTTTGTTTGTTATTTTTTACTCTTGATTACAGATTTTAAATGTTTCCGTTTGTTTTATAGCTTTATTCTATTCTATTCCATTCCATGTTCTTATTCTGTATTATGTTCTATTCTATTCCATTCTGTTAGTTTAAAATGAGTTCTGTTAGTTTCAATTTCATTCCATTCTATCAGTTTAAATGCTTTAGTTTGCATTTCTATTCTATTCTGTTCTATTAGTTTAAATAATTAACTTTGTTTTTATTCTACTCTATTAATATCTATTATATTCTCAATTCAAATGTTTCTGTTTTATATTATGTTATAGTATATTGTAAACCTCATAAATAATCTCAAAATGATGAGCAGTATCTGCTTGGTTTTATATATATATATATTAAAATACATGTTTTCACGGGTAACTTACAATGTGCGTCATTGCATTACATCAATGGTCAAATGAAATATATATAGCACATTAAAGTTAAAGTTTTTGCTCAGGTGGCCAAAAAGTTTGCACAACAGAGAAAGTGGAAAAAAAAGAGAAGAAATCGGAGGGAACATTGCACAAAAACATGCTCTGAAGTCCGTCGTTTGTTGGATGAATGATACACCTCGATGGACTCATTTATCATCATTAGCAATGAACGCATCATCTGCTGTTACATGCCTGGGTCACACTCAGGTGGTTTCATCTGCCAAACTCAGAAGTGGGCAGGAGGCGCTGCCCTGCAGACAACCAATTAGCATGAGCTCTCAGTTTCTGAGGATGTGTGATGCAGCAAACGCTAGCAAACGGGGCAGCGAGGAGGGGCTACAGCAGCTTTCGGATGTCTCCTCCCTCCCGCCTGTGAGAAACACACCTCTCGACTTGCTCTCGATGTATATTCATGCGTGCCACCACCAGTGCCACAATGAACGATCTGGCACAATTAACCCAAATCTTCCGCAATCGCTTCATATTGGTGTCTAGACTCCTACACTGGGCGCAGGCAGACGTATTATTTTTCTGCCGCGGACGGAGGCGGTGGGGGTAAAGTGAGCATTCTATTGAGGTCTTAGTTTGGCTAATCTCCACCATGTGACGGCGCGCAGGGCTTTGCCGCCAAGGAATGCCACAGGCTCTTGTGCTGGGGACAAAAACAGACAGAGGCTTAATCTGCAGGGGTGACAACAGCACCAACAGCAGTGCTGGGGGAGAGCGGGTTCTCAGGGTTTAACCTGTCCCGATCATCAGCTACCGCCACAGAGCAGTGTTTAGCATGGCTGGCTTGTATATAGATAGAACGTTTACACACAAATACAACCAGAGGCAAACATAAATGCATACTCTGGCCAGAGAAGCATTACCAGAAAGAGTTTTGAAATGTTTTATTTATTCAGCGAGGTTGCGTGGGAGCAGTGAATAACTAAAAATAGTGATACTACGCTAAACCCAAGAGGCTATGGACTTTCTTATTTCCTCATGATCACGTCTTGATTTTCTTGTAATTGACATAATGCAACGCTTGCTGCTCTAGTTTTTTTGGTCAATGAAAAAATCATTGAAATAAAATTATCGTAAATTAATAATAATGTTGTTTTTCCTCATCCATTTGTTTGGCAATGATTAATCGCAATCACGTCTAAAATAAACGTTTTTGTGTAGATAATATATGTGTATATATATTCATTCCCACTCATATATTATGTACATAAATACTTTTATGTCGCGTGCGATAAGCAGACATGAAGTTGTGTTTGTTTGTAATCCAGACCCTGACTGAAGATCTGTTAGTGTGTTTTAAATGTGTTTGGGTAGAGCTGTTAACTTCACATTGAACTGAATAGAGCGAAAGTATGTGAAGAGAGAGAGATGTCTCTCGGCTCCACCTCTCTCCACCCGTCTCTGCACTCCCCAGTCTTAATTAAAAAAATCATTGTCATTTGCATCACAATGGGCTCCATTAGTGAGCTCTTTGCCGCCCGTACCGCAATGAAAATGTAACATCCCTGGGATGAGCTGCAGCGGCGGGAGCCTCTTACATCATTTGTAGGAGAAAATCCAGCCGGAGCAAATCCGCTGGAGAGGGCCTGAGTGCGGGCCGGAGCAGAGGGCCAGGAGGGGACCCCTCACACACCCCCCTCGCCCTCTCCTCAGCTGTCCTGCTCTACAATAGCCTGAGCATCTTTTGTAGAATTAACGGTTTGTAGGAGCAGCGGAACAATGTATGAGAAGAGAGGAGCACGGGGTTCCCACACACAGCCTCCACATGCCCACACACACACACACACACACACTCAACAACACACAGCTGATCCAACCCCCCTCACTGCCAACACACACACACACACTCAACCTGTACACAGATATGCATCATTATATGACAGTCACTTATTAAAAGTAGCTTACAAATAATAAATACAGCAGGCGATTCATCTTCATTAATAATTATTATCAAAACATCTCTTTTGCTGGGAAAATATGAAGCCGGTTTTCAAAAGTCGATGAGTTTGCGACAGCTGAATGTAAGTGTTTTTGAAACGCCAAGCCAAACTTGTTATTTCTTTAAGCCGTGAAATAAACTTAATTCATTGCATGACATAAACATAACGTGTAATTATGCAAACGCATTTGAAACGTCTCCAGCAGGTTTTACATTTTTCACTCCTTATGCATGTGTCTGTCAAAAAGAGAAAAGAAACACGAGAAATATAGAATTAATACCTATTAATAATAGCTATTATTAAAGTTTAAAGGTTGTTTAATCGTTCAATAAAAGATGCAGATTTTGAGCCATATATATTTTTTGAAAGAAGTTTTTGTAATGTTTTTAGTAGCGCTGTCCAACAATTAATCATGATTAACTGAATCCAGAATAAAAGTGTTTGTTTACATACTATATATGTGTGTAATGTGTTTATTTATTATATATATATATGAATACAATTGCATACAGTATGTATATTTAAATTATTCCACATGTATATACATTTATATATTATATAAAATATATTTAATTTTTTTTTTTTTTATATATATACATGTATGTGTTTTTATTTATATATACCTAATAAATAAACAGCACTAGTTTTTAGCTTTTATTTATCACTAAATAAAGTTAAATAAAATTTTAAATTAGAATCGTACAGATCCCAAACTTTTAGCGGCGGTTTCCCGGATAGGGATTAGATTAAGCCAGGACTAAACCTTTGCTAGTTTAGGACATTTAAGAATTTTTAGAAACATGTCTTACAAAAATG
>JAUMHP010000043.1:20221801-20236317 GCA_032361065.1 Enteromius trimaculatus | reverse complement strand
AGAAAACAATCACGAGCAGCTGGTAGAGATAGCAGACGCTCACTGTAGTGATTTATTTCATGCACAGCATACATTATGAGGTGAAATCTTGACGTGCTGCTGCTTTTGTTACGTTCTGTCTCAACGAGTCTTCTTCTGTGTTCAGTTTTCTGCATTTGTCCATGTGACACTCTGAAAGTGTGAGTCTCGCGCTCTCTGACCGATAGGGGGCGACACGAGCTCAGAGGCTCGCTCCCGCTCAAACTTTACTTTCTCGTGACCGCTAATTACAGTTTTCCACGTGTCTGTAAATAATGATGCAAATGTTCAGTGGCTTTTTTTTCAGTCATGCACCTGATATTGGCTGAAAAAAATAAATAAATAGCGAAACTTGTCTTATAAGCCTCTTTGATAAACAACAACATCATCATGTATTTATATTTACAATTTATTTGCCACATGAAAATAATTTATTCTTTTATTGGATTTGTATGTTTTTTAATGTTTTTCTGTTTACATCTCATTGCCTCTAGCTTAGGATATGTATATGGATTTTCCCCTGTCACTTAAGTGAGGATGTGTGTTTAATAAAAAGTGCATATTCCTGAGTTTTAAACTCTTAAATGCTGAAAGCATATCAGTAGTTAACTACACCAGCATCTGTGATAGCGGGGGAACACAGAGATTGCTCCGTTCCTCTCGCTCGGTCTCCTTGTGTTTATTTGTGCAAGTAATGTTGTGGAAATGTAATTTTGGGCAGAACGTGGTCTACACATGTGTTCCTCATGAGCTACCTGAAATATCACGTTTAATAGATCGCAGATGTGCGTCTGCCCTCCCTCGGTATCGCCAAATTACCACAATTACCTCAGGAGGAAAGCCACGCTTTTACACCACTTTTATATCATGGATATTAAATGTTCAAATGTTTGGTGTCAGTAAAACTTCACGCTTTTAAAACGAGCTCCCCGGGATGCATTCATGTGTTTAAAATACAGCGATGTGAACAATTCAGAGTAGCTGGCAAACTGTGATGTAACACATCATTACTCCACGATCTTCAGAAATCAGAGGAATATACTGAGTTACTGCTCGACACACATTTCTGATTATTATCCCGGCTGAAAACTGTTGTGCTGCTCAATAGTTTTGTGGAAAATGTGACCCGTTTAGTTTTTCAGGATTAATAAATTATCCTGATCATTTCAGGATGAATAAAACATTCAAAAGAGCAGCGTTTATTTGAAATAGGAGTCTACTTTAACGTTATTAATGTCTTTACTGTCACTTCTGATCAATTTAATGCATCCCTGATGAATAAAAGTTTTGGTTGCGCTTCCTAACCTAACCCTAATGCTAAACATATACGTATTACTCCGTCTCTCTATCTATCTATCCATCCATCCATCTGTCACACACAGGTTTAGAGGTGTGGGTGGTTGTGGTATCAGCTGGCGGTCTTCAGGAGCTGATGTCCTTCTTCTGCATGCGCTGGGAAACTTCTCAGCTTGATTTCGAGCCCCAGTGTTAAAAACTGGGAGACAAACAGTGAAAGTCAACTGCTAAATCATGTCCCCCGCTCGCAGATTCTGTGGCTGTCAGCTGAGGGCCTCGCTTGCTCTGTGTGTGTGTGTGTGTGAATTACGGCGTTCATGCCTGTGTTGTTCCTCCTGTACTTTCAAACGCAATGTTTGTGGACAACCCTAAGTGATGTTATCAAACAGCAGGATACTCACATACGGCCGTGTCTTCTCCTGGATCACTCAGTGCTGTCCTT
Source organism: Enteromius trimaculatus (assembly GCA_032361065.1). Classification (NCBI taxonomy): domain Eukaryota; kingdom Metazoa; phylum Chordata; class Actinopteri; order Cypriniformes; family Cyprinidae; genus Enteromius; species Enteromius trimaculatus. The sequence continues at coordinate 20,234,561 of JAUMHP010000043.1, read as the reverse complement.
ACAGATCTTCAAGATACTATATACAGGATCGAGAGATTACTAGATGTTTTACATTTTATGCATTCACTGGTTAAAGCGACTGTAATTGTGACTTCCTTGTAAAAATGGAGTTCCCAGCAGGACTTGAACACACAATTACTATTGTGACAGGATCATTAAACTAGTCCGAGCGGTTTAGTACAAAGAAAGCAGACATCAGTTGTCCCACGATCACATTACTCTTGGGTTTCTTGACTCATTTCAAGACGGAAAATACTATAGTAAGTTATAGTAAATACTATAGTGTTTTTGAACCACTATTGTAAAGTGTATTATGCTGTATATATTATAGTGCTTACAACACTTTAAGAAATGCTGCAGTAATACATGCAATTGTATACTTTAGTTTTTACTGCAGTAAACTAGTGTATTGTAGTATCATTTACCCTATAGCGGTAGAAAAGCTATTAGGTAAACAGTATTATGCAGGTTGTGTTGCTGTATTAGCACAGGAACTACAGTATTACCAAAACAAATCGATTCAAGTGCTTTATGGTTCAAAAACTCCATAGTATTTACTATAGTATTGTTTTATAAGTGTGATTTGGTGACCCGTTCGGCTGGATCTGGAAGCTCGGGTGGAAGTGTGCATGGGTGAGCAGGTTTCTCCCCTCAGTAGACAGCAGGGCTGACTGAAGAGCACCTCCAGACACGGCTCCACGAGGTGAGAAAGCAGCTTACTTGGCTTCTATCTACTAGAGGCTGAGTGAAGAATGTGAGGAACTCCCTGCCGTATGGATGGGCAGACCTTTCCTCTCAGAGAAACGGAAAGATGATGCAGTCTGTGGCCTAGACTTCTGAGAAACGACTTTGCACCTGTCCGCTACTTTCCCCTCAGAAGTGCCAGCTTCCTCAGGCCTGCCAGGCTGGACACACCTGGCCGTTCGGACGGCTGCTGCCGTCTCGGGGCCTTCGGCGGCCGGATCAGAGCGCAGCCACACGGGCTGACTGTTGACACATAGCGTTTTGGCGGAGCTAACGTTTGAACAAGACTTATCATGGGCCCGACACCTTCAGAAGGCACCACTCGGATGATCCCACAATGTTTCTTCACACTTCCCCGACAGCCCCCACCGCAGCTGGCAAGATGGCAGACTCTTCAAGATAACCACGTCGAGCTACTCAGAAATAATGACAAGCTGCTCAAGTGATTACTTCACAGAGTAACTTTTTACTACACCTACAGTAAACAACACTGAGCACAGATTGAGCATTAGTTGTTAATAGACCAGGAGTTGAGATAACAGGAGCAATTCTCACTATTAACTAGTTGCTTGTTAGCATGCCTATTATTAGCATATTAGCGGTTTATCAGTATGATTCTAGATCCCTATTCTTACCCAGTACCTACACTTAACAGCTACCTCACTAACTATTAATAAGCAGCTAATGATGAATATATTGAGGAAAAACGTAATTGAAAGGTTACTCCACCCTATAATGAACATTTTGTCATTAACCCCCATGTTGTTCATCTTCTGAACCCAATTCAAGACACTTGTGATGAAAACCAGGAGGCTTGTGACTGTCAAGCTGCATGCTCCATCTGCCGTCAGTGATTCAACCTTAATGTTTTTAATATGGAACGAAAATATGGAATCATAAAGTCGCCGTAGCGTGTAAAAAACACACACAAGACGTGTCTTTCCATTGCTTTAACATTGAGAATTGCTCCCCAAAGTAGTTCGACCAAAGTTGAATCCTCGAAACACAATTATTTGTGTGTGTATGTCATTAATATTAGTCGTATATATCATGTGCGACTCTTCCTAGCTTTCGGATTGTTGCTATTCTGAATAATGCAAATAGCACCGTTTTGTCTATAACTGAAAAATGACACCGTGTCCCAACCAGACGCAATGCGAGACGATTCCAGTGACAAGTAATTTGTCTGTCGCAGCTGAACACGGAAACGGCGTTGCGTTTCATTTTGTGGCCGCTGGCATTTCCATCATGCAAATCTCTAAGCCTCAGGAAGAGCAACGGTAGCTGATTCTGCTTAGCTTAGCAGGCAAACACTTTTTCTGTTGATTACTTTCCAGTTAGTAGAATAGAACTGGCTGTGCCTCATAGATTGATTATTTCAACATATTAACTCTTATTTTATAAATCTAGGAATTTCCATCTGGATACTGTATATGTTCTGCTAGTAATAAAGCAGCAGTCAATACAGCCCTATAATTGCTGTTGCACAGTTCCTTGTGTATCTTTCCCGGCTTTGCTCTTTGTTTGAAGATGCGGCCATTATCTTATCAGCTTCTGGTTTGGAGTGAAGTGAAATGAGGATATTCGCGAGGAGCCAGTCGCTCCAGATAAAACGGCGTGCCTCTGGAAGAATCCCACCTGTAGAGGAGGACGAACAACATCAGACTCCTACTGACCACACAAAGGAACTAAGCGTTGAAACAAGATTTCTTCTGTGCAGAGTAAAGTGATTCAGAAGCGGGACTAGCGCTTCCCTTTCTGGTATCCTGCGGTGATAATGGGAAACTTGCAGGCTTTTCTCAGGACACGAGTGGACAGAAGTGGTTTTATCACGCTAGCGTAATTTGAAAATATATCATAAGAGCCCCGTGTCTTGAAAATGTGTAGTATACCAATTAAAAAGCCCACTTGTGGTACTGATAACTGATGATGTGTTGTTGTCTTGGCTCATTGCCTGGCCTTCGTTAAGTATTGAGGGTGAAACAGGGAAAGGCATGAGAAGTGCTGTCTGACTTGTTGTGCTAGTCTGGTAAAGCATGATTAGCAGATGCAGCAATCTCAGAGAGTCTGGCGTGAATGGGTCGTGCTGCAGATAAGTAAGTGTCTGGCGAGTAAGTGTGAAGACCTCGGCGGTGGTGACTCACGCAGATGTCTAGAGCTGCCGTGTGTGTGTGTGTTTGGTTGAACTTACTGATTCAGTCTGGGTGGACAAACCGCCATGACTCACAGGTTTATCATAGCGCTCTGTGACCTCGGGTCGAGCCGCTGGGTCGTGGCTCTCTAATTAAGCTTCTAGAGTTCCTATTCACATTCACACAGCTGCACCTCCTCACAGACCTGCGGTGAGATTTAGCCAGCAGCCCCCTGATTTACTTATCCTAGTATTTCTACATCAGACCTGCAGAGCTTTATCTGACGGAGCAAAAGCATCTTTATTTATTGTCATGGGTTTGGAAAAAGGTGAGCTGATAAAAGTTCGTTCGCTGCATGCTTTCGACGTGAATAACATGTTTTCCTGCACAGGCTGAGATTATTATTGGATGCGATGAATAGTTTGACAGCGCTAGTTTTAAAATGTTTGCTAGCTGGTTTGAACTGCAGCGATTGGGCAACACTGTAACCGGTGTTATGAGCTTGTAGGAAGAAGGCTGGAAAATCCAGGCTTTAAATCCTGGCGTTCCTCAACAGAGGTCTCGTCTGCGTGCCGCTCAGAACAGGACGGAAACAATCTCTCCTGAGGAATTTCTCACCATCATCAGTGCCGAGGAGCAAGGAGAGAGCAGATGAATGTGAAGAGAAGGAAAAACCAACAGAGGACTGGTCATGTGCTAATAAAAGCTGCGTAAGCACTTCCCCGACTCAGAACATCACCTTCAAACAACAATAACTGATAATCATGGCACATTCTGGCCTTTGTGGATCAGGAGTTACCTAGCACTTGAGTTGAGTATGATTTCACTGAATCAAGGGATGAGCAAACATGATGCATGACTGGGAAACTGGATTCAATTCAAAGTCAATTACTGATGGAAACTAATTGGTGTTTGCCAAGTTTTCATTGTAATGTATCAAGTATTTTACGTACTCTGTAAAAAACCTAAAAGTTGAGTTTTCTCACAATTCTTCTAAACTGTTCTTCTTCATTAAAAATCAAACTGTAAAAAAACAGTGACTATATCACGAAATTAGCTGCTGGACTTAACTAACTAAAATAGAGAAATAATCGTGTCCGTGCCACAAAAACAAACAAACAAAAAACGTGCGACTGGGCTGTAACAAAATCAAAAGTTGAAAGCTTAGTTTTGTTTTTTTTAGTTTGCTCAACTTTAACAGTGTATTTTTGATGAAGAAGAACAGTTGGAGCAGCTTCTGACCTCAAAAGTAGGAAGTTTCCAGAAAGTTAATTAAAAAGTGTTTAGAGTTTATCCCGGCAGACAATAGTGCACCGATGAGTCACTTTTCTCGAGACATGAATGTATATATATATAGAATGGAAACATTGTTCTTGCATTTTTGTGGTTTATTACCTGCCTGAGAGAGAGAGAGAGAGAGAAACTAGCATCATTTTACTGGCGAATGTGGCCTAGTGCTGCTGAGCTAATGCTCCTTGCTCTGTGCGTGTACAGACAGATGGCCTTCCTCGGGACACACTTGCGCTCTTGATTTGTGAACTTTGAATTTTTGGATTGTAATATGAACAGTTAAAAATAAGCATTAATTAGCAGTGCTGGGGAACTCTGGGCTTTTCTAAACACTTGGGCTGGTCCTGTCAGTAGGGCTTCGGCAGACGGGACGTCAGAGGGTGAACCCCAATGATCTCACCCAGCTCTTTCTCAAATCACGTCCAATCAAGCAGTCATCTGTGGCAGACGTCCTGCGACTGACTTAAGACCTACAGCATCACGTGTGCACATCCAGCCCAAACCCAGTGCAGTGAAAACGGAAAAATCTTCCCCCACAAATGTCTTAAACTTTGAAATAATACTAAACTTACCCCCCCCCCCAAAAAAAAAATAAAATCAATTGATATTTATTTCTACAGTGGAATTTTAGGAGAATTAACATCTCGATTGTGAGCAATATGTTTTTCCTCTGGGAAGCTGTGAGACTCAAGGCTTTAGAAATGAAGTTTTCAGTCCCACAGCCTCTTTCCGCGCCTCCACCAACACCCTCATTTGTCTGATTTATATTGGAGGCAATGAGGCCCCGCAGGGCCCCTGAAAGAGATTTATCCCCTGTGTGAGTCAGTGCACTGCTGTACCTCCATCTAATTACCCCTCCACACTCAGCCACCCAACACAGCCAATTATAACCCTGTTACACGCTCAAGACTGCTAGTCACTGAGAGATGAGCGCGCTAAGCTAAGTTTCTGGGTTTGATATTGTTTAAAGAGGTTGAAAAAGGCACGAGAGCTGCTGAAGGCCATTTCCTTCTCTGGCTTCTTCAGAAAACATGCCACATAATAACAGTGTAACTTTTGGCACTTACAATACAACGGTCTCCCGCTTAGTAGGACGCATAGTAGTTCAGCGTTGTTTTGCTCTCCAGTCTTATTTTCTTATTTCCTGGAAACTGTGGCTGTGGTGAGCATTTCGAGGTGAGGTTATGGATGTCGGATGAGCCCAGTGTTGACACGAGACATGTTTAATGTGTTTCCTCTCGAAAGCTCTCTGAGGAGGCCAAAGCGCTGATTCCCGGCCAAGCACTAGTAGAAAGATTCACTTTTTAAAGAAATGGACGGCATTTCTGCACGTAGAACTGAACAAGATGAAGAAAACCATGCGCGCTCGCAATTTACAAGTATAATTGGCTGTGGGTCGTTCCCCAAGCCCCGCCCCCACCCAATCACAATCACTTAGCGTAAACAGAGCGCAGGCCCCGGTAGCTAATTTCCTCTCTCCTATTTCCCTCGGCAGCCACTTCACTTCAATTTGTTAAGACGTCTTATTAAACGTGCCGGACAAAGTGGACGGCCCCTACATTTCAGTGAGCCGGTAAACAGGGTCAGGGTTGAGCTGGGGGCTGGTCGTGATTGCAGGTTTTGATTGGCGTAGCAATTAGCGAGCGTTGTCTTTGTTTGTTATAGGCTAGATAGGCTACACTGTCGATATGTTTTGTACGATGAATTACGGTTACCTTTTACCGCTTGTGCTGAAACCGGATCGAAACGCTCGTGCCGCGGCTGTGCCAGCGTCTCGTAAAGTTGCCACGTCCTGTAAAATTCTGAAAGGGATACTTATTAGGGCTTTATGCATTAGTGAACTTTATTTTATTAGTTTTTAACTCCTCCCGCGGGGGTCTGTAAGCTGCCGTTGTATTTTCAGACGGCTCTTTATTTGTCATTACGCTGCCTTCCCCTGTTTACTGTCCCCAGCTTCACCCCCTCCGGCCTGCGCCCTCCCCCTCGTCGAGAGTGAAACGGCCTCGCTAGGGCACCCTACACCTCATCAATCATCCAGCCCTTCGTTTGCCTGCTCGCAAAATCCCCTATTTTCATTTTTCACGTGCGCCCCCTTTCCTGCAATTATATGCGCGCTCGTCGTCCGAGCAGCGGTGTATGAAACGCTATTGCAGTTCGTTTGAGAAAATATTAAGAATAAGCAGGAGGGCAGGAGTGCTTGTTTGCAGACGCTGGGTGAACTGTAGCAGTTTATTGAGCTGCTGAGCGTAATGGGCAGTGATTCCGGAGCGCGCCCTTGCCCTTTAAAAGCCAGATGTTAGGATGTGCCTCGCTCATCAGATGAGCTGTTTGGTGGACGATACGTCTGTTCGATGATTGTTGCCATTTTTACGTTAGACGAGTTGCATATGTAGACACACACACACAATACATGTGACCCAGGAACACAAAAGCAGTCATAATGGGTGCATTTGTAGCAATAGCCAAAAATACATTGCATGGGTCAAAATGATACAATTTTCTTTGATGCCAAAAATGATTAGGATATTAAGAGATACAGTATTTCAGTCAAATGCATTGCTAATTTGGAACGATTCTTGCACCCTCAAGTTCCAGATTTTCAATTATTTGTATTTCCGAGAAATATTGTTCTATTCATACATCACTGAAAAGCGTATTTATTCAAGTTTCAGATTATGTATAAATCTCAATTTTAAAAAAATTGATCCTTATGCCTGGTTTTGTTCTCCAGGGTTACATATAATGCAAAACCTGCCAATAAATGTGGGTTTGCCGCAATGGAATTGTTGCCATGTTGTGTAAGGCATATCAAGCGCTTTGTTTGGCAGAGCCAATATTAGTTGGCAGTTTTATTCAAGGCCTCATTCTCGATGCCACGATTGCTCATTGTCAGTGCAGCCTGAACACACTGTGAAATAATCACTCGTGCTGACGTATGTGTTGATTTACTGGGAGATTCGGTGCGTGTGTGTAATACTGTATTTAGTTTCATGGGTTTGTCAGTGTAAATGCAAAATGTTGTCACTTGATGACTCTTGATGGCTCACACATGATGTAAATATGATACTGTGGAGTCCTAGTTCAAGACTAAAGTTCTGGAGAAGGTGTGCTCTCCTAGGTTTATCACGGTTTATCAAAAAAACTTAATTAATAAACACTGCAGAAGCTGAAACGGTCTTATATTGCATTGTTTATTTAAGAACCAGAATCTTAATGACAACAACTCATTATTTAAAAAATAATAAATGATGATAGTAAATAGCAAAAAAAAAAAAAGTTCACATAATACTACTAATTAATTTTATTTTTTTTAAGGAATAGTTGACCCTAATTGAATATTCGGTCATCATTTACTCACCCTCAAGTAGTTCCAAACCTGTATAAATTTCTTTGTTCTGTCCAAAAAAAAAAAAAAATTTCTACTATGGAAGTAAATGGCGACCAAAACAGCAAATATTTGTAACAGCGTAACAAAATGAATCATTATTGCAACACTGAAGCTTTAAGCTTTAAAATTGTTATATTAATTCCGCTAAAAGTTCATTGAAACACTCTGAAGAAGAAAAAAACCAATTCAGCCTATGCTACTTAATTCATTGTGTTAAAATCATCACATCGACACTAGGCATTTTTAAAGTAGGTGTGAAACAATTACAGCACATCAGTTCTGTGTTCTTTATTGGAATTAAAAGTATGAAATATAAGATTTCCTATTCTTTGTATCTATCCAAATTTACAGAATGGAAGAAATGGCTTTAAATCACCTTTTCAGAAACGGCTCACCCACCAGTGAAGAACAGAAACTTGAGAGAAAGCTTAATCAGCTTTTTAGGTGAGTATTTGAATTATTAGTATTATTTTGTTTGTTTGTTTAATGTTCAATTAATGTTAATTTTTTTTTTATTTAATTCTTATAGAGGAATTGATATACTTACACTTTGAGAATCTTTATATTGAGTGTCCGTAATACCTGTGTACGACCTACACACGTGCCCTCACAATGGTGTGTGTAAGTACAAATGTGTAACAGGACATTGGCTACATTTAGTAGCAGCGGTATGTATGAGAGTAACTGGAACAGGGGAGATCAGGGGGTGTAGTTGGGTGGGTGTAGGGATATGTAAAGTGGGTGGAGTCGGTGCACCTCTGTGTATACACATGGTAACTCCACAGGAACTACACACTTAATATAAAGTCTAACATTCTGGACACCAACCACAATTTATATGTAAAGCCTAATTTCCTGCCCGCTGCTGTGTGACATCAGAGTGATTACATGATAAATCCAGAGCAAATGTAAAGTGTAACACTTTCTTTACCAAACAGTGCTGTTACACATTTGTTCTTTACATTGGTATTTGTACTATCTAAATTATTGTCATCTTGTCTCCTGTTCGTAGAGCTGTCCGGATGAAGCCCGTGTGTTGGTGAGTCATTACTCAGCCGAGTCACCACACAAATGGACGGGACGGGAGCGGTCTCTCTGAGGTGCAGGAAAGAGCATCAACCTCAAAATAAACACCTTTCTGACGTCTCGTAAAGGACAAACACGCAAGTTGCATGTGGATGTCAAACATTAACCTCCAGTTAGACACTCACTGCAGTAATGACGTGTTTTCCACACTTTACACCACAATTAAAGTGACAGAAGAGAGGGAGATTTCACAATGGATTCCATTAGCATGCATTCACCCCCGCTCTTCCTTGTACAACAAGAGCGGATGTTTCTCTTTCTTCATACTGTGAAAGCCAGGCTCATGGTTTAATACAGGGACGGGACAGTGATATTGTAGCTCTGCATCTGAAGGCTTCTGGCCTCCAGCTGCCGTCCAGGAGTGTGTCGCTCCTGTCTCCAGGATACAGACAATTAGCTGTTTCGACTGAGTTATGGAGTGCTAGCTTCCCTTTCTTCTGGAGTGAGCGCTGCTAAAGCGTGTGTCTCATGGATGTCGGAGAGCAGCATCTGTAGCACCAGTATAAGCTGAAGTTGTGTTTAACTCGCTCAGAGTGTGTGTGTTTTGTGCCATGTGCAGACGGATTGCTCTTCTGCGTGGCCCTGACAGGCGACCTGCTAAACAGCATTCACATGAGGGAAAGCTGGCCGAACAGCATTTATTCCAGCATCTGGGCATTCAGGGCTGACCAGCGCTTGGGGGAGACCACACACACACACACACACACACACATGGCCAGAGATCGGATGTGACTGTTGGTGGATGGGTCTATGGGAAGGAACTTGTCGACACTGTCCAGGTCCCAGAAAGCTCTTTCATGAGCTGCTGAACCTGTGAGGTTATACTATATTATTGCCTTCAACATCCTACAGACATGAAAGATTCCTCGAATCGTGCAGGCGAGGTATGCTGTTTTGTAAATGATGACGTTTATATGATTTTAAACCGAGCCGATTTTACAAGCCACGTCTCTTTCTCACACGTACTGGAGAGCCTTGAGATGAGCCTAAACAAAGACGCGGAGACACAGCGAACACCAGGCCTCCGCGGCTGCTGTCAAAGCTGATTTTCTTGGCTCCACAGCCGCGAGGTTTTCTAATGAGAGACGTGTGACCACCTAGTCAACGGTATCTTATGCGTGTCCATGCCGAGGGTTCCCCTGCGTGTTTATGTAGCAGTAATTGGGGACTGATAGGACAGCTGCTGTTTTGCCAAACGTTCTTCTGTTAATCCAGAGTTAGAAAAACTAGACCCTGCCTGACCCCAAGCCTCGGCCCCAATCAGCGTCAGCCGATCATAACTCTCAACTGTCCTGTGTGTTTTTGCCCAAACCTGTCAAAATATCCTTCTCTCTCCCTGTCAGACGTGTCGAGGTGATGGCAACAAGACCTTGGCTGTAATTTCCAGAAATCTGTCGAAATTGCTTAAGTCTTAAATTATCTTTAATTGGCCCCTGAGTTGGGTTACAGCGGGTTGCTTCCAATCAAAAGCTCTACTCGCTTCCAGCTGTGTAACAATGGCCAAATGAGTGCTTACCAACATCAGAGCCATTGCCAAAGGTTACCAGGGACGAATTTGCTCACTGCCGTGTTTATTTTGGTAAACGGCTGTGGTGCGGCCCATCTGTAACGCTCACCCGTAGGACAATGCGGTACTGAGATGGTTTTATAGCTTGTACTTCTGAACCGATGTCATTGGAGAGGCCGAAGCATATGGGAGAATCAGCCAGGACATTTTCTCAAAGATTAAAGACAGGGGCCCTTTCAAATGTCGACTTGTTGCTTTGCTACAATCCCTTTAATACCCGGATCAACTGCAACCTGAAGCTCCGGAGCAGCCAGTCTCGCAGTTCTCATGGCAGAGGTGTGTAATCTACAGCACAGGTGAGGGCCCAGAAGTCACTCGATTTCACTCCGAGAGCTTCGGCAGAGAGAAGACAGGGAAGCAGTAGGCTCAAGTCATGTTTGTTTGATGGACCATCCATCCATCCATTATCCATTCCAATGGATTCATTCTTCCATTCAACTCACCTGTCCAGAACCAGAGCAACCATTTATTACTTTATCTCATCAAGACTTGGTCCAAACCCAAGTTTGATTGGCCCCCACTCGTCCTGCTGGATGTGTTCTCATTATATTTTCTAAACTACATTTTTGTCCTTATGGAAAGAAAAAATATAAGAAAAATATAGTTTTCCCTTTGAATTAAGTCTATTTGGCCATTGGCTGATTTATTAATTGCCTTTTTTTTTTCATTCTTGATTCAAGAATGTTTTAACCCATAACATGTATTTTGTGCTACAAATATACCACAGCGCCATAAGACAAATGCAAATGATCTACTAAATTCCTCTGATATTTGGTTTAAAATTGAGCATATCCGCGGCCAGAATTACATGTTTGGGGTTGTAAGTACTGTTTTATGTGGCTGTAATAATGTGTAGCAGAATCACATGATCTCACGGGAAGCAAGCTGTTAATTGCCTGAATAAGCGGGGGATGATTGCGGTGTACTGTGTGTGTGTGTGTGTGTGTGTGTGTGTGTGTTTGCGTCCCTCCCCTCTGTGTGTCCAGCACAGCTGATCTGGTGAGAACGGCCCGGCCCTCCGCTTCCCTCTCCAGCCCTGCCTCTCGCAGCTCCGATCTGATCACCTCAGTGTTTGCCTTGAGTCCTGCACCACTGATTCAGCTGAGCGGCTCTGCGTCTGCGTCATTAACTACGGGTGGCCATGGACTTTGATTATAGGAAGTGCCCCAGGGCTCGGGATAAGGAGCAGGAGTTTTGACAAAGCAGTCCGAGCCTGATCCATCACAGAAGCGACACGCTGTTTTGTCCCGGAGATCTGGAGCGTTACTGCTGGATGCCTTCAGTTCAGCAGCTGTTCTGATGCTCTCCGAGACGCTGCTCTTTCACAGTTTGGCCAGTTCTTGATACTAAACTAAACCAAACTAAACTAAACTACACCAAAACAGCACATTCATTACTCTAGGGAACAAATACTTGACATTTCATGTCATACTCTTGCTTACTCTCATGTTTAGTCATAAACCAACAAAATATACTACTTTTAGATTACAAATACAACAACATTGATAATATACATGTATGCCACATGTACTGTAAACCAACTTCCAGGGGCTCCTAAGTCGGAAACATTTAAAAAAAAAAACATTAGTGGTGCAATGCAAATATTCCAGTGATGTGTTTTAGCTTCGTAAGCGGATATAAGGAGACAGTTGTTATCAGAATGAGTACACAAGGTTTTAAAACATTTTTGCTATGTTAGGTATCAAAAAGCACTGTACTTCCTTCACCGCCTCGCTCCACATGCGCCCTGAGTAGTGTACACTTGGCTTCTGTCCTGTGTGGAAAGCGGTGATGTTACACAGCCGGCTCGTCTTCTTCACATGAGTCTGTCTGCTGCTGGCGTTGAGCCCAGTCTCTGAGCTTAGGGCCTGTCCGTTGAGGATGAGAGCGTCATGCCACAATGACACAGTGATGACAGAAGGGTGCGGAAGGGATTAGTCCAGTGATCTCAGACAAACGGCAGGAATCTGTGTCACATATCAGGCGGAGAAGCTGCAGCACAAGCTTTCGTAACGATTGATAGAATTACAAGTAACAGCAAATCTCAATTTACTTTTAGTAACTAGTAAATTAACAGGACTACAATTACAGAATTACTCTGAAATATCTGAGATACCGTTTCAAAACAAGTTGCTTTGTTTTGTCGGCTCTCCTGTCCTGTGTTGAGTAATGGTCATTTCACTTTTAGTGTCTTCACGATTGGCAAATATAGCTTTGTTTTTTTTTTGTTAAAGGTGTAACATATATTATTATTTTTCATAAAAAGTTACTGGGAGTAACACAATACTGTAACACGTTACGGTTAACAGTAACAGTCATATATTTCCATGTGGGTGGAGCATATCTTGTTCAATGTGTTACAGGACATTTGTAACAACACTTTTTGGTAAAGAAAGTGTTACACTTTATATTAAGTAGACAATTGCTCTGGATTTATCATGTAGTAACTCTGATGTCACACAGCAGCGGGCAGGAAGTTAGGCTTCACATATAAATTGTGGTTGGTGTCCAGAATGTTACTCTTTATATTAAGTGGGCAGTTCCTGAGGAGTT
>JAUMHP010000043.1:20203446-20221701 GCA_032361065.1 Enteromius trimaculatus | reverse complement strand
GTTAGGCTTCACATATAAATTGTGGTTGGTGTCCAGAATGTTACTCTTTATATTAAGTGGGCAGTTCCTGAGGAGTTACCAACCCTAGCTCCAACTCCTCCTGCTTTACCATGTACGATAGGGTTGAAATAATGATTCCAATCATACACTTTTAATTGTAATTCATGGATTTGACTCATTTCACTCCACTTGTTAGCCGTGTTTTTCTGCCAGTGAAATAACTCTGAACTGATCTATATGCAAAATCTAGCCTTCTTATACTTCTTTTTTAACAGAGCACCTGTGTAACAATGAGAGGTGCTCCTCATAAACCCCCAGTGACAGACACGTGTCCGTCATTACGGCCTTATTACAGGCGGGGTCAGAGGTCACGCCACTGGCCAGATGACAGTGCGCTGTCAGGGCAGCTAATTGTAGGCCTGTAGTGCTGTCATGTGATTATCACATTAGTTCTTGAGGAGACGGAGAGCTTGTGTTTCACGATCTCATTGTGACAGGAACAATGGCCTCCATTCGATTCGATGGAGAGCCGATAGCGTCTCCTTTAGATCAGCACGCTGGAAACCGAGGGTCACATCTCGGTTTACGTGACTGATCATGATTATTATGCTCAGGCTGTTAAACAGTTTAATGAGATTATTAGTTAGTTGATGATAACTACCTGGTCAAGTGCCCAGGCTCCTCTTTGAAAGTATAGGATGGGTATTTTCCACTCATTTGATTTTTGAGAGAAGTGACGGTGCATCTCATGTCATATACAGGTGGTGTGGAGCTTTAACACCTGGGGTTTGTTCAGATCAATTCAGTGGTAATAATGAAGCTTGACTTCTAATAAAGGAATAAGAGTGAGAGACTGGTTAATGATGCAGTAATCTCTGTGTTCCCACATGAGTTACCACGAAGATCAGGTGTCTCTGTGCTGCTGTTATACATAACAAATGTGTGTGAGAGAGAGAGATCTGTCACTAACCAGGATGCAGGTATTTGACATTCCAGCGCTATCAGTGCGGCAGAATAACATGTTTGCTCTGCAGACGCCGTTAATCGATAGAGCGCAACTTCCTTAATTCAATTCTCCACCAAAACACATTCCCGCTCTGATAAATAACGTTACTGCTGCTCTGAGAGGCACTTTACATGCTTTACCTTTGTGGAAACTATGGGAAAGTTTGGCAGAAACATATAAAAAACTTTAATAAGCATTTTTCCCAGCATATTGACTTACCGAGGGTGTTAATGGGTTCGAGGCGCTGCTGAATCAGCGGGAGTTTGTAATCACACCGGCCAATGATAACAGCTGGGTGATGGGTCCTAATCAGTCTCAATATACCATTATAGCATGCTATGGATTAACAAAAACAGAAAAGCACAGAAAAAACGAAGGTTTTTTTTTTTTCGGTTTTTGCTCTGATATAGATTATCAGCTGTTAGTGTTTTTAACATGTGTGTGCCTTTCAAATCATACCCATTCTACTGAATTAGCCACAGGTTCCCTTCACCTCGAGTGTAGTAACATCTACAAGCAGTATAAATGCTCCCGAGCTACATTTCAGCAGTCCCAGATAAGGGTATGAATACTTATGCAATCATTTAAGCGTTTTATTTTTAAAGATGTTTAAAGCCTGTTTTTTATGCACAGCTATGGTGTATGGAGTGTAGATTGATGAAAGGAATTTAAAGCACTACTGTATATCATGCAAACAAAACTTTTTGTATGTGATTAATCGTGATTATTCATTAGACAACACAAAAACACACACATGTGTGCATTCACCTAGTACACCTGGATGTTATGAAGATTAAATGTCCTACTGGTTTAATTAGATTTTTTTGTATTGTTTTGAATAAATATAAATGAACAAATACCATTTACGTTTACATTCATTGCATTTAAGTTACAGTTGTTTGTGTCTTTGTTTGCAGTTCGCTTAATGTGATAAGAATCTTTGAAGGTCATCATTTGATGTACATAAAAGTGCTCTTCTATTATTTGTGAGTCAAATCAAGCCTCAGTTGTCATGTTTTCTCTGAGATTATTAGCGCTGGATGGATGCTGACTCTGTGTGTGTGTGTGTGTCTGCTGGAGCGTGCGCTGATTGAGCTGTAATTAACCTGTAATCAGCAGCCCTGCTCTCACAGCTGCTCAGCAGATCTCTGCATCAGTAAACAACAGGCCTCTGTTCAGCTCTTCAGCTCCACCAGGTTGAAGTGCTCCTCAAAGACTTCGCATGTCGACCCTTTGTTTTAATGACAACGGGGTCAAAGCACCTGTGACCCTGACACTACCTGTCACGGCAGGTGTGCCCACCTTACATATGTGCACTTTAGGAATAAAACAATATGAATATGAATCCCTGGTAATATGAATTAGTTCGCAATTAATTGCATCCATAATAAACGCTTTTGTTTGCATAATATGTGTATGAATTTCATCCATATACTGTATATATGAACTTTATATATCGCTTTTGCTCTGGGCACATTTATGGCAAACACAAACAAAATTTGTGATCCTGCCAGTGAATGTTTGATGTAAAAAGCTGTGGAACTTTTTATGCAACCTGGCGTCCAGCAGCCTTGAGAAAATATTATGCTTTCCACTGCTTCGAGCTCTTTAGCAGCGCTAAAGGAAAGGCATGAGCCGTAAAAAAAAAAAACATGCTGAGAAATGAGGGGTCAAATGTCCGAAGTGGGATTTTCGCCACATGAACTGTGAAGATACACACACACACACACGCAGAGTGTGCATCGAAAGTGTGAGAGCGTCATAAGAGAGGATTTGAGAGAGCAGAAACGCTCAGATCACCCATGTAGAGGGCTGGGCTGCTAATTGGCAGTAGACCTGGGCTTCCTGTCTGAGCTCCATGCATGCATTATGGGAGCGCAGTTAATGCACTGGCAGAGCCAGCACCAGATTCAGCTCGTTACTGGGCCACGGCACAGTTATTACGAGAGTGAGAGCGTGCTACAATGACTGGCCTGTTCATTAGAAGGACACGCCTGAAGCATGTCTGGATCAAACCACTCAATAGTGTGTAGAATATGTCCTCTTCATGCTGGTTTGTGTTCAGAAAGCTTTAACAAATATTCATAATGCAGTCTAATGCATTTCCACTGCTTTTCAGTGTCTCTGGAGGAACATCCTCTTGCTTCAGACGTCCGATGCAATGGTTGTGTTGTAATGGAGCACTTGCTACGATGCCACTGTTTTTAGGAATAAAGAGTTTTTTATGGAATATTCTACTTTTCATCAATGCTTGTGCTTAGACACCGTTTGTATGCGGCATAACTTTTGCTTAATACCTGCTTTGATGGAAGAGACAATAATGACTTCATTGCACTGAAGATGACTCCAGTAATCTTACTGGGTCATCAGTCTTTTTTTCGGCAGAGAGCTCATGGCAAGCGTGAATGCTTCCTGATCAAATCTCTCCCTGAATGGCCCAGATAGGGCCGGTTGTCCTGTACCTGCCAGAGCTTCTTGATTGATCAGGGAGCGTTTCACCCTCAGGAGAACCAGCAGCTCGGGGCATTTCCACATGCAGCCAGATAAATCTTTTATCCTGGTGTGGATCTCACTAAACGCCCCCTCTTGTTTCCTGTCTTGGCTGGGAGAATGTTATCAGGCGGTCCTCCTATTGTCCGTTTGGGGGAGTAGGAGCGGTTAGCGTTTAGCTCTTGAAACAGCATGGCGTAGAGGGGGAGGTCACGACCTCTCCCTGGAGCGTCCATCCTTCTTCTGAGCTCCAGGGTCATCTGAGTGCTCCACATGCCCAGAGGGCAGCAGGGTAGGCCCACAGATGCTGGAGCCTCCAGGACGGGGCTTTAATGAGTCAGCCGGGCTGAGCCCAGTAGGTGGTGTTACAGCTCTAATCCTCTCAGACCCATAAAGCAGCACCCAGCGGCTCTCGTCCATTTCAGTGTGGCGCATCACGAGAGCCGAGCAGGCCTGATTAGTTCCACTGACCTCAGATCCGCCGGCCGTTTAGTGCCTTAGCTCTCCACCGCCGTGTTTTATTAGCCACTGAAGTCATCCTGCGTAGAACCACTTTATAGAGATGAGTTATCGAGTTTGACCAAATAAATGTGGAGATTTGTGTCGAAATCCCGTCAAATGTCAACACGCCCTTTTGGCACTTTGGGTGACGTGATGACAGATTCAAAACCGCCGCCAGCGGGTACATCTTTATTGGCAAATGGCACTAAAGCACAAAAATTCACTGCTTGCATAATTTATTTTCTTGTAAGGCTGCAAGACGTGTTAGGATCACATCAGGGTGAATCGAACAATAAAAGATGGGAAAAAAAACTAACTATTAATAGGCAGCAATTAAATATTATACCAATCTTAATTCTATTTAAACTTTTTTTGGTTTTCTTTTGATTAAGGGGTGACGAGCCACCTGAAAATGCTTGTACTTTTAAAATGGCAAACCTTTATGAGCTAAACATGCTGTAAACAAAATCTCAGATTTTGTTCAATTTTTTGTAAGTTTTAAAGTGGTACAACTTGTGGTTGATAGTCCACTTCAGACATTTTACTAAGAGTTAATAACTATATGTTGACATGATTTAGTTGACACGTAGTTACAAAGTTACTTATAGTTAGTAGAATGTCTAAAGTGTAACCCAACTTGTTAGTTGCACATTTTTGTACCAGTTGGATATAAGTCCTAATGCACCCATCCAGCTGCGCTTCCAGCATTTCTCTCTCCAGCAGCTCAAAATGCCTGCAGAGGAAACCTGCGGGGCTCAATCAGTAGAAGATCATTTTAGGCCTCATGGTGCTGAGCTCCGGCTGATCCCTGGGTCTCCAGACAGTGTTCAAAGCGATCTGTTTAATGGCTAATGTTCTTACCGCCCTCCTGCTGCTGCAGATAGTCAGTCAGACTCGCCCTCAGGCTGCAGATCCTCTCACGGACAAGACACCCCGCTGACCTCACCATCAATAACCCACACCGCCACCGGCACGTTATTTATCTTCGTTTTAAACTCCTGCGACATTCAGCATGATCTTTTCGCCAATCCAGGTCAAACAGATTATCGCCTCGCATAAGGACTTTCTACATATATAAAACACTTCGAGTCTGGCCCTGGAGTGTCTGAATAGGCTCGTTTCCCACTTATGCATGAGGTACTCAGAGCATCTTGGCTTAAAGCCGGGCAATGTGGATACTGGATCAACAACAAGGTGTCCATTAAGCAGCAAAGCACAGTCCTCTTCAGTCCTCCAGACAGATTTCCGCCGCACCACTGAGAGCTGTCTCTCTGAATGGATCTTGAAGGTCCAGAAGTTAGAGTTCCTATCAAAAACCATTTCTTGCTGCGTAGAAAGCTCTCGCATTTTAGGAAATGGAATCGTACAGTGTGTGGGCAAATGTTGTGGATGTTCAATTTCTGAGGTGTTTCGGTCTGCAGTCTCCTTCTCCAAGAGATAACTAAAGTGGACCTGTGATATAAAGTAGTTCTCCTGCTGCATTATCAAGTAAGAACCATTTGTTTTAAGAGTATGGCCGTAGTTTGTGATGTGCTGTTGGAGACTCATCAACAAACCAAAGGGGACAGGGTCAAACTGGACCAAAAGCACCTCACCTCAGCACGAGGCTGAAGGCCAGAGGTCTGGTGACTCCAGAGAGTCTGGTCCAAGACTCCCAGAGCGGTGAGAACTTAGAGACGGGCTCCGCTAGAGGAGATAATGCTAATGAGGACTCATAGGGTGAAACAAAATGGCTTAATTGTATTGAGTTCATCCCGTGTTAGAGCACAAAGGCTCGGGGAGGTTACGCTCACACATGAGGCTTATTGTAATCCCTCCGTAATTACCGAGCCAAGGCATCTTCTCATGGGAGCAGAGGGCCGTCCTCGCTGCTCCATTCACACGTATCCTTGAGGAAGTATCAATTCCTTACTAAGACGAGTCACAAAAGCTGGACAAAAACACATTCAGAGCACCTTTGTTGGGCGTAGAGCTATGACAGACATCTACAGTGCTGAGAGAGAGGCTCATTCAGACGCAGGTCACTGTTAATGTCAACTGCGGAGCACTGAAACCGAACCGCGGCTATAAGTTGGCAATATGGGGCAGAGATGTGTTGTGCACTATTTAAATGCTGCGACAATGGCTTGTTTGGAGCTCTTTTGAAGCGTCCCAGTCAGAGGCCACTGGCGTTCCCGCTCTCTCCCTCCAGCTTTTGACAGGAAGCTCATGATTTTTAACGTACGCCGCATGCATAATGCATCAGGCTGCACAATCACATACAGGATGTGCGAGCCAGCGGACGCAGCCAGCACCTGTGCCGAACAAAGATGGCCTTTCTGCCGGGGATGTGTGCCCTGGTACCCGCTGTCACCGCTCCCCTGCCCCGATCCCAGCTGCGCTGCATTCAGCCTGACACGCATTCATCTCGCCCAGCGCCGCCACTGCTCATAAAGACCTCTTTATCTGCTTATTAACCCCAGTAAGAAAGCCCTTGACAAACATTTTGGGAAAGAGTTTGCGATTGTGAGGCTCGCACATGTGTGAGCCAGGGGCTGGTGCGCATGCAGTACCATCCCCGTTTGTCAGGGTACTTTACCGTGGTATTAAGATGTCATCTGTCAGATGCACTCGGAGAGGGATGCGCTTCGCTTCACTAATCCGTCTGTAGTGCGCTAAGAATATCAATGGGCAATGTCGAAAACCTGTGTAGGGGCACATTTCCCTCCAAAATTTAAAGAAATACAAAATAATTTGCACTTTATTTTAAGGTGTCCTTGTTACAGTGTAAGTACAGTAATATTAATGAACTACGTGCACTTACTATATGGTTAGGGTTACTTACATGTAATTATGCAGAATGTATTGTTATTAAAATAGTAATTCACGAAAAATGTGTAACAAGGACACTTTAAATTACTTTAAATTATATTTCACTTGTGAAAGGGAACATTAAGTGTTTTGTGACTTACTTTGTAAACACTTTATTTCAATGTGTCCATATTTAGTCTGGCCTCATTGTTTTTATGTAGGTATCAATACGTTACTTTTACGAATCGCTACATATTTTTAGCCAAAAACATAAAATTTTTACATTTCTTTTATATTCATCAAGATATTTTCGTACCCTCAAACCTTAACCACATTTTACAGAGAATATGCATTTTTCATATCATTTTATCAATAAGTGATTATTAGACCCCTTAACCGACCTCCAAACCTTTTTTATACCGCATTTGTTTATTAGCCCATTTTATAGCGAATATACTAAAATATGCAGGAAAAAAACCATTTTAGTAACAAATAGCATTAAAATAAATTGTATAATCACTAATCCCACTACCTCTAAACCTTACCATAACAATTTATGTACAGAATCACAATCAAAATTACAATAATTTATTGCAAAGATTTTTGCAGCAGTACCACAAATAACCCAAATGCCCATGTGTTGCAGCCACAGTCCTTTTGTAGGTAACGTAAAAGTAACTCTGTAGAACCACATTTTACGTAAAATACATATGAGATCACATGATAGCTACATGCATAATTACTCCGTTAACTGCAATAAATCCTAACTGCGTCCCAATCTCAAATACAAGAACTTTGGAGAGGAAGATGTTAGCAAAATGTCCTAATTGACCTGAATTCACCCTTCCTTCTATCAAATCGTCATTTTACAACTTCTTAACATTTCCATGACAAATAAACATGTTTTCTCTCAAATGTTGAGGATTTGGTGTACTCTAAGTTAACTACCTCGTTTAATGCCACTGAAGGACTTTATTATTGTTGTTCCTGGTTATGATTTTATCTCTAAATGGGGCTGTACCCAGAGTTGCATCCACATGAATGTAGAGTCTTGTTTAAGCAGTAAAATGTGCCGCAAGCAGTAGTTTGCACAGAAGCATCAGGAGAGTGTGCGGGTATGTGTGTGTTTGCAGCATGAGCGCACATGTGTCCGCTGGCATGCTCTGTGCGGCTAGTATTGTGTAAGTTGAGATCAGGCCGTGCTTTATACATGCAGAAATCTGGACACGTTTCCAGAGCCAGCTGCACACACAACAAAACCAGCACCCAGCTGCAGACAGGAGTCCAGACTGCCCCGCACCCACTCCTGACGCATGTCCCGGGGACACAGGCTTGTTGTAATGCTAATAACCTCGCCGAACAGAAAAAGAGAGATGTTAAATGCTGCTAGCGGTCAGAACATAAAAGAACAGAAAGCCCATTAGAAAGCGCAATTAATTACAGGCATGTGGTATCAGATGAGTCACATGACAATGGGTTTGATTTCCATGCGCATACGTGAAGAATGGCCGCACGGTTCTCTTGTGGACCAATGAATGGCAGCAGTCACTGTCAAGCACAACATAGAGGACGGTTTAAAGGGATAGCTGTCCTGCCATCATTTACTCACTCTCATGTACTTCTGAACCTGTGGGAGTTCCTTTCTTCTGCCAGACACAAAAGAAGATGTGTCGAGGAATTGCTGTTTCTATTCACGTATAACAGTGTGATAAAATCGGTACACATGATGAGTGACGGTTAAATAGTGCAAACTTTTATACAGCTGAGCGATGTGTAATTGCGAGGCTGTCTTCTGCACTAAACATAGTTTTTATAGCAGCTTTCTGAATATGTATAGTCAGCCACATTGACCGAACAAACAGAAGCTCGTGGCATTGCTGTATAGAACTGACTGGATCTGTTTTCTCTTCATAGCTTTTGCGAATGTTCAGTTATGAATGTTTTATTCACAGCTGTCTCGCCATGCTAAGTTGGGAGAGGAGAGAGTGTTTAACACCTCAAAAGTTGTCGAGCTTTTTAGGTACATTCATCGCAGAGCATGCTTATTTACATATGTCCAGCTTAATGAAGCGCTTTAATTGTATTTAGTGATATATATCTGCCGGCGTCAGGCAGGGACACTTAAGAGCTGTCCAAATAAATGACTCGGTAATGAGAGCCCAGAGTGACGTGTGTGTGTGTTTGTTTACCAGGTGAGCACTTTTGGATAATTGGCAGAAGGTTTGAGATCACTTTCAGTCTGAACAGAGAAGTGCATAGATCAACAGGTCAGCAGAAATATAGACAAGACTGAGACTATTCTTCAACCCATTTTCTTTTTATTTAACCAAAACTCACTTGAGATGAAACTCGCTCTTTTTAGCAAGATTACAGAGGGACCAAATAGGCCATAATAAATGAAAGAAAAAATTACGATTTAACGTTTGCTTTATTGGCATGACTGTGTAACACAGTGTTGCCAAAGCATGTCTGCATCAAAAGAAATTCACCAAGTGATTTTATGTTTAGATAAAGCACTTTAAACAGAAGGAAAATGTCTATTTTTAAGGTTTTGGAGAATAAAATGCTAACATTTGGTTGAAATAATGTGGCTTTGTCATTCAGTGTAACACAATATTTATGTAACAATTCAAACAATATGCTCATTCTGACCTGTACATATAAGTACAATTACAACGAATTAGTCATCAGTTGATTTTTGACAACATTGTTGCACTGAATGACATTTATTTTGAATAACAAAAATAAAATTGTAATTATTTTTGAATTATTTTGGGGGAAAACAAGAACAATTTAAAGCATTATTACACGTACTATTTTTTCGCCTTTGGCCCATGTATCTAGCCTGGGCCCGCCCGTACTTCCTGTGACGCTACATTCTATTTCGTGAGCAAAGTTAGTCTGGCCAAGCTGCCGTTTTAGAGCATTTCCGTTCCCAAAAAAGTGGGAACCGATGAGAAATGATGATAACGCAGCAGTTCTGCTACCGTAAACCATACCCGCTTTCAAACATGGCGTGTACCGAGCAGCAACAATCGTTCGACTCTGCTGTCGCAGCTGTTTTGACAAATTTTCATGACAGCTTTTCTTTGAAAATGGAGCAGAAGTAATTAAAGTAAGTAAAGTACATTTTCCTACTGCTTTAATGAAGCTAGCTACAATTGGTTACGCTGTCTTCAGGTTCCATACTGTACGTCATCGGAGCGAGTGTTCTGATTGGTTGTAGATTCGTCCAGTACTATACAGAGGCATCTGATGGACGCAGGTTAAGTAGTAAGATAACTTGGCCAGACTAAAGATCCTATGAGCTTTACAGTCGCGGAAGCCAGGCTACCATATATCTAAATTGACTCACTTTATCTTTTTATTTATTTAGATGTATTTTATAATATATTTTAGAATATATAATTTTATATATATATACACACACTCATCTGAATAAATGAAAAGATGAAGTGAGTCAGTTATCGTCAACACGATGGCTAATACAAACACAAATACATAATGTGAAATCCACATGTTAGAGTAGATTGTAGTGTTCAGTGATGTTTTACAGTGGGTGGTCATGAAGACGGACACACACACACAGTATGTGTAAACATGTATGCAGACACACACACACACACACACGTCATACATGAATATCTGTCTCATGAGACTGTGGTGTTTGTCTTGGCTCTCCTCCCGCAGGCAGGCAGGACTGAAAGTGCCTGGGCTGCCCAGCTCTGATGAAGCTGACGAACACTGATCCAGTGGGAGGAGCACAGCTCTACAGCACAGGCTGCTGGGACAGAAGGTGTGTCTTGATGCAGTGCACATGCCATCAAAGTGAGGTGGGCTGCTGGAGTTCCTCCACCCACTAGCGTCGGGTTCACACTGTCTGGGCTTCACTCTAGCTGCACTGACACCATTTTCACCGTTAGCTGTGTCAGCCTGAGGCCTCTCGACAAAACGGCTTATTTTCAGATTGGAAATGCTATAGATATTTCTTGATACGCCAGACGGTCTCAAAGAAAAGAAAATACGTCACTTAAACCCTGCGTGAAGTAATGAGGTATTTTGTGTGCGATACAAAAGAACCACATGCAAAGTCCTAGTACCACAATCTAAAGCAAATAACCCCATCTTTGATATTTCATATGAGCTATAATTGTGTCCAAATGCATTTGTGCAGCTAAAATGTCAAAATACTCCTTAATGCCATGCTACGGCTCGGATTACCAAACTAGAAGCGGCTCTTTCGCTGAGCCCATTATTTCATCCTGCCGCTATTGTACTTACTGTATGTTTTCAATCAAGTGCATGTGAAATAAATGCAATCCTCCCCAAAGCAGGCCTGATGTGAAGTCATGTCATGGGTGTTCATCATGACTTCAGCGGCATGTGACCTTTCACACAGGTCTGGCAGCTAGTTTCCAATTTAGAAGGGTTTACTTGTTAAAAAAAAAAATCACATCAGATTACTTATTTATAAAATTACAACGCCGTCTTTGCGATTGCACAATCACTAAATCTCGGCTCATGTTTGAATTCATAAAAAAGGCAGCGGCCAACTATTGAGTAACACTGCTTCAGTACTCACTGTTGGGGCTTGGCGAGTGTTAATTTTAGGCTGCGGCGCCATCTGAGGCCAAAAGAGCTTAAATTACACCAACAAATCTGCCTTCTGTGCCTCGCGACTCGTATTCAGTTATCTCGCTTTATCAAAGCCTCCGGTAAACCATTTTTGAAACCTCTGCTCCTTGAGTTTCATTGTTTTTCGTGACCGTTGCTGTTTTTGATCTAGCGGATGAGTGCTGAATGAAAGCAGACGGCCTCTTCACAAACAAAGCACGTATTTTAATAACAGCTGACGGACAGCCAGCGCTAGAAACATCGGAGGTGAGTTCAAA
The DNA here is from genome assembly GCA_032361065.1 of Enteromius trimaculatus. Lineage (NCBI taxonomy): Eukaryota > Metazoa > Chordata > Actinopteri > Cypriniformes > Cyprinidae > Enteromius > Enteromius trimaculatus. Next base: position 20,210,022 of record JAUMHP010000043.1, on the reverse strand, counting down.
ACAGGCCCTGGTTGTTTCTAATAACTGAAATAAGAGCGGTGTTGAGGGGCTGTTTTCACTGAACCGAGGCGGTAGTGCAGTACGTCAGAGTCTGATGTAGTGGGATTTCTGGGTACGTTCTCTGAGAGCAGGTTTGGGTTCATGGACGCTATACCACAAGCTCCAGACACCCCACACTGCTGCACTTTAGTCCTCGGTGAAGGGCTGTGAGACAATGTTACGCGTACAAATGATTCGTAGAATCAATGTACGAACAGAAAACACGTGTACTCCTCCCTTTCAGATGTGAAACCTATCGATCGCAAATCATCTTGTGCACAAATAAATGCTTTCAGCTCGCTGCCTAGTAAACGACTCCTAATTAATGTCATACGTATATGTTTTATAACATATAAACATCACCAATCGTAATAATTTAGAGCTTGCAAGAACTTCTTACATTTTCAAAAACCTGCAATACTTCGACGATAAAAAGTGCTCAGGCCCTGACGTGACGCTAAGAACTTTTCCACATCAACGACTGTTTTTATAAATATGAGCGTGGCGTGGATTTAAGCGTACGCACACTATACCATCGAATGAGCATCCGATTAAAAATTTGGCCCCTGGTGTTTTATATGGGACAGTAGTTTCTAAACTTTTTACGCGACCTGCTCTTGCATTGCAATTGTAGTAATGTAATATACATATATATCACTATAGAATATAATATCATAACAATAACAGCTGACTAGGGAGTCCTGCATTCATATGCGGATGTCACTCTCGTAACTTCGCAAACGTATCTTAAATCATCCTGGCGACCCATTTTTCATCTCAACTGCGACCTGGGGGTCATGACCTAGGGTTTGAAATCAGGATACATTTACAAAATGACAGGACATTTAATCATAGGATGTGATATAGCATATTCATTTTCTACCAAAATGACGTTCTGAGATGTTGCTTTAAACGAGAAAAGCATTTGCCAGTGGGATAAGAAATGTGAAACAAGATTATTTGTGTGACCTCACTGGCAGTTGATTTTTCTTGTTTTGGGCAAAAACTAAGTTAATTTAATTTATTTGCTTCATGTTTTGAGGGATATTACGTAACTTTGTCATTTTTTGCTTCTCCGCTATAACGTGTTTTGATTTACCTTTAGCTTAGCATTAAATGTTTAGACATTTGTCCAACGGTGGATATCAGCGCTACCTGCAATGTCAGATTTGTTAGTAATTCCATCCTTCCTCCATTACCAAGTTTTTTGTGAGCGGCACCTGAGCGGGAGGAAGCTTGCGGGTGAAGCAGCGGCTAGTCTTCATGGTGCCTCATACATTAGCGCATGGCCGTTTCAGGCCGTTTGACATAACGTAGCGAGCAGAGCGCAAAAACATGACCTGACTAACGACTGATGTCATTGCTGGGATATGCTTTCAGCTCAAGTCCGCTAAAATCTACCTTCAAGCTTTCCTCCCGTAGGCCAAGGAGAAGTTTGCATGGTAGGGATTGGGTTTCATAAAATACTAAGCAATTACTTTACATCGAATGGATTTCTTTGACCTTTTTACACACAACAGTATAAATTGGGCTTAAATAAACAGTTGCACGTACTGTACAGTCCAGAGTAAAGACAGCTTTGCCTAAAGATAGCTAAAATCCACAACTGTTTCACTTGGTTAGAAAGGTTAGATCAGCTGAGTAGATAGGACTTCATGGCCTCCATTCGAGGTTGATTTCAGAGCCTGTCTCCACTCAGATGGGCCACTCAATAAAGATTGTGCCCTGAATGGCTTTATGAAGGCCAGAGAGCGTTTGTTTAGAGCAGCGGAGCTCAAGCGTTCAGGCCGCACCGTCAAATTGCGGGCCGGCTGAAAGCTGATACGCTCATAGAGGCTGAAGTTTACACAGAGTAAATACAAATAATGAAGAACTATAACAGAAGTGCTCTCTGCCTCAGCGCGCATTTCTCCTGCGCTCCAAAATACTGCTGCACGGTGCAGAAAGACATTTATTCTGCTCTCGAAATGTCTTTATTTGTTGGGAATTACTGAAATGCAGTAATATAATAAAGGACACCGATGTTCTGTAAGCAGTAGTGAATTCATTCATGATAAACTGAATAAACTTTAACCAAATATTTTAGCAAACTATATTAGCCTAATTAGTCTAAATGCAGGCTGTTCGTGGTTATTAAGCAATGTACAAGCATGTAAGTGACTTTTGTTGCAGTTCAGTGATTTCAAACAAAGCCGTGCTAGTTTGACCGGTCAATTTACACTTGGATGAATATTTCATCTTCATTTGAGCAATAGTTTTATGATAATGACCGCCTTACTCTCCATTATCTGCAAATAAAAAAAACTGCAATATTTTGAATTATTATTGCAAATTCTAATATTGGTTTCCTCTTTTAATATACTTTAAAACAGAATTTATTTCTGCTTTGAATTTACTTCAGTCTTCCAGTGATCCTTCACAAATTAGTCTGATATTTTGATTTATGATCATCATGTTAGAACCGCTTAATGTTTTTTTAAGAACCTGTGATACTTCTTTTTCAGGATTTTTCTTAATGAACAAAGTAATAAAGAGCAGCATTTATTAAAAAAAGAAATATTTTCTAACAATATAAGTCTTTATTATGACTTTACTATTACCATAACACATACTTGCTTAATAAAAGTATTCATTTCTTAAAAGAAAACACACATTTTGAATAGTAGAGTGTATATTGTAACACAGAATATGTTTTTTTTTTCAGGATTCTTTGATAAATAAAAAGTTACAAAGTATCAGGTTCTAAAATGATGTATGTATAAATGTGTATATTAGACTGATTTCTGAAGGATCATGTCACACTAAATGCATTCAGCATTAATCACAGCGATAAATGACACATTAAAATAGAAATATTTTATTCAAATTGCAATAATATTTCACAATTAAAAATGCTTCCTTGTATTTTTGATCAAGTAAACGCACCCTTAACGAGCAGAGGCCCAGTATTTAGAGCTGAAGCAGTAGAGTTTCTATAAATACAGCGAGTGCAGCGCTTCATCTGGCTGGTTGTGTGGGCGTCTGGATAAGCTTTGCGGTCCGCGGCGTATCAGAGCTGGCACGTCTGACTGCTGGAGGCCTGCATCCCTGCAGCTCTAATCAGCTCGTGTGTGCTCAGCTCAGACTAGATCTCTGCCAGAGCGCCTGAGGCCTTCCATCACACGCAGATCTGGACCACAGCCGTCGATCGGACGTCCAGCGTATACTTGACTCGCTCTTGTCCCGGAGCCAGGAGGTTGCGATTGATTATCTGTGACCTGCTGACGCACTGACTTGGCTGCTTCATTGACAGTCAGATGGCCACCAGAGTTACGTTCTTACAGCCCTTTCTTCTGAACGAGCCCAGTGCCTTTTAAAATACGGCTGGCACTCTCGCTTCGGCGAACTGCCACTCAAAAGCACTGAAACAAATCATTTCCCATCAGAAAGTTGTGCTGCAAATCTGTCAGTTTGACTGAATGAGCTGCGCATTTTCCATCACGCTCTGTTTTTATCCATTTGAAACTTTAATGCGCCGACTACCCACTTTTCTTCAGCACAGGTGCTTTCTTTTTTGTTTTTGAATGTCTTTTGTTTGCTGAAACAGGTGTTGCTGGTTTTACGGTGGATTTGTGCTACTTTAACACTGTCGGCGTGAGATGTTTTTCATGTTCAACACCAATAACGTGATATTTTAGTCCTTGGAATTGTGAACCAAGTCAAGTCAACTTCATTTATGTAACACTTTTAACAATAAACCATGCCAAAAACATGTGTTTGGAAATGTAATCGAGCTAGTTTGGAGTAGCAATTGAGTGGGTTTTGGAGGAGAACGGTTGAGTAAATTATGTTTTCTTTGTGCAAAAAAAGTATTCTCCTATGAATGAAAAAGATGGATCGGAGTGGACTTCAGCCAATGCTTTTATTAATACAGAGAGTAAATAAAGAAAAACAAGTAATTTCCCAGAACATTCAGCTTTAACATTTAGGGAGTATTTGTGTTTTTGTGGGACTGGAAGCCCATGGCCTTGGTGTTGCTGTGCTTTAAGAGCTTTAGCAACATTAGTGCTACATGTTATTCACAGACTGATTGAAAAGTTACTTTTTGGCAGCGACAAGGCCATCTGTGTCCAGATGAAGTAATTGAACACTGAGCTAAGTTGTTACACAACAACAAAAAAAGTAAAAAAAAAAAACGATGGTAGGAAATTAAAAAGGAGGTTCACTTCCCAAAACTCCCTCTACATTTAAGCTTAAAAACATGGCCACTGTGCGAGCTGTATGTTAGGATGCAGGTTTGGAGCCACATGAGATTGAGTAGTGAACTGTTCCCATCAAGACTGCATCCATCCAATCAATCGGTAGCTTCTTGAGGATGCTGGAGTCTATCCCAGCGTCGCAGGCTGCAGGTATCCATCATGAGCCTCCTTATTAACGCTCTAATAACACTGCAAACACCAGCACCTCTCGTGGGTGATTAGTCGCTCATTATAAGCATACCATATATAAACACACACTTTACTTAATTTGTATGTTTTTGCTCGTGATAGATGACGGTAAGTTTTCCAACAAGTGCTCTAATGAAGCGTTACTCACTACTGATTACTTAGCGGAGGTGCTAATGAAAGTCCGATGTGTGTTTGTGTGTAAACAGTAGTCGTGATGGCTGACAGCGTCAATAACCTGGAAGTAATCAATCACTGTGCTCTGCACTGTACTCTGGCTTCGAGGCAGGACCTTCAGCTCACTTTCCCAAGCAAACAATGACACCCTGTCTCGCGTTCTGGACGTGTTAGATGTTGGGGATGATGAGGAGCGAAAGCTTTTAATTTCCTGAGGTGTCTGGCTCTCTCAGCTGGGCTGCTCTGCATGAGAAAAGCAGTTGACCTCCGTTTCCTTTCGCTGCGGAGGGGGAAGTCGACGATCCTCGGACAGCTCAAGATAAGTGTCCCATTTTATGAATGGAGTGAAAGTAAGAGTGCGCTGGCATTGTTGGGAGAGTCATTTATCTTGAGGAGGGACAAAACCCCATTGATTGTTGTCTGGATGGAGGCAAAGTGAAGTTCAGATCGAGGGGCCTCCGCGGTCACGGGTCAGGCCGAGCGGGTTATGTGTGCGCGTCGGGGCCGAGTAGGAAGTGCATGCGCTGGGGCCACACGGGGTCACCCCACCAGGAGTGTCAGACAAAGCAGCGGAACTCCAGAAGACAGCACTCCCATGAACTTTCACCTGACGATCTGCTTCCAGCCATGCCAGCAATCGCAGACTTCTGCTGCTTCCCAGTGCAGTCTGGGAAATACTGGTGAGCGTGGGCAGGCAACACGAACTCCTCACATACTGACTCTTGGTCAGGGTACCAGCTTATCCCCGGTATTATTTCAAGACTCTCTAAATACACTGTCCAAATGTGATCTTCTGTAGGAATTTGGAGAGCAGAAGGTTATTCCCTATTAAAAAAAAACACCATATGCCAGTTAGGTATGTTTTGAGCTGGTTATGAGCAGGAGCTCACATTTCTAACAAAACTCCTACTCTTCCACAGTTCATGAATCAGCATATGATTTTAAACAAAAGCAATTGCACCAGGAAATCATGAGTTTTATATATGTAAGTCATGCTTTGGTAGCTGATTTGTGTAGTATGCTACTACACACGGTATATCTCCCCCTCCACACTCACAGAAAAGCTCTTGCTCTGAGCTCAGCATCTCAGTTCATAGTCATGAGTCAATATTTGAAGCCTGCGAGGCTTTTGTTTGCCCTTTCACTATCATCTCCAGCCGCTCAATTACACTTAACAGGATTTGACACAAATGCCAAACACTCATGATTTGGTTGTCTGCGCCGCTCATGCACAGCCGGCGATCGGCGCGATGTGTCAGACCGCCTCCACCGTCAGCATCATGAAAGGAGCCTTCAGTTCCTGGTGAATTTTCCACCATCTAATCGGCAGCGTGGCACGGGCTCCGATAATGTAGCCTGGGCCTAGAAAACCGCACTTGGGTAAACTGAGGGCTTGTGGAAGAATGCTCCATTGCACTCCAATCTGTAGAGGAAATGTAAAACACATGAGATGTGAAGAGCGAGCAATTACCGTCTGAGGGCGAGCAAGGGTTAAAGAGATACTCTTTATGACTCTAGCAATGCTGAGTAGATTGAAGTAGAAGGATTGTCATTGTTCTCCAAGTTATAATATGCTACTTAAATAAGAGTAAAGTCTGAATTATATATAGAATTTTCATGATTATAACTGTGAAGAAGATTTTTAGCTAAACCGGGTCCTTGGTGATTCATGTTAAGCAAGTCAGTGGCTGCATGATTTGAGATTTTAAAAAGCCACATTAAATTAAAACTTGTGACTCATGACAATATATTGAGTTCTCCCTGCTGAAATAATTTCATATGCTGGTTAGTTAGGTTTTGATGCTGGTCTTTTGCTGGTCCTTTGCTGGTTTAAGCTGGTCTATTGCTAGATTTTGCTGATCCTTTTGCTGGTTTATGCTGGTCTTTTGCTGGTTTATGCTAGTCCATTGCTGGTTTAAGCTGGTCCATTGCTGGT
>JAUMHP010000043.1:20170127-20203346 GCA_032361065.1 Enteromius trimaculatus | reverse complement strand
TTTGTATTAAAATAAGTCAGACTATCTGCCATAAGCCTGGCTTATTTGGTAAACTTGTTTTATGGAACAGGCCCTGGGATCATTTCAGTTGTGTTGCAGTCTATGGAGCTCTCCGATTTCATCATGACTTAATTTGTGTTCTGAAAATGAACAAAGGTCTTATGGATTTGGAACGACATGAGGGTGAGGAATTAATGACAGAATTTTCATTTTGGAGTGAACTAACCCTTTAAGAGTCACATTTGTTAGTATGCTAAGTATGCATCCATCAGACAAACAGTAAAAAAAATCAGAACAATTTGTTGCCAAACAAAAAAAAATGGTCACAAATGGCCACTGGATCAAATCCATTCTAATATGAACACACCAGAGGCAAGAACAATCGTCTCCTTTACAAACTCTACAGCTCATTTTGTTTTATTACTAGATGACCACACTTGAATTAAAGGTAAGTGGGACATGACAAGTGCTTAAACTACACAGTGAAGTAAGTCAGAGTCAGTCCACTCTGTGCTCGGGGCCATTCAGAGCTGCTCTGTTCATTCAATAAAGAAAAGCCATTACCATCCTTCCCTGTCAAACATTCACTCTAGAGTTGGCCGGGACTTTGGGCTTACAGAAAGCCTCTTTTGATTCCTGCTCGAGTCTGCCTGACCCACGCAGGCCTTCCCTCTTAGAGTTAATAGTGCCTAAAAGGCAGGTGAGGGCTTCTGAGGAAGCCATGCCAATACGAAGAAGCAAATAGCCCTGAGATGAAATGGGCCGTGACACCACAATTCAGAGTATCTATTTTATAGGCCTTAAGAAGGAGAAAGCAGTGATCAGCTGTCGCTTTCTGGAATGACTGCAGATGCTGCTGAACTTTCGGCGGTTTGCGGATTCCTCTTATGATTCATTGGTTTCATTGGAGTCCATCACGGGCTTCCTTGTCCCCAAGCGAGCTATCACTTATGCTATCACAGGCTTTGGGGTTTACCTTATACCTCTCCAAATATGAGCTACAGAATGAAACATATGGCTCGAATGACTAACGCAACGACGATACATTAGTCGACATTTATGCACCTTCTCAGAGGTGCCAAGTTTCTGAAAGTGACCCCTCGCGAAAGGTCACATTTGGTTTTGTAGCAGCCATCCAGCGGTTTTCTGTAAAACCAGAAGCACATTATGTGTATAAATTATTAGTCTGTGAATATTATAGTGTGTGCTCCGTGTCCCGGTGTCCTCCCTCAGGGGCCGTGGCAAATTGGAAAAGAGTCTGGTAGCTCGTATTTCTGGAGAGTGGCACACAAACGCGGAGCGTGATGGGTCTTGCAGCTGGACGGCCCGGGACTGAGCTGGAAACTCCATCAAAGATCCAGCGCGAGGTTTCTGGCAAATCACGGGACGACTCGAAGCATCAGAGGAGTGTAAGATCTAAAAATGAAGGACTTTTAACAAGCGTTGTTTAGGGTGTTGAAGAAACCCATGACCCACGTCTGGAGAATATTTTAGGCACTGTACTTATGTGACCCTGGGGCACAACAGTATGAAGTAGCACAGGTATATTTGTAGCAATAGCCAACAATACATTGTACAGTATGGGTAAGAAATATTTTCTTTTATGCCGAAAACATAACACTTGTCTGGATGTTTCTAGTGATTCTGATTAGCGGGTTTAGGTGTTTTCAATTAGAGCTGGAGCTAAACTCTGCAGGACAGTGAGTCTCCAGAAACAGATTTGGACCGGGGGTGTCCTTTCCTGCTCCTGGAGGGCTGGTGTCCTGTAGAGTTTAGCTCCAACCTGCCAAAACACACCTGCCTGGAAGCTTCTAGTAATCCTGAAGAGCTTGATTAGTTGGTCCAGGTGCTTTTAATTAGGATTTAAGCTAAACTCTGCAGGACAGTGCCCTCCAGGAGCAGGAATGGATGGTCACTGATTCATTCATGATTGAGTTGAGTTGAGTTGTGCAGCTGTTACACTCTGAACATACTTTGAGAATGCAAGTTAGAAGACAGAAAGCTTGTTAAGAAGCTTTTTGCTGTTATTTTTACAGCAATCTCAACATAGAGGAGGCACAGTTTGAAGATATTAAGTTTATAGGATTTCATGCAGTTAGATTGTGAAAAGAAATTGCTAGGTACAGTATACTTCATGTGTTCATGATGAATTGCAAAACACTATAATGTGGGTTATGTTATAGGGGAGCATTATTACATATGAATTACAGATGCAGCTACAGGAAGGCATTTTTAGGTTGTGCTTTATTTAACGTGTCCAGAGTAAAGTGCTAAATAATGTAAATTACCTGGATGTACTTATTATATGGTTAGGGGAAGGATTAGGGTGTGGTTTAGGGTTACTTGCATGTAATTATGCATAATTAATTGTTATTATAATAGTTAGAAAGTGAAAACATGAATGTACATACTTTGCTTGAGGCAATGCACATGCATTTGATAAAAAGAGGGGATCCTTAATTTCTGTTGTGTTTTCTAAAAGCTTTGCTCAGCATCCCAATGATTACACAATTCCCAATCTGCAAAAAGCATGCTATTGCGTCCAGAAGCTCTTACAAATGCCAAGTGCCTTTCTCAAACCACTAAAGCTTCATAAACGTCATGTGCTGCTTTTCTTTTGTTTCTCTACGGAAGAAATTAACATTTTTGTCTGGAGTACAATGCACATTGTACTGATAGTTTTAAAAATACCAATATGTAATTACATTTGTGGCCGCTTAACGCAACGTGGAACCAGTTTATGTTTGCATGAGTTCACTATACTCAAAGAGTTATATTTATAGTCTAATAAAGAAAAGAAAGAGCACTGTATTAGAGCTGATTGCTTCTTTAGCAGTGAGTGATAGGCAGAATGAGCCTTTAACACTGTTTCAACCTCCGTTTTGTGGGTTTCTTCTGGGAGTTGGTATATTTTTGTGTGTACTTCTGGAAACAGCAGACTTACACTGGTGCGCTTTGTAAAACAAAATGAGCGCAATTTATTACACTCACTAGATTGCAGCTAATTAAACGAATTAAGCCTAATTAGATGATACATGTGAACAGCCAGTCTAATGAATGCCACTTGACCATGGCTGCATTACAAATATGCATTCAGTCCTGCCCTGCTTTATAGCAGCCGAAAAAGGCACGCGAGTCCAAAAATCACAGTATTCATAAAACTGTTCCCTGAGATGTCATATTTGAAAGACTAGTAAGTCACATGACAGGATTTCATTCATATTATACACATTCACACTGAAAATGTACTTTTTGGATGGTCGTGGAGTATTCAAAAGAAGTACTTACTCAAAGTGTATGCAGTGTGTAAAGAGTGACAGATGAGAAGCTTGATGTTCTTAATATCTGTATCAGTGTTGCCCTCTAGTGGAGCATGTGAAACATTCACTCCATGCACAATCCGAACAAAATGTAAACAAATGTATTTTGGACTTATCGTAGGAACCCCTAAATCAGGAATGTCCAGTCCTGCTGCTGGAGGTCCAAAGGCCTGCAGAGTTTAGCTTCGACACAGCTGCCAGAAAGCTTCTAGTAATGAAGACCTTGAATAGACAGGTGTGTTTTATTAGGATTGAAGCTAACTCCAGGTGCAGATTTGGATGCCCATGCACATCTTTTTTACAGCATAAGACGTGTTTCCATTACAGATATGCGCAAAGCTTTGTCGCTATTTGATCATTGGCGATAAAGAAGTATTGCGGAATGAGTACTGCGTTGGTTTCCATTAAGACAGATTTTGGATATATTTATACAAAGGAGGTGTATGCATCTATCTTTACTGAAGCAGCACGGATAGATACTGGAAGGCTGGAATAAACACAATTTTGGATTTCAGCCATGCCGTAGTAGTATAATTACTGTAAAACGATTCTGGAGGTCCATGGAATCATTTAAAAATCATTAAACAAACTTCAAATCAACAGGAAGCCAGTATTGAAGAGATACTAGAATGCATTGTGGTACCAGTCTGAGAAAAAAAAGATTTGAGCAAAATTCAACTCTGAATCACATTAGTAGCTAAAACAACTTTAATCTAGAGGAGCTGAGGACCATCACATTTATACCAAGCTGAAGGAAACCTCTATATCATCCAAGCAATCAAGCATAGACCTCAGTTTGAAGTTGTCATTACAGTTCAAAGATACAACTGAGGGTCATCAACGCAAGAATGACTTGGCTTCTCTGTGAGGTAGCATATATAAGAAAAACAGAACAGGGGGGGCTATACACGAACCTTAAGGAAACCTAGAAGAAACAGGCCATGATCTTATCCATGAATAACTGCACATCTCACTGAATAATCAGCAAAAGTAGAACATACATGATTCAGTACTATATTTCTCGCATGACATAAAAATTCTGTGAAATTAAGTCTGAAAAATACAGAAACTGCATCTCAAATGTCTTCATTTTTGTCTAAGCAGGCTGAGCAATACGTTTTACGGGTTTGATTAGAGCAGTTCACCCAGTGTTAAAATCAGTCACCAACATCATCTAATCCCTAACTACATGGAGAATACTCAAAGACCTGTGTCTGCGAATGGGACTTATAAACCTCTGAAAACCTAGAGGCAGACAGATCGTTTATAGAGCAAGCATAGCCGCCGACTGACTCAAGGCCCAAAGCAAGCCCAGAGAGACAAACAGTAAACATAATAAGAAAATGATCCGAGGGCCCTTTATTCTCTATTGCCAACTCACACACCACCTCAAGACAACGCCAAATCCAGAGCGCTTGAGCGTAGATTCGACTACAGTTTGGTTTGGTTGAAAGAACCCCCAGAGATAAAAAAGAATAAGATATATCGCACACTAGAGGCTTCTCAGGGCAACAGCTATCACCTAATTTTAAAGGTTGTCAGCTTTCCTGTAGCTGGATTTGTAGAGCATGGTGCTAGCAACAGCAGTTTTCTGACAAATGCTGATTAAGTGGACATAGTTTATCAGTATGTGTTTTCTGGGAATCGAACTCATGACCTTGGGGTTGTTAGGCCTGTGATCTACATCACCAAAGCTTTGGCAGGAGTGTAAGCCATGGTGTTGAACTGCAGTATAATATGCTGGAACCGGAATCAAAGATACATCTCAGACACCTAATCATGACGTGATGACTATAGCAGCACTTAGATATTTGGCTACTGGCCTGAACTAGCATGACTCACACTTCGGACGCAGTGCAAATGTACTGCAAGTGTAATTCTTCAATCCTTTGATTAGAATTATAGATTTTTCCCTTAACAATTTTATTCCGATATATCAGCCCAGTCTCAAGGCGTTTCATACATATACACACGACCTCACTCGTACAAATTCATGTGATTTATCGTACGTTATTTTTTTACGAGTTGCCAATTCGTATGAATTTGTACGAATGACATACTCCCAACCCTGCCCCTAAACCTACCCGTCACCGGGGGTTTAGAGAAATCATGCAAAATTGAGTGAGGCTGTACGAATTAGCATGAATTTGCCACCTCGTACGAATACATACGAATTGGTCGTGAGACTGTGTTCAATTTAATGTTTTTTATAAATTATAATTTCACACAACGAGCTTTTGCACCACGTTTCAGTTTGTTTGAAATTGCCATGAAATACTGTACCTTAAATTTTCGCCATTCATGGTTTATGTTCAAAACAGTAAAACATCTTGTTCTTCTATAGCTGTAATTCAATTATAAACAAACAAATACATTCTGTATGCGTACGCGAAATACATTCCATTTGCAACATATCAATTCACTGTACTTTCTTTCTGACATGAACGCTACCAAATACCAATAGCCAAACACCAACTTTAAACAAATTATGATTACTGTTGAAAAATTAGCTGAAGACATGATTTGTAAACCAGTGCATTTTGACATTTGCATCTGATAATTAGCTCCATATGACTTTTCTGGTGTTGTAAACATGTTCATTAGCTAGTAAGCATTACCAGTAATGCAAAACTCTCATTTATACACAAAACCACCACCAAGAGTCACTTAATATACTTACTCAGTCAGGAGCTTAAGAGCAAAAAAGATGACCAAGCTATTCATAATGTTTGTTTATTTCATATATGCTCTTGTTAACAATATCATTAGCTTTACTGCACTGTAGGTGGTAAATTATTAACAAACATGATGAGAGTTCAGCTATATATATATATATATGTGTGTGTGTGTGTCCTATAGTCTATATCTTACAGGATTCAAAAATCATCTGTTTTTCTTTTAAATTATATCCTTTTCACAACACATACTTCAGTCACGAGATTCTTTTATTTTGGCTGCGAACCACAGCTTTAAACACCCAGAGTACAGTCTGTGATCTCGGTGTCAGATTTCAGTCCTCGTATGCACTGTAAAGTTGTTTTTGGCAAGTTGCGAGATCCAGCGGTGGGGTCATACATACAGTACAGCGAGACAATTTCAGGATGATATGAACTAATGCGTTTAAATACAAAGAGGCACAGCATCGTGACAAATGGCTGAGTTGCTGAGAATGGAAAGGCCATTATCATGTTTTTAAGCACAGAAAGGCTGCAGAGAGATTCTGTATCTCCACAGATCATTTTAAAGATGATATGTATCAAAAGTGACAAATCTGACCGACTTCTCCACCTTTCTTCTGTGGAGCACAAAGGGTCTGAGCAGTGTCAGCAGTTTACAAATCTCCTTTCTGAGAGCCTATAAATGAATCCACAGCGTTCCACCGTGATAAATGTGTGATTTATAAAGCGCGTTTCATACCTATCACATCAACGTGTGAGTAATCTTGGGTAAATCTTTCACTGTGTCCCAGTGTCTTCTGCACATTGGTTTCTTCAGGCCGTGTCCTGTGCTAATGATGATGACATTAACATCTGCTTTTGAGCTATTTGGCTCAGCTGAAGTTTATTTGAACCCAGGTTTAAGGGCAGAAATGCTTCCAAGTGTTGAAATATTACAGCGTTTTGGCACACACCTCCACCTCCAATAAAGACAAGATTTCATTGAAATACTTCATTATTCTGTGTAAAATCCAATTCGCTCAAGTGTCCTCGTTCTTGACATATAATTCACAATTCATGTTGAAGCGTCTCTAAAACTGACGAGGCAGCACATACATACAGATATAGCTGATGCCTTCAATTCAATCAGTCACTTTTATTTCTACAGCGCTTTTAACAATACAGATTGTAGCAAAGCACTGAACATTTTCAAATAGAACAACAGAGTGATGGTAATGTATAATGACGAGAATTAAACTTGAAGATGATCACTGGAAATCAGGTGTCCCCAACTAAGCAAGCCAGAGGAGACAGCGGCAATGAAATTACTCCTTTCAACTTTTAGATGTCCACATTCTTATTTCCCTCTCAAAGTCCACATGCACTGATATTATGTTGCTACTGGTCTGCATCAGCATGCTGCAGTGTGTATTAACTGACTGAAGCAGAATGAAGTCAGGCCACAATTCATCCTGTTGCTTTTTCTATGAAGCCTAATGTTGGTCTGCTATCCAAGACATCTATGATGTGAGAGCATCTTTCAAAATCTGGTGAAATGTGTCATTTCTGCACCACTAGCAGAGTCATGGAGCTGAATGCCAATCACAGTCAAGAAACGTGTGATTTGGTCATTTCTCATGCTCATTGCATTATCTCTACAACACCTTGGGCACTAATAATGAATAAAACACTGTGAAACAGTAGGAAGTGGATGGGTTTGTAGTCGCATGTTATATTTCAGTTGGCAGTCCTTCCCCTTCCCGTCTGATGATTTGTTTTTGCAGACTGTGACTTTGACTGAGACTGTGGCTTTTGGGATCAATCCATCTTCGGATACTTTTACTCACACTCTAAGTACATGCAATTTAACTCCACGGCCCTGGAGGTCAGATTTCCTCATAAAACTCACCTCCTCCACCAGCAGGCGGAGGGAAAAAGTGTAAGAAATGCAACCGTTGTGAAAGTGAAAGTTTTTCATTAGCATCCTTTACATGTTCAACCACAACAGACTCACGCAGCTCTTTGCTAGAAGATGCATGACGAATGAAAACAATATTTGTTCTAAAATCGGCTCAATGTATCATCTTTGGTACCCTCAGACCAGATGGAATCAAGTCTGTACAATCATGCACAATTTTCAATGAAATCGATCAAGCAAAATCCACAGGCTGGCTCTGACTTCTGGCAGAAACCTGCGCAAAATTCATGTTTTCAGCGCGTTTGAGAAGCAAAACTGAGTTTCATTCTTGAGTTTGATTTCCACGTGCGGTCGAAATCGCAAGAACAAACTCTCAACCCCGAGTGAACAAAGCTCCTCTGCCAGAAATAATGTCTAAACAACTGTCTCGAAACATTCAGTGCTCTTTTTATTCTGTCTGGAGTCAGATCACTCGCTTCCTATTTTTCTTTCATTTTTCTGTTAAAACTTGCCAAAGCAACGCTTCTTAAACAGCCCAGTACGCACACTTATTAAGGGGAATTTATTTTCCTTGGATCCGCAGAGAGTCGGCGTGTTGGCCCGGTCTTTCAGACATAATTGGATACAGCACTGATTTGCAGAAACTCAATATCTGTCACCGTTTGGTTTGTCAGCGAGTGAAGCTATCCATGTGACAGGTGTGTTTGAGTATGTTCATAGGACGTCCATCAGGACGGTAGCTCACGTACACCAATCGCAGCGTGCGGACGGCGGGACGCATCGCAAGGACGAGCGCCATCCACTGTAATAATAGGCACTCTGTGTCAGAGAGGCCGTGCGAAAACAAATTAGCCCGGATGATTAATGAATGAGACGAACAGTTCACAGACTGTCTGCAGAGATGGGACTCCCAGTCAGAAACCGCGGCTGCCCTCAGAGCTGACATGAACCGGCCCCGTGTAAACACTGCTCTCTCGGGGCCCCATCAATCTGACACGGTCGCCCGTACGACTCCCGCTATCTGTGTGTCCTGTAAAGCCGCAGTCGTGCCACTCATATTACCAGCACAAGATATAGTAGCGTCCATTCATGTTTAACACATCAGATGTGTGCCGGCTGACTGCTTCCACTGATCCTTCAGGAGTAGAAATGTGCATTTAAGTACTTTAAACGCTGGAATTCACCTCTGGTTACACGGCAAAAAAGGTATTTTTCGTTACAAGTATCTCTCACCCTCATGTTGTTGCATAACCCTGTAAAAGCTGTGCTCATCTTCAGAACACAAATTAAGATCACTTCTGACTCCATAGACAGCAATGCAACAAACATGATCAACGTCTAGAAACAGCACGGAGAGCGGTAAAACAATCCATTTGACATCAGGGTTTTACCGTAATTTTACGAAGCATACTTTTTGTATGCAAAAGAACAAAAATAACAATTTTATTCATCAATTCGTCTCCTCTGCATCAGCGCATTGCACTTTTGTAGAAATCCACTGAACATAAATACACCGAACGCATCACATGGATACGTTTTCATTCAGATTAAAGCGTAACATTGAAAACATTTCCATGTGGTGTTACTGACGCCGAAGGGTGTACGCTATTTCCACTACGGTGATGCAGAGGAGATCGATTGTTAAATAAAGTTGTTATTTGTCTCATAAAAGTATTCTCGTAAGTATTGTAAAGTTACGGTTGAACCACTGCTGTCACATGCTATGTTTCTGGACGTTAATGGTGATTCCACTGCTGTCTGTGGAGAGCTTTCAGAACGCATCAAATTATCCTGATTAGTGTAAACAAAGCGTTTACAGGTTTGGAACGACATGAGGTGAGTAACTAGCCCTATTAAGAAATGTATGAAAATGAAGTTTTTGCTTACGTCTACAAATGGGGCTAGACACGTGCCCCAGAAAGGAATTTAGTGAACGCTGTCTCTTGAGGAGGGCTCAGCTGCTTTTGCAACAAATTCCAACACTTTTATTTCTGCGAAGGACGTCTGAAGGATAAAAAGCAAACTACTCAGTCAAGGCCATTCAGACATTTAGTGTTGCAATCAGGCTTTTTTTTTATATAACTGACCCGGACCTGGAGTCTGGTATGGTTGCTGGGAATGTCTTCAGACTTCTGTATTTCTGTAGGTCTAACGCCACATGTCTTCAGTTTCACAGCAGTCTCCGATCATCTTTAAATGACATGGTTGCCTGATTTAGATCATTTGACTGTAACTGTAACTCATAGTACTGTTGTAAACGCATGTGTCTTTGTTTGTATCATCACAGTTGCTTTGAAACCCATGAAACACGCTTCTATTTCCCCCCCTCGGTCTGTACCCGTGACTAGCGTCATTGCAGCAAAGCTTATTAAACTGTAGTCAGCTCAGCCGAGCCGCTCACATTAACTGCGCTCATCCATGAATATTTGGACAGATTCAGTAAATCTCCTGGCGGGGCCAGAGCACACATTACTCCGATGATAATTTGTGGTTTTTGTGAATGTTCAACAGTCAACATCGAAGCTCCTGCAGCGCTCATTCCGCTAAAAACATACAGGAAATATTTGAACTCTCCTTTCCCCACATTTCCTTTGGCTCTCTTTAGACAACATTTCTTTTCTGAGTGTGTTATGTAAACTCGCTCGGAAACACAGGAAGAAGAAATATAGCCTCTACTGTAAGCTGAACAGTATTAACTGAAACATCAGCGGCAGCTTTTCAACAGAATGTGGCTGTGATTATTACATTGTAATATTTCACTATTCTCTTGGTTACACTTTATTTTAAGGTGGCCTTGTTACAGTGTAGTTATACATTAAAGGACTTCATTAACTCAGTGTAAATGTTTGGTTCAGGGCTATATGGAATTATGCATAACGCATTGTTAATATGTTAGTAAGTGCACGCCTAAAAGTAGCAATAAAGCATTACCAATCTCTTCATTCTGTGTAACTACTGTAAGTTTCAGTGCTCAAAGATGATTCAAATATTAAGTTTAGGCAAATATAAATCAACTTTTTGTAAGACAAAGGGATGGAGGTGATGCTTTTTAGTAAATAATAACTTTAATATCATTCAGAATTGTATATTTTTAATGACTTTTTTTTTGGTCATTCTTGGAGAACCAAAGATAAAATGCATTGTATTGTCGCATCTGAAATGTTTTGTTTGTTATGTATTTTAACGAAGGTGAAATGATTGGAGAAGTGTTGTAACTGCGTATGCATTACATCATGTCACACGGTGCATTAAAACATTCACTGCACATCTGATCCTGCTGTAACTGTCCTTCTCCAGGGTTTAGAGATGTCACTCCTGCCAGTGTTTTGACAGTGTGCTGCATCTTTAAGCTGTGCACACAGACAGAGCATGTTTCGCGTTAAACAGCTGATAAAAACCTTGTGGCTTGTGAATAAAAATAGAACATAACCCCATAGTAGTGAGCCAGTCCCGCCTGACATTTTGGGGCAGTTCCACAATGTAACACTTTCAGACCACAGCACCGCTGAGAATAGCAGGGGTCAACGCTGACGGTCGGGACTCTTTTTATCTGAGTGTGTTTTAGCGTCAGACAGCAGTGTGAGTAAGAGCGAGGCGGCATGGCAAACAGGATGTGTTGGCCAGGATCAGGGGCCAGACTAGCGCCCTGGTGCGATATTTCAAGCCACCGGGGAGAATTTCCATTCCCAGAGGGCAGAGCTGATGTCAGAGCGCACCGTCCTGCTGACGGCTGAGAGACGGACACCCTCTAGAGCGCACACTGTGAAGTGCACTCAGCTCATCCAGAAATGTGCTCGAGATTGCTCCTTCTGATGGGTTTTTATTACATACAGTAGCACATACATCTATGGACTGATAAAGTGAAATAAATGCATTTAGTCCAGCTGAAATATCACCTTTACATATCTAACCCTTTCACAGTTGGATGTTCTCCTCTCAAATCCCGATTTTCCATACTCTCTGTATTATTTTTTATTTTCATTCCTTTTTTTACTGTGTTTTTTTACAATTCTGAAGAGACTGCTTTGTGTTTTGGGAGCCAAAGGTAATTTGTGGGAGAAGTTTTATATTATCCATGCCTGTGTATTTACAGCTATTGTTATCTGTTGTTGGCGCTGCCATGCAGTATGGGCGAATTTAAGTGCACCGTAAACAACATAGTTCAAAACTGCAAATGTGAAGATTGCTACTGATTGATACTCCCTGGCCTCTCTGCCATGTGAAGGGCTGCAGGTTTTTACTGTGCTGCGGTGGAGGCCGGCTCCTGTTGGTAATGAAGGCCACTGGGGCCGTGAGGGGTGTGGGGCTTTGGATAACTTACTCTTTTGTGTACACAGAGCAGCACTGTGTGGGTGTTTCTTCAACTATGGGCACTTTTGGCCCTCCGGACTTAAAAAAAAAAATACTCTCTTAAACACACTTTTCACGCTCGCACTAGTTTGATTAATTTGTCTACTAACAAAGTACAACAGTGTACAACATACTTTTTTTTATGTCACCCCTGTCTACATTTTACTAAACTACACCTATACACAAAATCCTGTGCAGTTTCCAGCTGAAAGATACACTAGTAGCAATAAGTAATTATAGTTATTATTTTTGTGCAGTTGCAAAACAGTATGCTATGACTTCAAAACACTTTTATCATAGTGCATGGTTTGTGAACTGTAGTGTAATTTGTAAACAGTGCACGACATTTGCATCACATAACTATCTTGACATAGTAAATATGCTCAGAGGCGCACCCGGTACAGCACTAATAGCTATGTGAAATGCTTAAGTACAAGTTCTGTGAAAAACCATTTCTAAAAAGACTTGTAGAAGCAAGATAAAATGTACTTTTGTTAAGTATCGGTTTAATGGGTTTAGATGGCATATAAAAACAACAGCATACAACTGAAACTCTAAGTGCCTGACAAAGTACCTGTTATTTAATTACCCAGTTCAGTTTATTATTCAAGATTGGCGTCTATTTATACATTTAGTAACAATATACAATATGGAGTCCATCCCAGCATCTCTGGACAAAAGCCTCTGGATGCATGACCCCTAAAAATATAATGTAATAAAAATAAACGGCGTAGAATAAAACTTTGCTTAAATATATAGCATGCAAAGGTAAATATTCAAGACATTTCTGTTAAAGCATGGCTTTAAGAATCCGAAAGTCTTTTTCAGTCAGGATGGGAGTATTTGAGCACATCTGTTGTAAATGATTTAACATAAGAGATGCTAGTGCTGAAAAGCAATGAGCTATGAAGCATTGCCTTGTCTGCTTTTAGAGCTCATCATTCAATTCAGAGTTGGAAAGCAAAACTGACTTCGGTATCCTAATTCACTCTGCCATGTGCTAAATTATGACGATGATATCAAAAGCTGCTGTAAGGTTTTCTAAGACTCTTGGACTTAGAAAATCCTTAAATTAGTTTTTTTCTGTGCCTGCTGCAAATATATTTTAATAGTCACTGAAGCTCTTTGGCCCTTCAAAAGCCCTGATGTGTGCCAGTCTTATTTTAGCTAATCTTATTAAATTATATAAGTGCATTATAATTAAGTACATTACAGGACCTTAACATACTACAGTATGCACTGCATTTTACAATTTTAGAATCGCTATTAAATGTTTAGAAGAAATCAATATTAAATTACAAAAGGATACATTAAACTGCTTAAACACACTAAAGGCTTGAAACTACTGATATTCAGGCCTTCCTTGTATTTTTTAGCAGTTCAGCTTAGGAGTATATAAATGAAATATTTGTGAGGTACGCTTAGGTTTTTGGTGGCCATAAAGAAGCCTCATGGTCGTCTTGAGCAGTGACCGTGATATGGCCGTTGTTAATGTAGCACAACCTCCCTCTTCCCCAGCTCCTGTTCAGGAAATAACTGAACCCCCCCCTCCCCCCCAATCACACAGCGAGTGAAATACTGGATCTGACTTTTCAGATGTGGAATTACAGCGTACTTACCCCAGAGTCAGAAGAGCTTACTACCAGAGTACTGGGAGTGTGAAGCAACAACATGTTGGGTTAAGGTTAGGTTTAGGACTAAGTTCAGGGTCAGTACCTAGTTATTACCCAGTTATTTTTACTAAAGTTTTACTAAAATAAGTACAAAGTATATGCAGTAGGAAATAAAATTCAAATGATTTCCGTCCGTGTTCTGTGTTGTGCTGTCTTTAATTAAATAAAACCAAGAGTTAAGCAGCTAACAAGCATACAGAAACTGACCTAATGTCTCAATTCAGACTGACCAGACAGGCCAGTTCGAGATCCATGAAAGCATGTTCCAGTGCCTGGCACACAAAGCACAGTCCATCTTTCAGAAAGAGACTCGGCAAAGCCAGCAGACATTCAAGAATTTCAGATTTTATTGGAGCAGGTTAAAAGGTGTTTTATTGCATATGTAATACAATCCTGTACAAACATAATGAAAGGTTAACTCTAATTTCCAAAGACTCCTTGAAAAGTAAAGGGAGAGTGACACATGCAATATTGATACTACAAGGACTATTTTTCCAGTGTAGCGAACAGCCATTCCTACTTCCATGTTTAAAAATAACGTTTGCCAGCAGTCTGCTTGTTATTCTTGGAAGCTGTGATACAGATTCTCTTATCAAAGCTTGCCTTGCACTGACATTTAGTCCTGTTGATGTTGGCACATCTGGGTTTGGGTTCAAGCATAGCTTGCGTTTGAGCGCTGTGCTCTTGGGTCTACCTCAAATTCTAATATAAATCTACTTCATTTATTTATTATGCTTATTTGTGTATATTCTGTTGGATTGTTAACATTAACCCAAACACAGGTCCCTACCTGATGCTTAATGCTTAAAATACCTTTAGAAACAGCCTTAGCATTCATGCAGTAACCAGTAGGAATCATTTTACATCTTGACACTTGGTCAGTGGAAGGTATCTCTTCTGACGTCAACGCTATTGTTGATTGAGAATGCATGAAGAGGGTGATGACTTTGATGCAGAGTTCTTTCCTCTTTCCACATCATTATTGGTACGTAGCAGCCCAAGTTGTCACTGTTAAATTGTAGGGGGCACTATTACACATCTCTGTAATAGTACAGAATATCCAGATCTAAAAACAAATGAAGATGGAGCAGGAACAAGCAAAAGAAGCATCGCTTGCGCATTGTGAAATTGCTAAAAAATACTTTGAAATGATTGAACAAAGACACGTGGGGAAGATACACACAAAACATCATACAGACAATAAAGCACTCATGCATTAACATCACCAAGTAAAAATTAGAGATATTGTACGGAGTGCCACAAGGCTCTGTCTTAGGCCCGCTGTTGATATTCATTGCTGAATGTGTCTACTGTGAATACAGAAGAACTATAAAGTGCTGACATCTTACAGGTTGGCAAGAATTTAAATCTGCGTGGTGGTGGCATGTTCCAGCCAAACTCGAAGCTTGTCAGTCACCACAGGAAATATTTTGGTTCTTTCTCCTAGACCTTTCCGATAGTAAAAAAAAAAAGAGTTTGTTTATGTATTGATGGTCACTGGGTAAGTAAGAGTCTGTCAGATGTTGAAATTGAAACTTGTGTAAGTCTGATTAAAAGTGGTTTAGAGGTCTGCCCGGAGCACCCACGTCGCTGTAAATCTCAGGTAGGGAGATACCATGGTGGCATTCATCTCTGTCCATACCACACACCTTTCAATACCTAATCCTGTCTGAGAGAGTCACGCTCACTTTTTCCAGTCACTTCAAGTTAACCAGTGTAAGGGATGAAGCATGATTTAGATATTTATAATGCCCACTCTAAGAGAACCGCACTGAGATGAATTACATTACTTCACTAACTGCCTGGTAACAAGACACAATTCAATCAAGCTATAAGATGGCAGAACCTATACTGTTTATGCAACAAAACACTGGGAAAATGTATTACGAGGTTGATTCACTGAATAAGGAGGTCTCGGTGGAGTCCTTCAGCGCGCTGGGCAGGAAAGGAACAGTGGCACTCAGTGTGGTTAAGTGCTTATTTACCAGACCACACCACCAAGAGCAGGCCTGTGTGGTCTGACAGAGGAGATATGAATGTACAGTTCTGGATGGACAGAGTGCCTTTGGAATCGTCAGTCTACTATGACAGTCCGTCTGCTGACTGCGCTTCTGTATTTCACTTGTTTGAGTAAATTTGCTCTAAAAACTCATTTATAATCTAAATCATGATGATTGGTGATGTTTTATATGTGAATGACATTAATTAGGGGTTGTTTACAAGGCAGAGAGCTGAACGCATTTCAAGTCAAGTTCAAGATCATTTGCGATTTATAGAACTTACATCTGAAACAGAGGCATGCGCGTGTTTTCCGTTCGCATGTTCATTCTATGAATCCAACATATGCATATCTGAGGAATGATCGTAAGATCAAAATTAGGATCATTCCTGCACGACATTTTATAAAGGAGGCTTTATCACCTTTTGTATAATGGATACACCTGTTTTTTTTCTAAGGTTGCAGGTTTGACCATTATCAATGGGTGGAACACACACCACAGAGTTGTTTAAGAAACCTGAAGCCCTAGATTGCATTAAATAGTCTCTCGTTTACCCCACGTCCCCACTGAGATCACAGAGCAAGATTGCATTTACTGCACACCTCCTGCATCGTCCGTCAGATGTGGCTCTTGGCAAGCTTAAAAAAACAACGAATCTCTGATGCTAGAATGCAGGAATAATTGGTAGTCCAGATAGTTAGTCATGCTTCAGCTCCAAGCAAGCACAACTGGAAAATTATTTATTTAAAAGAAAGCAGAACAGTTGGGCCTTGTTTCAGTGGATCTATTATTTTCAACAACGTATGTTTTTTTCACTTCATTTGCTCCAAGGGACCTTTTATTCATTAGTGCTTTGTATAATGGACACCAGTCCAGAGCAATAGCAGCAAATGAATTCATTGCTTGACCCTGGAGGCTGAACAGGGGGGTTTCGTCCCGCACCCTGGAGATTCATTTTGCCTAACGTATTCTGAAAGGAAAAGCCTACTGGTAGCCAGTGCAGCTTTTACAGGGGTCACAAGTGTTCTGGACTGAACACACCCAATCTTTCAGTGGCCCGCGCACAGTAATCCTGTCAACACATAAGTTACAACTAGTCCCGCCTCTATGCCCATAAATTGGTTCGGTTTAGTTTTTAAACCAATTGCTGGAGTAGATCAGTTCAAGGAGCTTGAAAACATCAAATTCCTTTTCTTCTAGTGGTGGGCGATAACGCAGGGAATTCATATTTTTTTTACAGGACAAATAAATAGTTCTGGTTGTGAAAATATTCACACTTACATCTACTGAAATATCTACTAGTGGCACAGTTACAATAGTGCAAGACTTCATAAGGAACTGCATAAAAGACGCAAAAGGGTGAGTGTTTTGCTTGGCCACGGGTCTCACCACGGCCAATCAGACAACGAGGCATGGGTATACGGAGCTGGCATGCATGCACACCATTTCCTTATTCCTCAACCCTGAGCTGGACTGCAGCCCAGAACCTGTTTGGAGCAAAACCAGCTGCATGTTCAGTGCATGCAGACTAACCATTTAGGTTGGCAAAGAGCTAAGTCCTCCTGACTGGAAATTCAGCACAGACGACATACGTGATTGAGGAGAATGACTGCTCCAGACCTGTGCTGTCCATCCCAAAACTGGATACGTTTCATGGATAAAGGTCATAGTGGAAAACAGATGAATTGTTATCCACACAGAACGAGAACAGTGAGCCTGGGAGAATACAAGATCCGTTTACTCACATCACGCTTCATGATATCAGCCACTGTTGTACTAAAACCCCAATTTTCATTTGATTAAAGCTTCGTTAGACACGACATACAGCCCAGAGCACCTTATTGCTTTTATATTAATTTTTTTAATATATATTAAAAACTGCTCAGTTTATGAAGTGAATTCAAAATTTATGAATTAACAGTGGAGCAAACCTGAAATAATTTCACACGCAATTCTGGTAATCAAAGAGAGTAGTAATTACGTCTTCAGCGGCACAAGCGTACGAGTAAACACTGCAACTTGCGTCATTTCTTGAGAACAATATTCCTGTTGAGCCTGAGGCACAGAATAAAAAAAAAAAAAAACATTCATCATTTCAAATAAACAAACTACAGGCCATTATAGTGGCTGCTTGATTTTCTTGCAATAATTAGGCCATTGGCAGACACGGTTATAATGGGGAAAAACTAGGTGTTAAGAGGCCTTCGGGCTACGAGCGGTGACCTGCAGAGGTGGTGGTTCGCTGGAGCTGATAAACAAGTAAACGGCAAACATAACCCCAGACTCGCTGCTTTTAAGAGGGATTTACACCAGCAGATTTCCAGGGCCACCATCAGCACTGACAGTTTAATGCGTTTGAAATGTTGACTGCTTCCAAAACAACCTTTGGGAAAGACTGCTGCTTGTTATTGTTTGCCTGCACTGATTCGTTAATCAGCTCGCAGCATTGTGCGGAGCGTTATTTTTAATAGCGTGTTAATGCCAGGCCGTCAGACGGGAGGTGTGTGAGTTCAGCCCAATGCTGTGACTGGAAAACACTGACATCACCAGCACCAGCGCACAGACACCTCTGGAGTGACAGGGTTTCTTCCTCTCCGTGTGGCCACACAGCACAGGACAAAGTGTCATTTCATGTGCTCTCCACAGAACACTTTGGGTTTGCGTGTCTGGAAATTAGGCTACGAGGTGGCAACAGAACACCTAACCCTAACCTCCCTCTTTCACAGGTCAGAACTCAAGTATTTATGCCTGTGACATTTACTGTGGAAATATCCTCTAGGCATCAGATTGCTCTTTGCTGAATTTGTAGGAAAATTTGTACGGCGAGGAGATGTGGCATCAGGGGTTCAACCGTTATGAGAATACTTTTTTGTATGCAACGGAAACCAAAATAGTGGCGTTATTCAACAATTCGTTTCCTCTGGAGCTTTGCCTTGCTTTGCATGCAAAAAGTGTTCTCGTAGGATTAGCGGATTATTTTACTTGTTACTTTGAATTATTTTTCTCTTCGGAATACATTAATACTATCATTACCATGTTTCTTACTTTAATTAATATTGTTCAGTCGTGAAGTGCTCCATGCTAAAAGCTTAGGTACAAACAATCTGCCTCTATATCTAAGATTGAAGTTGTTTGCTGGAAACTCATTCAGGAGGGTTATCTGTGTAATCAAATGCCCTCCTGAATAAAAATGCAAATTATCCATGCAGTTTGTGGTAGTTTGGGTTAAATGATTTAAATGAAAGCTGATTAAAGTCTCTGTACCTCAAACAGTCGCAACATTCAATCGTGTTACAGTGGTATCACGTTATTCTTCATTAACTCTTATAGGTTTGAACTGATGTAAAAGTGGGTTTTGGTAGCCCTTAACCTTTGACTAACACTGTGTGAATGTGTTGTTTCTGTTCTCTTTTCTGGAATTGATTTAGTTTGTGTTTGGTGACTCGATTCCTGAGCCAGGCTCCGAGCCTCCCAACGCAGCTTGTCTCTTCACATCTCCCAGCCGGACTTCAGGCCTCGTGCTATGCTGACAATATTAATTACAGACTAATTAGAGCAAGGAAAACAGAGGTTCATATTCTTATTTTGACTGAAAAGGTAAGCTTATTAATCTGGGAGAGGGGCGAGGAGGCTGAGAGGAAGCGTAAGCTGAGAGTAATGAAACAGCACAGCTCCTCACAGTCCACGCTGCTGTTCTGGAGAAAGCCCTCGGTGACAGGAGACACATTCCTCCACTTGAGTTTGTGTGTTTTGGAGCCTGTCGGGTCTCAGCCATTGTTAGAGCGTGACCAGGCCACCGGAGTAGGACTTAATTACACAAACATCCAACCACATGACGTGATTGACATGTAGAATTCTCTTAAATGCCTGATACAAAGGTGCGGACCGGTAATGTGTTATGACAGGACTCACTCCAGGGTGTATCAACATATTTCCATGGAGGTCAAATATCTGCCTGTAAGGAAGCAAAAACCTGCTTGGTTTGGTTTCACACTCTAGAATTATGCAAATAAAGAAACCAAGCTTGGCAAGAAGCGATTAGAAGGTAATAGGGCCTTTTCACATAATAATATTCTCATAATGTATCTGCAATATTGTTTCTAGAGGTTTCCTTCCAAATGGAACCCAAATAGTTAATAGCTGCGTTTCCATTCCATTCAGATTGCGCAAATTGCGAATTAGCTTCTTCTGTAATGATACGCCTCCTCGAACAAATATAACCAAAATCTTTCTGCTGTTTATGACAGGTCCTGTGCTCCAGGCTCACACTTGGCAGGATGCGGGTTGTGCACTACCACAACTGCATGTGCCAGCCCAGCAGCTTCCATTGCTAATGAATGGGAAGGCTAATAGATAGATCTCACTGGGCAAACCAAGAGGCTCAAAGAAGCACTTTCCCCCTGTGAATAAGATAAAGAGCCCAAGGGTGGAAGTGCTTGGTCTAACAGAAACAGACGAACTGCAGGGTGCTGAAAACAGTCTGAAGTTTGCCAGGCTCGCAGGCGCTGTTATCTGGCGACAGAGCACAGTGAAACGGTACAGGAAATCTCTGATTGTTGACTTCTGGTACATTCACTGATGGAATGACGGCTTCAAAAGGAACTATGAAAGAAAAACAGCGCCGTCCGTCTCTTCTTCATCTCAGGAGGCCGGAAGGTACGTGGGTGTCCATTGACTGAACAAAATGCCTCCATTTGTTGACGTCTTTTATTTTGATCTCTCTTTATCTTTTCAGATTTGGATACTGAGTCTGAATGAGTGTTTTTGTGGCAGAACGCAGTCCTTTGAGATGCTAACGTCTCTGCAGACAGGCACCACCAATTAACAGGTGAACATATGTTGTGCTTTTAACATGAACCCTAGTATTTCAGAGATGCAATTGTAATATTTGGTTTCCTAGTGTCTTTGACGTAAAAATAGAGATGATAGTTAAGCATAAACCTTACTAACTTTTTCCTCATGGTGCATATTTACAGTATAGGTCACAACAGAACCAGCATCATAATATTACTAATATTATATATAATAAATCACTACTTAAAGTGACTTTGTAAGTGCGTATTTGACCTAAGTCACTTTTCACAATACAGACTGCATATAAGCAGTTTTTGGAATTTTCACTAATTTGTCAACAGTACACTTTAATGAATTGACATAAATACTGTGATCTGATCAGTAAAGAGATTGAACAACACGTTATTGTAAGACAATTTGTGTTTAACTATAAAATTGATTTTGAAAGATGAGATTTTGTTTTAAAAGGACTTAAATCACAAATCTTATTGCTATTGGGTGGCGCGCCACAAACGACAAATGCAATGGAAGACATCAAATATTATTTCCAAGTGTTTTGTCCTTGCGAATATGTCACATGGTATGATTTCTGCCAATAATAACACATATAGGCCTAGTTGTAGTGTATTATAATGGGTTAAATAAGAGAGCTTAGCACCCCCCAAAGGAATGTCAACTGGGTGTGTGAGCTGATGTTGAGATAAAAGAATTTTAATAAATACCGTACTCTTGATATTAAGCTGTTTCCGTGAGTTCTTAGACTTATCCTCATCCCAGTAAGATGCAACATATTCAAATAGGCCTTAATTCCGGTGGCCTTCTCCCGCTGCTCTGAATCCAGGCCATTTGCATGTGCACAATACTAAATATTATAACTTTAATTTCAACAGTTCGACATCATTCTCGAAACATTTCAAATTCATTCTCATAATATTTTAAATTTATTCTCGAACGAGACAGTAAAATGCAGTCGTTAATCTAGTAGAACACAGTACTTTAGTCTCTATAGTGAGGTCTAAAGTCTTACTTGCCAAAATCAATAATGTGACATGAATACTATTAATTGCATCCTACAATCCTTGTATTTGTTGCATGCTTTGCATGATATGGGAACTTCATTCAACACAAAGCTCAGCAGACCTCGGTGATTGTTCGTGCAAGCTGAGCTCTCTTCTGGGAACCCAGCTTGTATGTAGTTCCAGGCTTCATTGAAGTATCACCATTTTACACTAGCCTGTCCAGTGAAGCTGAGTCAGAGCGTCTTTGTAGCACACATAGGGGTATATATTTAAGCATTTAGGGCATTTGAAATAGTATAGGTCATCTAAAGTGAAATTGCCCCTTAAAAGCACCCTGGGTATGATTCCGTTTCACTCAAAACTCAAGAAATCCCTGGTAATCAGCCTCATGTGTGGCTAACCTCACTTTATAGGGGCTCGTGATGACAGACCTCAGCTGCTTTCTGGAAACACTAGGTTCAGTCTTATGAAACGGAGTGCTTTCAAAAACTCAGAATGATGAGAAAACTAATAAGAGCTCCATAATGGACATGAAAGATCACTGGGTCAGCGCTGCATACCCACATAGCTTAATATTACAAGATATTCAATATTTATTGGCACATTGGAACTAAACTTGTTTTTGGGGTCTCTAACTTACATTCCAGCAGTAAGTTACCAGTGCTGCTGAATCTGGTTTTACTGTCTGTTCCATATGTTTGTAAAACATCCACCAACGAACCTTATCTTGGCCAGGAGCCCACACAAATCCACATGAACCCAGGAGAGCTATGAGACATGCCATCCCAACTGGCATTTCACTAAAGAGCCGCAGGAACTCATCTTCCCCGGTGACCTGCCTCTCAGGCGCGACATAGAGGTCAAAACTAAAACCCTGCTGCCTTATCCAAACAACACTGCGCGGTTACGGATGTCATTTATTCTTCTATCATTCCTAAAAGCAAAAGGCGTTCTGGTCTTTCATGTTTGTTGGAATGGAGGACGAGACAGAAACACGACCTCCACAGACAATTAGGTTCCTCAAGAGAGGAAGATCAGAAAAGCGTGAGATGCTGCAAAACACATCTGGACTCCAGTCCCTTGGGGATGGATGTAGGATGGAACGGGTCTAGACGAAGATGAGGGTGGAGATGAGGAAACAGGGCCTCCAGGAACATGATACAGCATCCCACTCAGGAAAAGAGCCCGTTGGGCTAGATAACCCAGTGGATGTGGCCTAGCTTGTTTTATTAAGGCATCATGTTTAATTCATGGAGCCTCTCTCTAAGAGAACACATGTGGCAAAGGCGCCGTCATATTCCAGAGATCCGCTTCCACAAATGAGTCCCAAATGAGGACACCTCTCGGTAACCTAAGGGAAATCCATACGGATGCTAATGAACATTTGGATTGTGTCAATATCACATTTAATGCCAAGTTTGGGAGGTCAGGAGTTATGTGTGAATGTAACTTGTCTAGAGTGTCACCTTAGGAAGTCTTTGTTGTCTCATGGACCGACTAATATCATTATCGTGGATCACAGTGTTTTATTTGTTTGTGTAGCTCCCACTCTACATTGCAGCATCCTCCAGACATCTCCATAAGCACTTCCCATTCACATCTGGCTTCTCTCTCTCTCTCTCTCTCTCTTTTGGGACTGGACTCTCACTTCCTCCCGGTGGTCACATGGTTGCATTTTGACGCTACTTCTGCATTCCTCTAAAATCACATTTAGTCCTTTTGTGTTTCCTTCAGTGGTCAGAAGGTGCATCAGCTGTCGCATAATTTCTTCCCAGCCCTTTCTGGACATGCCATCTCAGCAGGGTGTCTCCTCTGACCGCCTGGGGCCACCTGAAAGTAGAGGAAGTCTCCAAATAAGGTTCTGGCCCCAAGGGTTGGTTTCCAGACAGGCAACTGCCATGCGGCCTGTGTGTGGTTTTGATATCCGTTCTGTTGCTCTACAGGAAGCAGAGGTCAACAGCAGGAGGAATCATCTGTTGATCATCTGGGATGCAGAGTTGCTGGACCCCAGTTTTGCTACAGCACACAAATGTCAAGAGACCAAAGAGGATGTTTTCCATCAGCTGGCTCCCAAATATTGTAAGATACATGGCGGTAGACACCATTAGGTTGCAATTTGAGGCCATGGAAGTCAAAGTGATCCATGTCCATGGAGGCGACTCAAAGCACATTCATTATAGTAGAGGAAGAGGGGTGCCTGCTAGGATCCCATCAGCAGAGGTGTCACATCTGCAGGAACGTGTCTGGAGTAATGCACCAAACTCAAACGGTCAGAGAGAAGATCTTCTCAAGACAAGCAGCTGCCTGGATTGAAGAGAGATATGCTACATGTCACCCAAACGTGGTTGTATTTTTCCCTCAATTAGGGGAGGCACGATAGATCAGTGGGTTTCCTCACACCAAGACTTTCTCTGTGTGGAGTTTGAGATGCTCTTTGGACAATCCAAAAACACAGTATTGGCGATAATAAGTTGTATAGTTGTACCCAGTTGTATGAATGTGTGTGAGCCATGTGATTGACCGGTGGCCCCCTGATGAGTGGTTTGGGGAGGGGTGGGGGTGTAGTTAGTGGCGTAATCCATTATTTAACTAAATTTAGGCAATATAATCACACACACTGAGCATGCGTGTGTAATGAGCCTGGTTCTGTCAGCCAGTGCCAGACCAGACCAGGTTTTAGACTTTATGCACCAGCAAGCGCTTTATGGGTCGTGGCTGTCAGTGCTGCAGACATGTATATTTTCAGAAATCTCATCAAAACCTTTCAATCCTCAAGGCCAGAGTAAGTTTAGATGTCCGTGCAAATATAAGTACTGTACATTTACCTTCTGTCTAAAGTGACAAAAAAAGTAAATACATACACAATTTAGATCATATGCATAGACATTTACAGCAAAATCGGACTGGTACTAGAGAGCTTAGGGATGGCAAATTGCCTTGGTATGATTTGAGAGTCCTTCGGGAGTGTGTCTTTTTACTAAATGCTTCCATAGGCTGCCGGACTCCAGTCCAGAAGCAGACACTATTAATATCTGCGAAACCATCCCAGAGTTTTTTCCGAAGGCAGTGGTGTCTGAATATGTGCTGAGTTGGTTTGGTTTTAGCTGACCTGTAACCAGTTTGACTTGTCAGGGATAGCAAAATTATACTAGTTTCCATGCACATCTCAGCAAAAACAGTGTTTCTTTCTTTCAAAGTTACAGCTCAGGTAATGTGTGGATGGATAGTGCTTATAATATAAAAAGCTAGCAAAGGATTAGTGTTTTAGGGTCAGTAATCATAGCAGAAAGCCCTCGAGATCTTCCCCCAGCTCCCAGGATGTCTCTGAACACTCTTTTTCTTGTTTGGCTCTTGTTTTAAGGGCCCGTGTCTCAAGACATTCCCTATCACATGCCTCCTCCCACGCCGGCTCCCTAACTCTGATTCACTGCCAAAGCAAACACTTGTCCATGGGCGGCCAGGAGTGTGTTCCCATGGCAACAGCATGAGGGCCCAAACTCCGGAGCCGAAGATCCAGATCAGTAAAATAAACAAAAGGCCCAATTCAGAGGAACCCAGGAGCTTTAGATGCAGGAGCAGCTTTCTCCAGGACACCCGCGTGAATGAACGAGAACTGTTCGCATCAGTGCAGCAGTATTAGCACACCCAGTCACTCAAGAAAAGCCCGAGAGACAAAGACACTGTGTGGTAGGTGTTATTACCTCTTTGGACCATCTTGGTACCTCTTTGACAGTTATGACTGTGGACTCTTCTTGGACCAACATCTATAGTCCTGAAGCAGCTTTTCCTATCAACTAATTTGATTTTGGAGTTAGAGCAGGAGAGTACACAAACTTATGGACCATGGCCTTCAAGACATAAGCCAGTACTTCAGCCAAAACAGTGAGTTATCCAGGAAAACCGGAGGGAAAATGGCGGTCCTCTTGTCCCATATTCATTGAGAGGCCATGGATCTCCAGTGGTACACGTTATAGTGAATAATAGAGTAAAAACTGACATTTGTTTAGTATTATTTGAAGAGTGTACTCTGTGTGATCGTGCTGCCGTGACCTACTAGTGTTACTGCAGGGTTATGAGATGAGCTCTGGTGGAAAGATGGCCTCGGTCCACCTCGGTCCTGTCTGAGAGCTTTATGAGCTGTCCAGATCTGTCTACTCAGGCTGTTTTAATGCCATGACTCTGAATACATTGGGAAGGGCTCAGACCCATACCGGTGTAATGCTTACACCCTTACCCTATAAAATACCACCGTGAACACACACAAACACTCATGCTGTTCAACCTCACTTATTTGCTCAGTGCAGTCATACAGTAGACACCCCGACCAGGTTATAAAAGCTGCATTGTACTATATATATATATATAATAGTGAAAATGATGTCACTGCAATATAATAACTGCTAAATGCTCTGGCCTAAGAATGGTATCATTAACAAATGTAACATAACATCAATTGTTTGGTTAATTAATAAGATCTAACAAGATTTTCCCATGTGCATTTTTAGCATATTTGACCTAAACGTGTGCTGCTCCAGTGTTCTGTGCCTCACTGTAAATGTGATCACTGATATCACGCCAGAGCAGCCGAACTCTTAATCAATGACCCCTGACTGCACCTGCCCTCAGCGCTGCATGCTGCTTTCTGTCACTCACCTCGTAACGCTGACAGCGCTGCGCTATGAGCCGCTAATTGCTCCGTGCTCTGTTCGCGCTAATTGTCTATAACTCCAGTGCTTGTTGTCATTAATTCCTTGTAAAACCGTGTCATAAACGCGGAAGCTTAGGAACAAATGGTACGAGTGTTTGTTTGGCATTTGTCATTCGTGGCTTCCGTTAATTACTCGCTTTCAATAAGGCTTCTGTTCAGGGTTTTGTTTAACCTGCGATGCTGAAAACCAACCATTTTCACCGCTTTACGTAACATGCTTATGTGGATATTTCATGACCCTGCGTCAGCTCCAGGACACTTGATCAAGTTTTAGCCTGATAGTCTCACAAAAAACGACTTATTTGAAGAGGTTATTTCAAGAAATATCAGGTCCCAAATATGGCCGATTATTAATAAAAACCTTAATCCGCTGCAAGCTTATGTTCATCTGCCTCTGCTTTTTAATGCCACGTCCAAATCTCTGTTTCAACACAACTGTAATTATAAAATGAAGTACTTGGTAATATACTTAGCTAATCTGGTGTGACCAGATATTATTTTGAAAGTACAATGTATAAATATGTATTTAGGTTCACAGAAATCCCAGCAGGAATGGGCATTCAGGTATATCTCACAGTATATCTCATAGTAACGTTCTTCACTTACAAGCAAAACCTGGAAATAATGTCAGCTGTGAAACAGTAGTGCGTGTTTTATAGCTACAGCGGGACGGCATGGAGCTGCTTTGGTCTATAAACGTGCAGCCGTGTGCTCTGTGGAGGGAGCGTATGTCTTCAGCGCTGGCAGTGCTGTAGATCTCATGCAGTTAGTTTGACTGCGTACAAACAGCGATGACGTACGGCCCATGTCAGCCGGGTCAGAGCTCCGCTGAGACGGCAGCAGTGTGGGTGTTTATAATGAGCAAAATAATGTGCGCTAATTAACAACAGCCACGCTAAACAGATGTCTGATCTCACTAACACAATGCAAATGTCTGGAATGGCTGAGATGAATTAGTCAGGTTTATGCTTGCTACATGAACACATGTACTGAGGCTGCTGCTCGTACTCTGGGTTATTGATTCCAGCAAAGCTCTATCCCTAGTGTACTTCAGTGTTAATTTGCTGCTCATTAATAGTTAGTGAGGTAGTTGTTACGTTTAGCTATTGGGTAGGATAAGGATGTAGGATATGTGCTAATAAACCGCCAATATGTTACCCATACCTCGGGTCTTGTAGACATTAAATTTCTTAGTATTCCTCCATTGATTAAAATATAAAAGAACGCCTGTTTTCTAGTTAATTTCTTGTAAAAAGCATATAGGGTCGCTAGACTCAAACGTAAATGCTACATTTCTATATCTAAAAACTCTTTTTTCCTTGTGGGAACTGGTTTGAATGGCTTTATGCAATCAAATCTAAATGTCACTGTCATTTGATGCCGGCTGTGCTGAATAAGCGTAAGAGTAATTACTTAGTAATAGTCATTGTACTTACATGAAATAAAATGTACTTATCATGTAACTACAGTTTGTAATTACGTAGATGTTACAGACAGCTACTGTTACACATGTGTAACAAACACAAGTTACACAGCTACTTACACCTAAACTCGACACACTTTATTTTAAGTAGCTTATGTCTGTTTACTTGAATTTATAATTATGTGGTATAAAGTCTGCAACACATATGTGACAATCTTTCGGCTACATGAGTATCTGTGTAACAGACTGTGTAACAATAGCAGCACATCATTACAAACGGTTCCATAACTTAGTTACGTGGTAAGTACATTTCTTTTATGTAAGTGCAACGGCTTACTAGGTAATTACTCTGTATTACAGACACCTTAAAATAAAGTGTTACCGCTGCCAAAATATTAAATATGAAGTCACTGGAAGTTTTGAGAATATAGTTGAGATTGTCAGTATGAGCCGTATGCTCAATGTGTGTGCTCTGATGAGGACAGTGATGGGAAAATCATCTGCTCAAACTGAACTTTTCATTTCAACACGTAATGAAATATGCCTTAATCTTAAAATATCAGGAGAGTGTTTTGCTGCCGCAGCATCCGTGCTGGATATATAAAGACCCGTGTCACTAAAGACCCGAATATGTAATAACGACTGGCGAAACATTCATTCATTTAAGGGTTAATAATAGTCATGCTACTGGTTAAAAGTGAGAATTGCTCCCTAAAAGTGTTTCTTGAAACAAAGTAAACACTGACTGAAATAATAAAAATGAGATTTAGTCAATTTCAGCTATATTTCAAGGCGATTTGTAGTAAAATAGACTGGTTTGGGTTGAGAATCGGAGTTTGTGAGAGTGTACAATAATCCCTGATAAAGGATACGCACTAGAAAAACCTCAACAACTCTAATGAAACTCAACAATAATGAGTAGCTGTAATCGTACACTCCATCGCAGTAATCACAGCTCGTTTCAGATAAACAATCTCTCTCCAACGCTTCACCCATCAAAGATTCCTTTAACCTTGACTTTATTAGCACACAGCACACCTCTCAAAGCGATATGTGGTCGGCCACACACCATTAATGTGCTTCACGGGCAATTTTATTAAAGAAAACGCCAAACAGAAAAGCAGCCAGTTTATGGTGGATAATGGAAAACATAGCAGCGGCTGGATTTGAAGCGAGGCAGTGTGTTTGGTATCGCTCCATCTGAATTGGCCCAGTTTGAGAGTTGAACTACATACGACTTCAATCTTACATTGCAATTTCTCCCTGACTGATTAGATGCAGCAAATTAAATATCTAATGGCCGTTATTAAAAACCACAGTCCGTGTTGTAAAAATGCACTGATGTGGTTTTACAATGGCTTTAAATGCATCTCGGCAGTTTCAGAGTATGGCGTCACTGATAATGCGCTGCTCTTGGCTTTGGGAGCGAATGCCTCTGTTAATAATAAAACTTTACAAATCCACCATCAGGTCTGCAGAACAGAGCAGGTTCCTCTAGAACCTCTATCCTTTCCACCATGACTTCTAGTCGTTCTCCTTGTTAGCCGGATACGAGTCAATGGTGAGGAACAGTGTGAAAACCCAGAGAAAACATGTGGTTTGAGCCCAGGTCCAGCGCAGCGTGTTTCTGGAATGGCTTCCAGCTGTGTTCGAGCCGCTAATGGCACCTCAGCTCCGGCTCCCACCTCCCAGAAAACCAGCGCTTTAGTTCTCCACTACTGTAGAGGACTCTCAGAAACACGTCTCTAAATGAAAGACTGGGTGGGTAATAGCGTCTTACGCAGCGCTGAAGCACCAATAGAGTTGAGAAGATACACCTCCAGATGTTCCAGGACCATCTTGGACATATTTTGGAGTCTCGAATAACAGGTCGACAAGCGTTCAAGGTCTAAAAACACTTTCATTCTCTTATGAAATGCTTTTTTTTTTACCTTACTTGCTCAATGATTCCCTCCACCATTGATTTCTCCGGAGTGACGCTGATTTGCGGCGCTTGTATGCTGTTCCGTGCTGACGTCTACTAACTAGATCACGGTACTGTACCTTTACAAGACCAGAACCAGCCGGTTTATACATCGATAACTTCACATCAACCCAAAGCCAAGGAAGCCTTTCGTTGTTCCTCTTGAGAATTCTCTATTATTTTGACTATTCTTCCTTGTTTTGTCCTTTATGCATATTAATTGTTTAGTATTTATTGTCTTCATATGTTCTCTATATTTAATGTCTTTGTAATCTATTACTCCCCTTCTCCTGAGGAGATAACCACACAACCCTCGACTCTGTTATGATGCGGCGTGACTCAGTGTGTCTGCTGCTGGATGTTCTCTCGGCGCTCCCATCAGGCCTTCAGCTGTATTACACTTAGATTAGAGCTCAGACTGATCCACGGCCGTCAGAGCTATCGGTCCTCACGAACAGCAGCCTGCCTACCGTTCACGAACCACAGAAAATTACAAGCCAAAATGAAAACAAGCATACTAGTTCATTAACTAGTAAACCTGAGTAACGTTCAACAATATTTACCAAGTATAGTTTCTATTTAAAAGTTTATATATTTATAGGCCTGAAAATATATATTCGCTTTAATTAATACATTTTTTTCTCCATTTTGAAACAGTATAGTAATAGCACACTTGAATGATTTTCTCTCTGACTGATGAGGTTTCTGCAGCTCTGACTCGTGGCTATCTGTGCGTGTGTGTGTGTGTGTGTGTGTGTTTGAGGTGATATCTGCCTCTGTACTGTAGCCTTGACACTGAAGCAGAGGAGTGTTTCTCAGGAGGTCTGTGCTCATCCGTCCCTGTCAGTGTGTGTCTGATACGGAGCAAGGTTACACACCTTGTGTTTCTGCTTCCTGTGAAGATGACCTGTATCAGACACCCGGTCTCTGACACACTACCAGCTCATAAAAGTGTGGCGTTTTCAGTGTACTGCCTAAAAACTTAGACCGCTTGAGACATTTTCTGTTGTTGGCAAGGATGTATTTTAACTGAGCAGAAGTTAAAAGCAGATCTGTTTGGTAAAATGCATCACGGATCCTCTGACGTTCAGATCCTATGTATTTTTATCATGCGTCTCTAGTTGCTTGCGCTGTGTGTGTGTGTGTGTGTGTGTGTGTCTGCGGTCCGCGTCGGGTTCCTGGTGTTCATTTATCTGAGCTCACGGCAGCAAGAAGAACGAGGCATCGCTGTAACACGTGTGCTAAAGCCATCATGTGTGGATGTAATGGTGCGCAGGATCTGTGCACTTCAGAAGGAAATGAAATACTCGCTCGATTTTCAGCTCGCTTCAAACACCCACAGACCTGATCTCCTGCTAGCAGATTTATGAACGTTATTTAGCATATTATAAGCTAGAGCAATCTGGTGAGAACATACACACGTCCATCTGAACCACAACACACTGTAATAACAACCTCACACGCCACATATAAAATATCATCATATTTTCTGTAATAGCTGTTGTGATAAACAGATACACAGCGCTCATGAGAGCTCATGCTTTCTGCCTGTTTAAAACGTGTGTCACTGTTATACAGCAATCTATTAATATGATACAGAACATATCAAAATGAATCATGCTTTAACCGTGTAATGTCACACTGAATATGAGTGACTTTGCACAGAGGCGGTGTTTTTAACTAAAACAGGTAAATGTGAATGTTTTTTTTGTAGTCAATGGTATAAAGTCAGATTTTTACATTTCTTGTCAGAATTGTGTTATAAACTTGCTTTTTCTGCTCAAAATTGGACTTTATTACTCGCAATTGCAAGTTTATGTCTCAGAATTCTTAGAAAAAAAGTCTGAATTGTGACTTTATATGACACGCTGTGAGTTATAACGTCAGAATTACGAGATATTGAGTCACAATTCTGAATTTATAACTCACAGCTGCAAGTGTATATCATAATTCTGACCTTTTTTCACAAATCAGTTTGTGAGAAAAAGTCAGTGTTGGAAACAGGCTTTCATACTACACAGAAACTCTCGCTAGTTGTGTTCAGTGAAGCCTCCTGTAGGCTCGGCTGTGTGTGTGTGTGTGTGTGTGTGTGTGTTATGGTCAGCTATCAGAGCAGTTTATCAGCGGGTCCTGCAGCACTCACTCACTCCCTGCAGACACACTCGGCCCTGAGTCTGTGATAGCCCTTCCGGCTGCCCGCAGATAACCAGCAGCTCCTGCTGCATCTGTCACCTTTATTAACATCACATACGCCTGGATAAAAAAACAGGCAGCTTTGTGAACACATAAACAGCTGCCTATAGATACATAAACACAAAATGTGGGCTCAGTAAGATATTGAATGGTGTTTAAAGATGTTTCTTCTGCTCATCAAGGCTGCATTCATTAGATTAAAAATCTTGTGAGATATTATTTCAATTTAAAGTAACTGTTTTCTGTGTGAATATATTTTAAAATGTAATTTATTCCTGTGATACAGCGCATCATTCCTCCAGTCTTTCAGAAATCATTCTAATAACTTTGATTATTAAAATATTAAAAAAGAGAAGCATTTATTTCAAATGGATAATAATGTTCAGATCTGTTACAGTAGTTTCACTACTGTTCAGAAGATTGGGATCAGTACATTTTTATTCTTACTTCTTTGAAAGAAATGAATACTTTTATTAACCTCTTTTAAATGAACAAAAAAGTCACAGCATAGATTTACATTTTAGAAGTGTTTTATATTTGGCAAAAAAAAATTATGTTGTTTTTTACTTGTTATTCATCAAAGAATCCTGAGAAATAAATAAAAAAAAATCAATGTTCCCAAAAATATATTTGTCTGCACGACTGTTTCCAACGCTGATAATTCCATAATGAATCATCATATTAGAATGATTTCTGAAACATTTTAAAATATATTCACACGGAAAACACTTACTTTAAATTGAAATAATACTTCACAAGAATTTTAATCTAATGAACGCAGCCTTGATGAGCAGAAGAAACATCTTTAAACACCATTCAATATCCTACGGAGCCCAAACTAAAATATTTTTGTGCATCTTTATTGGAGAATCTTGTAATGTGTGTATGAGGTAAAGAGCAAATAATTTGAACATAATACTGATGTAATAGGAATGATTAACAATATCAAGAAAAGTTAACACTGATCTCGTTTATCTCTTCATGTAAGCACACGCACAGCTGCTGAGCAGACGACGGTCATATGTTGTGATATACTGCCCTCTTGTGGAGGAAAGGTGTAAATATGAGTACTGTTATTTCAAAAACCAAAGGATCCAGGGATTAAATACATTAAACCCTTAGGACCAGTTTCCCGAACAGGGTTTAAGACTAGTCCTAGATTAAAATAAATGTTAAGAGCTGTCTAAACTGGAAAAAGCTT
>JAUMHP010000043.1:20156600-20168121 GCA_032361065.1 Enteromius trimaculatus | reverse complement strand
TCATGAGGCCTGATGTTGGTGATTTAATGAAGTCTGTTCGTTGCTGTTGTAGACATCAGAGGAAACACAACCAGGAACTCTCTGTAGTGAATCCTCTAAACAGCTGCTCTACTGTAGTGTACAGTATTTCAGCTCAAAAGCCTGAATCTCATTCATTAAACACCTGCAGCTCAGTTTAACTGATGATAAATCAGCTCAACAACACTGCACTGTATTAATAATGAAATCAATGTGCATTTTTACATTGCAAACACTCTTTTTAAAAAAAATGACATTTATGATTCTGATGACTTTGTATAGTAGCAGTAATTAATCATGTCTTGGAGAGGAGTGTTATGACTGGTCATATTCTAGTGCAATGGCTATTAAACTACGCTGGCTTGTGTAATGGATTAAGGATATACTAATGATGTAAATAATATAAAATAATTATCCAATTGTCCAGTCTGATTGTCCAGTTATTAACGTTATTTTTTTCTGTTGCACTGCAAAGCTTTGTCACAAAAACAAATTCCTCTTATGTGTAAACATACCTGGCAATAAAGCCCATTCTGATTCTGATTCTGATTCTGAATAACCGGACCAAAAGTAAAGTGAGCGGCATGTCTTTTTCCCGGCCTTTTGTTTGTGTTTTTGTCAGTTTTTATTTCATGTTTCCCATGGACACCCCGTTCACTCCCAAATATCTCCTCCTCCTGCTGGAGAAGGGGGAGAGATCGTTCGAGCCTGTTTCTACATGTAGCTACCTACGCCAGCTTTCCGGACAGCACGCTCTGTGCTTTTTACCACCGAAGCCTGAGACCTGAGCACAGAGTGCCGCTGTCCGAAGATGGCTGTCGAGCGGATTTCACCGCCTTCGTGGAGTGGACACTGGCGAGTAATGGATCGGTGTTCACTGTCTATCCCGTGGATGATCTCGCCACTCCAGACCCAGAACCCAGCCCACCATCTCCCCGCAGTGTGGAACCCCTTCCTGAGCCCACCGCTGACGCCACGGCAGAACCCAGCGCTACCGACGAGCCATCGCAAACAGAGGCAACAGAGCTGAGGTGAGCTACAGAGCCTGAGCCGATGACAGCAGACCAGCTGCGAGAGTCGGAGTGGGAGCCCGCCATGGTGGGGATCACCACATACAGCAAGAGCGTGGAGTGGAGCTCTGCCCACCGCACCATGGTTGAGGGTGGGCTGGCCGATCTGGGAGAAGGACAGAAAGTACTGAACATTCGAATGACTCCTATTCCAGTTCCTCATGTGCATCCTCCAGTACCTGCATCATGCACAAAATTTAAAAACCCACCCGCCCACCCTGTCATTCCCATGCTACCGCTGCCTGCAGCCAGTCCCGTTGCTCACCTTTAGCCCACTGTTCATGTGCTGGTCTCGCCACGGGTCTACCAGCAGCCATCGGTGTCATGGCAAGGGGATCCCTCAGCTTCGCCTCCTACCTCCGAGTCCTGGACTCCTCCTAGTCCCTCCGACCCGTCGGCTACACTGGGCCCCCTAGCTCCCTCCTCTACGCCATGGCCCGTCTGTCCACCAGCTCCGCCAGGCTCCATCGTCCCTCCGGCTCCACTCTGGTCTGTCGTCGACCATCCTCCACCTCTGGACTCCACTCCTCTGGCTACGCCTCGTCACTCCGTCCTGCCGGCGTTGTCAGGCTCCTCCATCCCTCCAGCACCGCCTCAGTCCTCCTCCCGGTTGCCCGACCATCTCCTAAACCTCCTCCTGACTTTTCTTTATGTCCCCGGGTTTGTTTACGCCGTGAGGATGCGGCTTCCGGAAGGCGAACACTTGCTTATTAAAAAAATGCTACGGAGTTAATCTTTTTCACATTTCCTTGGTTGCAACACAGGGACCTGATTATAGCACTTAAAACCTGGAAAAGTCAGATTGTCATGGTACGTCACCTTTAAAACAAGAAAACATATCAGCCAATGAGGCAAGAAAAATAATCTTATTCAGCGTTTTTTTCTTACACCACTAGCAGATATGTTTGATTTTTAATTGCTTAATAAACCTTCTGAAAAAACAGCATATGCTGGTTAAGTATGTTCTGATGCTGGGATAAGCTGGTTTTTGCTAGTGCTTTGCTGATGTAACGCTCAGTGCATGGAGGAGGCAAGATAGTTAATAATTCAATAATGTTTAATGAAATAATAGATTGAGAACTGATATTCTCCGTTAAGTGATGAAGAGAGCGATCTCCAGATCTCTAGTGTTCTGGTGGGTATGGTGATTTCCTGATCACTAATGTCTCTTATTCGTGACTCTGACTCTCAGAGTCAAACTGCATGCATGATTTGTGGCATAATGTAACTGAAAAAACTTTTATTAAAGCAGTAAACATGCTCTATTTCAATAGTATTCTTACACAGATTCAACATATATATGTAAACACTACTTGCTGGTTTTATTTCTGTAAACTTACATTCAGTATTAATTTGTTTGTATTTCTTTCTTTCTTTCTTTCAATCAGTTGGTAAACCTAATATATTGCGTAAGATTTACATGGATATCAAAGTGGTAAAAAAAAACCTATATAAAATTATAGTTGTTGTATTGAACATTGTTCCACAAACATTGTAAATAGAATTAAACTTTTACTGAACCTGACGATTCCCTGTAAATATGATTAACTTTGAACTACTTTTTTATCTGAAGGACTGTTAATCAATAACAAAAGACTGTAAACAGGACGCTATAAAAGAGCGTGAGGGTCTGTGGATATCAGAGCAAGAGCTGGACATCAGTGAAGAATGAAGGCTTGGTTTTGTTTCCTGCTAGTAATGCAGGTAGATGGAGGACTCGCTGAGAAGGAGAGTCAACATCTCAGCTCTGAGAACAGAAGACAGAGTCCACCTCAAACAGACGCTCAGAGAGATGAAGCTTCAGCTAACAGCCAACAATACTGTGATGTGAGCTTCTCTGAGATCCACGCAGCACTGAGAGAGCTGACCGCCACCGTTACAGAGCAGAAAGCCAACATCAGAGCCTTAGAGACACAACTGAGAGAAGAGCTGAACAAGAAAACTGATGGTATGTTACCAGCATATTCTTTTATCAGTGATCTTCAGAGTAAAACACCGGTGAATGAACAGAAGGTGGCAGTATTCTCCTTCCAGTAGATTTGCCATCTGCCATTGAAATGTAAAGGTGCTCCAATCTATGTGTTCAGATTCCATTAAAACCACTATAAAAAGGAAGACTGTTCTAAATTGTGAGCTTGTAGCGTATATTGTACATGTATATATGTATCTACAAGTATCAGATCTGCAAAAAAAAAAATGATTGGGACATCCCTAATAATAAGCATTTTAACCATAATTTAACACAATCCTTATTCCTTCACAGAAATTTCTAATCTTACTGAGAGTGAGAGCTGAGTAAGAATAATAGAGGTGAAACAGTATGTTCAGTACTGCAGATGTTGTTCAATCACAGACAGAGAGATAGCATTTTCAGCTGCACTGATGGATTCTGGAAACAGTGGAGACATCGGTCCTTTCACCGCTGAAACCACACTAACCTACAGGAACGTCTTCACAAACATAGGGAACGCCTACAACCCAATTACAGGTGATTATTAACGACTAAACTCAGTTACTGTAATTCTTCTGCTCCATTCAAACCTCTCTGCAGCTGTTTAATGTGAATAAGAGAATCTAATGATCTGTTGTTTCAGAACTATGACGCTGTGCTGATTCTCTTCTTTATCTTTCTTATTTGCGTTAGGTATTTTCACAGCCCCACTGAAAGGAGCGTACATGTTCAGCGTCTCTGTCTATGGTCATGCTAATCCCTCAACGCCATCATCTGTCTCTATTGTGAAGAACGGAGAGAACGTGGTTGTAGCACATGGTCATCAGGATCAGTATGCTGTAAACACCTCCAATAGAGTTGTGTTGATCCTGGAGGTTGGAGATGTTGTCTATGTGAGACTTTGGTCTGGAAGGAGGATATATGATAACAGCAATAACCTCAACACTTTCAGTGGTTTCCTACTGTTTCCCTTAAGATAACAGGAGCTTTGCAGAATGTGATTCCAGTAAAACTGAAGTGTTTAGAGTATGATTTAAGATGGAAATCATGAAGAATTATTAACATATGAACCTGTATTAATGATAGTTGACTGTATGAGAGTCAGTATAATTCAGTACTCATATGTTCTGATCTGTATAGAATAACACTTTGTATAAAGAGTTTCAGCTCAGAGACAGACGGGACCCTCATGAGAAAATCTAGACTGTTAATACATTAATAAATAACATTGTTACTTATCCCTGACCTGTATCTCTTTCTACATTAATAAGAATCAAGAGACATCATTGTTCTACTTTCTTTTTTCCCCTTCTAACCAGGAGTACAGGAATATGTTATACTAACAATTCTTGCTTTATAAAGTCATAAAAGCACATGTATATAAAGAAAATAATACAACAAAATAATAAATGCTAAATTTGGGGAATAAATGTGTAAAATGATAAATGATTTCTACTGTAATATTTTGGTATTGGAAAGTTTTATGCAGAAAGCTGCATTAATATCTCAACATCTCCATGCTGTACCAACTAGCGGCATTGCTAGTGGTGGGAAAAAGGTGACAGAGTGCATATGGCCCAGAGGTCTTCGGGGTCCAGATGGGCTTGATTTGTTGAACGCAATTTTGAGGGGGCTCCATAGCAAACTCAGTGCACAGATCCAGAATTCTTATTGACAGCTTGTTACCAGTACCAGCCATTTCCTCATCTGACACCTCACCTGGCTTGGCAGTTTCACCACCAGAACCCATACAAAC
This sequence comes from Enteromius trimaculatus, assembly GCA_032361065.1. NCBI lineage: Eukaryota > Metazoa > Chordata > Actinopteri > Cypriniformes > Cyprinidae > Enteromius > Enteromius trimaculatus. Next base: position 20,163,326 of record JAUMHP010000043.1, on the reverse strand, counting down.
AGACCGCTATCAACTTTCAGCAATAGAAAGGAATAGACGTAGACAACTTCTTCTATGCCCCTACTGTGGTGATCCTGGACATCGTCAGCTCTTGTCCTGTCAGTCCTGCACCTACCACGGTGAGTCCCATCCATATTAATTCCATTGCCATGACCGTTCCCGATAACTCTGGTATTTTAATATTGTTCCAGTAACCATCCTCCTTGACTCTGGATCCTCCGGTAACTTCATGTCATCTAACCTCGTAAAAACTCTCCAGATCAAGTCCATTCCTAATCCCAAAACTGGCATCATCAATCCCAAGATCAAATCATCACCTTCCAGTCAGAACCGCTAAAACAACCTTTGTGACCCCTTCTGGCCACTACGAGTAATGCGAGCCCTATGGGCCACAAGCTTCTCAGTTTTCTAAGATTAAATTTTATGGTCCATATACAGTTGGTACGGAAAGTATTCAGACCCCCTTTAATTTTTCACTCTTTGTTATATTGCAGCTATTTGCTAAAAGTTAATATTTTTTTTCCACATTAATGTACACAGCACCCCATATTGACAAATTACATCCATGTGCTTTCTTCTCTAAGAAACTATTCCCAGTGGAGCAAAACTATGATGTTGGTTACAGGGAGTTGCTAGCAGTAAAGCTGGCACTGGAGAAATGGAGGCATTGATTCTTATCGACCCGGTCATGAAAAACACTTAAGCTGGTGCCCTGTCACGTATTCACTTTCCAGATCAAGTCACTGAAAAACCCGAACCGTATCCAGTGGGCATCAGATGAGAAGATGGCACAAGCCACCCAAGAGGACCTGATATGTTTTCTCCACCTGGGTGTCCCATTGACAAAGTATATGTACCCATTCCTCTCCGTTTTCACATTCTGGATTTCGTTCAAACATCTCGGGGATTGGGACATCCAGGTAGCCAGTGAACTCCCTCACTCTTTCAAGGCAGATACTGGTGGCCTAGCTTGCATCAGGATGTTGCACGTTACATTAAGGGATGCTCCGCCTGTGCCATCACCTCTGTCACGAGATGAACGAGGCGAGTGTGCACTCTTCAGCGGGGCATGGGAGGACTCGGACACTGGAATACTCTAATGAACATTTAGTAAACAAAACACAAAGAACTGAATGAAACAAACACACATCTACTAACCCCATGAGGAACATCAACAATCAAACAAGACAAGGGGCGTGACTTTATACAGAGGTTAATCAACAACTTAATGCAGGACACCTGGACAAAACGGCTGGCAGAGGATAAAACACTAATGACAAGGGCGGGGTTACAAATGAGTGGAGCATCCGCACATGGGAGACAGCAGGTAAACATAAACACAGGCACATGGACACATGAAGACACAGACAGGGCACGCCTAGAGCCTATTCCTCATAGACCCTGGGTCTATGTATTGATTTTTCTACTGACTTACCCAATTCCAATGGTTTCACTACTATACTTGTTGTTGTAGACAGATTCTCCAAGTCATACAAGCTGATACAGTCAAAAGGCTTACCGACTGCTTTGAAAAAGGCCACCGCTCTCTTCAACCACATATTTCAATACTTTGGCATACCCAAGGACATTGTCTCGGATAGAGGACCCCAATTTACCTCACGGGTATGGAAAGCCTTCTTTCAGTTACTAGGTATCACAAGTCAAGTTTCCATCCAGTTTTTACGATGTTTTGTTATCGGCAAAGAGAATTTGCAGAAATTGTTAGCGGTAAAGAGAATTTGCGGGGAAACAAAACCTTAGCCCATTATTAAATTATGGAACCCTACATAAAAATAACAAGTTTAATGATTTTTCATTGTTATTACCCGACAAGATTATACTTAATTACAAGAAAATTACATTTGAATTGATTTGAATTAACATTTGGCTGTAACCCATTAAAATAGCTTCGTTTGTTTCAAACAGTCAGAGGTAAGACACAGAGAATCAATAAACACTGGAACGTACGCTCAGAATTGCTACCAGGCGCAAAGAAGACTTCACACTTAAGTTATTAAAACCTGGGGTGTATAAAGGGGCGAAAACAAACAACACCTGTTATGGAAGTGAACCAAGGTTCATGGGTAATTAGAGTCCGGGTAGGAACGTTAATACTATGGCGATGGTTTCCGCTGATGTCGGTCGAAGAGAGCCACAGAGACGCGGCTCGTGGCAGATTCGCATCACATCTGAGCTTGTGCGAACAGAGAAAAACATAATCTATAAAAGAAAAAAGGCTCATATGCCAAATATAGATTTTTTTTGTAAATAAATAACAAATTAACAAAACCAAAGAAAAAAATAACGCAACAAGTATCAGCCTATATGCAGCATTTCAGTTAATTATTGTTTGGTGCTCTTGAAAGCAGCATCCAATTATTTACAAAAGCACAACCATTTTTATTTTAGTGAATGTACACAAATAAAATAAGTATTCAGAATAATTTCGAATAATATCTTATTCTTGAACAAGTATAGTAAGCTGTTTCCACTTTGATAAGGAGTCAAATTTTTTTGTTATTCCTATTTTTAGTTATTCTGTCAGTGCCGCGTGCAGTAATGCATTGAACTGCTAACTCCACAACTACTGTATATCCTAAACTAAATTAAGCTTAATAAATTTTAACTTTCAAAGTATTAAAAAGAAACCTCAAGTTAAGACATTTCTGTTCGAGAGGTAACTCATCCTTTTACTATATATAAAATGTTAGATGCAATAATATGATTTTGATTCAATGCGCTTCTGAACTAGTCTAAGGATCTTTAACACGAGCAACACCACGAATACAGACGCTGCCAATAGGCCAATTCTGTCATGTGACACTACATTTATTTGTGTTAAAGCCCTTTTACTCAACAAAAGGTGTTTCCAAACTACTGTACGTGACATTTGAAGTATCGATATTGTGACGTTTCTAGTCTTTCTGTCCCGTCTTAGTGTTTTTGGTTTAGTCCTGTCCTTATATGGTTTTGCCTGTCATCCTGTTCTCATTAGTTGATTGTATTCACCTGTGTTTCACCAGCTGCCCTCACTTTTGAGCATTAGTTTCTGTGTACATAAAACCCTTGTTTTTCAGTTCAAGTTAGTCGGTATCAACGTTACATGTCGTGTTGGAGTCTCTTTGCTTTTCGCTGTCTTTGTTTTCTTGTTTTGTTTAAATAAATGTCACTTTTTGACATTTTTGCTCCTGCTCTTCTTCGTTTGCGGAGGAAGAAGAGGCGCTGCTGTGATTTCTTGGCCAGTGCTGTGGTGTTGTTCGTCCAGGAGAGATCCTCGGTGATGTGCAAACCCAGGAACTCTCCACAGACACAGAATGTTTTTTTTAACCGCTTTGTTTGTGTGATTAAATGGGTTAAGCACCCTCTACCGCACAAAGACTGGCTTAACTATGGTATTTATTTGACTGAGAAATGCAGATACTATAAGTCGATATGTGTATAAAAAAAAAAATTGTATTTCATGGAATAAACAACTTCAACACGTTTAAAGTGCAGTGTTGCTTAAAGGCTCACAGAAAAAATAAAATTTTGTCATTTATTACTCACCCTAATGTCATTCCAAACCCATAGTAAAATATATTACATTTCTACAATATATAAACCTAATCTCCTGAAAAGCTGCTTTTCAATGATTCGTATTGAATTGAATTACAAACTGTTAAATATTCTGTGTGTTTTGTCTGCCCTTGCCCATATTTGGAATTCCTGTCCTTATTATGAGTTTATTGGTTAATTAGTCTTCAGTTGTGTTCCCCAGGTGTTTTCAGTTCCACTCATTATGTCCTCACGGTTATTTACCCTGTCTGTCCTAGTCTCCCTTGTCAGTCCTTTAAGGTAATTTGTGTGTTGATGCATTAAAAGAGAAGCTTTTATCTACGCCTTGGGTCAAGACTGTTTACTACATCCATGATTTGTAACAGAGTACATTAGTTTAAAAGTTCAGCAGAAGACAGGCAGATATCACTAGTTACAGATGCTAACAATTATAAATGAAAATAAAGCAAAAAGGAAATAAATAAAAAAATATATATATTAAGGTAACATCTGACAGAGTACTGTAAAACAGAATAAAAAGAGTAATAATAAAAATAATAGTAAGGCATTCAGAGCATATAGTAAGTGCGGGATAAAAGGAGTTAGTCCAAAAAACATCCTGTCCAAACATCATTTAAAAATTTACCTTTTGTCAAATTAAAAACTATTTACTTTTGCACATGAATATTGCAAATAAAACTAACCATTATAATGAATATAAAGAGTAACCCGTGAGAAATTGAGTATATGATTCAATACAGAATAATGTCAAATCAAATCAAATCTTACTCTGGAGCTCCAACCCTGATAAAAAACTCGCCCACCTGTGAGTTTCTAATGATCCTGATTAACATGCTCAGGTGTGTTGATTAGGGTTAGATCCAAACTCTGCAGTGCGTTGGACCTCCAGGGTAAGATTTGATGAAGCCTGATAAACTCTCAAGGACTATTCTGTATGAATGAATATGAAAAAGAAGTAAACATAAGCACATTGGATATTTGCATAGACCAATACACCAATACTAAGCATAAACTAAATGCTACAAAAGTAATTCCATAACATACCAAAAAGACAATGCATATTTCTTAACGTTTTAACACACTTTCAGCGTAAGCTCCTACGACTGAACAGCTCACCAACACAATTCACAAACCCATGCTCGTTCTTCTGGTGGATCAGCAATGATGAGGCACCGAACATGAAAGCACCTATTGCATGTTTCACATCGGAGCTGGAAGTGAAAAAGGGAAATGTTGTTATATATATTTAGGAATTGCTAAAAGTAGTTGTGAAATCACTTGCTTTGACTTGACACAAGTGGTCAACAGGCAGAAATGGCGTAGAGAGTACCAAGGTGCTTGGCTCCTCTGTTTCTTCTTCTAGTATTTGTCCACACATGCAGCAGTACTCGTCTCTTGACACTGCAGTTATTAGAATATAGATATGGTTATAATGCATCTCTCTGCATCTGACATGGAAGGAAACTGTGCAAAGTGCTTTATACCTGATGCCAGTAAAATGTCTTTGGCCAATTTCTTTCTGTAGTGGCACATCATCTCCGTGCTGGGTGTTACATTAATTCTGTCAGGAATTTTGGGGAACTCTTCCACCACCTGTTCGGCCATCTAGAAGAAGTGAAAAGCAACACACGTTCTCATTTTGCTAAATGTCAGGACGCTGTTTATGTAAACCACTTTCCTCCTCTATTTACCAGCATCACAAAGACGCCACAGTTGTAAGAATCCTCCTGGAATGGATGTTTGATTGTGCCAGGGTTCCAGCTCTTCTTTGCCCAGTCTGTGTTTTTAGGCGTAGGACTTCTCATTGTGAAGAAATCTCTGTTTTTGGAGAAATGCAGTGTGTTTGTGGTGGTCTTAAGCAACACCAACTGTGCTAACTCACCATTATTACTGTTTTGAAGGTACACATGATAAATAACGTTTAGAACATACTGGAATTTTTGGCATGCCTCTGTGGCTTTTTCCATTTCATTTATCCCCTTTAGAGAGTCGAGTATGTAAATGCAGTCGCTTTTAGCATGTAGATACTAAATTGGAGACAGATAAACAAGGAAAAGATCAAACATTTCTCTATGGCCTTTTCCATGTTTACAGTGTACAGTAGGTACAAGCTTAACATTTATATTCGCAGACTATTTACTCACCACAAACCTCCAGTGGCTGTTGTTGATATTTACGAAACTGATGAGCCCATCATATTCCTCAAAGTTGACCTGTTTATCACATATGGAAATAGTCGTGTCTGTGTACTGTACATATCAAAATGAAAAAAGTAAATACTAAATTAAGTAAATACTTGCTCTCACTTTTTTCAGTTGGTTGCGTAACTTCTGCTCCCTTGTGCCATGGAAAATGACCCCTGTGATGTTATGGCTTAGCTGGTAGAGATTTGCACCCTTCTTTTTAAGCAGAGCACTTACATAGAACTTAATAGTCTGAAACATATTAAACAGCATTTCAATTGTAATCGAATGATGTTGATTATTACATATATGTATCACACTGTAAAATACAAATATAAATGTTCAAAATAAAGTATTAGGATTTGACATTTCCTATCTGTACCTCTTCATATAACCATTCATGTGGCCTCAGTGTTTGGAATTCCCTGTGATGTAGGAAGGACTGCTGATCCTGCCTGGGACACCTCAGTATGGCTACAATCAGCTCTGTACTTGGCTTGTTCCATAGCATGTCCACCTGTAATGACATGAAGTTCAGATGGTAAATAATATTATACCGTTTTATAAGGAAGAAATATGTTTCAGTTCTGTAATAATGATTCATTACCTCTTCATCTACATGGAGCATCTTTACAGGAAGCTTACTTGTGCGACAACTTATACTTTCCTTGCTCTGTGTCACATTTAGCTTTCTTTTTTTGGGAACAGAATAGAATTTAAATTTGATGGATTCTTCCTTCACCTTCCAAGTTTCTTGAGACTGATCAATATTCACAGGTGTCTCTTGTGGCTCAGGTTTGAGCAAGGGCTTTTGAGGAAGGTTCTTCTTCATCCAAGTTTCTTGAGACTGATCAAGGTTCACAGGTGTCTCTTGTGGCTCAGGTTTGAGCAAGGGCTTTTGAGGAAGGTTCTTTTTCATCCAAGTTTCTTGAGACTGATCAAGGTTCACAGGTGTCTCTCGTGGCTCAGGTTTGAGCAAGGGCTTTTG
>JAUMHP010000043.1:20140177-20156500 GCA_032361065.1 Enteromius trimaculatus | reverse complement strand
TTTTTCATCCAAGTTTCTTGAGACTGATCAAGGTTCACAGGTGTCTCTCGTGGCTCAGGTTTGAGCAAGGGCTTTTGTGGACTGTTCTTTTTCATCCAAGTTTCTTGAGACTGATCAAGGTTCACAGGTGGCTTAGGTTGGAGCAATAACTGTGATGGAAGCTTATGCTTAATGATATGCTCCTTATATCTTTCTTGCAGAGACTGGTGCATTTTTCTTATGAAGGTTCCTGGTTTGCCTCTTTTGTCTTTCTGCATTATGGTATGTTTGACGATTTCAAACCACTTGTATACGTGACAGTTGGTATCTCTTGTTTTTGTTGTCACCAAGTCCTGTTCATGAGATTCATACCTACTCAGGTCTCCCAACAGTAAGCCACTCCAAAGAGGAAAAATAGCCAGGTAGGTTTTAAAGAGGACAGTTATGATGCCTGGACAAAAGTATGGGTTATCCTCTTTTACTGACCATGTCTCATCACCTGCCACTTGTTCCTTCACCTCTTGCATGACCTGGTGAAAATAAACAGAGAATGGTGATCTGCCAGTGATGGTCGTCGCATGTCTTCTGTCTCTACTTTCACTCATGTCTTTAGGTTGGGTATTTTCTTCCAGTGGATCCTTGTTGGATCTTGAAATGGCCCTCTCCAAAACACACAGGCTTGTTTTGACGAGGTTTGTGTTTTGTGGTGTTGTCAGCAGGGCACATAATGCACGGAACACAGTTGTTGATTCAGTCATGTTGCTGGCATTTTGGAGTCTTGCGAAAGCAAGCATGACAAAGTCTCTCAGTCCTTTGTCATCTGTTTGCCTACAGACTGCCTGTCTGAAAGCTTTCCAAATCTGTGCTGAGCAAATGTGCAGGATAGTGTATGGCTTACCTTCATCCCATGATTTTTTCCCCATGCACAATTCATAGGCTTGGTTGAGATAACAGCTGATAGAATCGTTGTTGAATGCCAACATTGCACTTTCTATCAAAGGCCAGCTGTAATCAGTCTCCACATGGTGAACCTTTATTTTTGTGTATTTGTACAAATGCAGTGTAAACTGCCTGAGCCAAAATGCGATTGCTGGTTCTGAATGCTCATTGGTGAGCAGTTCACAAATGGGAAGAGGTGGTGCATCTCGAGCCTTTCCTGGAAGAACGAGTGCATAGTACAACACGCGGTTCGGCTGGTCTGGTATTTTTGAGACCACTCCTCCAGTGGCATCAAGATAGAGGGACACAGGAGACCTGCTTCGCAAATGATGTGCAAGAATGCTAAGGCCACTTTCTGTGTACAATTGAACATTGAATGGACACGAACTGAAAAGCTGGATGTAGCCTTGGATTTTGTAGTATTTTGGTGCACTTTCCTTGAGTAGTGACTGTAGTAGGTCTATTTCCTTGAAGACATCAGTGTAAATGGCTTCCTCTTTCCTTATTATTGAGCGTATTACTTTCAGCGCGCTTTTATTGAGACATTCAGTCATGTTCCCAGCTCGGAGTTGCTCGTTTGGTGTTGAGTTCAGTGGGCTGTAAGCATCTTGACTGGGTTCACGCATTAGGGCCTTTGCTATTTTTCCTCTTTTGAGATAGATTGCTGGCCTAGCCTTTTTCTCTGAAAGCTTGTGTAGTATACCTCCAGTTTGTTGGACTGCAATTTTCACATCTTTGCCCCCTGCAGCAGGATTCTTTGACATTGTGAAACAGTATTTCGCTGGGCAAGAAGGGAACGTGCAGACTGCTTTAAGTTTTAAATATGGAAGGTTTTTCTTTCTGCTGCCGGGAACCTTGACATGCTGATATTTGAAGCAGAGAGTACAACATGGATTTTTTTCTTTAAAGATGTCATGCACACAGTCTGTCCAAGGTCCTCTTAATTTTGTGGTCCCTTTTTCTGGCCTGATTTTAGCCCACAGTTTTCTTGACATAGTGATAAAAAACGATTTTTTCACCTCTGGACTCAAAACATTTTCTCTAGGCTCTCCCTTCATGGCCTTGTGTGAACTCCTCAGATCCTCTGAGTCAGTGTGGAGGTCCTCAGAGTCCAAGTCTCCTTGTCTTTCCGAAGTCTCTGTGTCACACTGGCTGTCTGCCTCCTCATATATATGCTCCACTTGCGTATCTGTGGTAAATCAGTTTAATAAATGAATCATTTGTCTAACATGTTTAGATTCAGCCTCCTGTTATGTGCATCTTTCACATTTCAGTGTGTGTTGCTGACCCCACATTTAATAAATGGTAGATGAGAAAACATTATGTGTTTTAAAAATTAACTCTCCCTTTTTTTATGGTTTGTTTATGAATAACTCGAATATTAGGACCAAACATAAACTTTTTATTTTGTAATTATGTATTTTTAGATTTAACAGCTGATCTCTCTGAATTGAGACCCCTAGAAACCATGACCAAAGAAAGCCAACAAAAAAAAAAAACATTCAAGCTCTAATGGCAGAAGGCATTTGAAAACAATGTATGCAAAATAACAGAGCTGACATTTTATTTTAAATGATTTATATTATTACCATCATTATACGAATCAATTTCCCTACTGACTATTTTGTATTTGTCCAGAACTGTTGCAAAATTGGCCGCCTTATAAAAGTGACATAAAGAACATATTTTCATTTTAGTGAACGTTTTGCAAATAACGCATTTCGAGAGGAACGCGATACGAGTTAATACCACACAGCCGGCGGCTCATCAGCTAATCAGTCCCCCTTACCAACTTCCAATCACCTCATTTCCCTTTCACTATATAAACCCTAGATTCCATTCCATTCCCATCTCGCTTCAAGCATCCCACCACCTCCCCTTCTCCTCCGTTATTCAGTTCACGTCCTGGGGGGGCAGTACGGGACCGAGCCGAACTTCGAGCCCTGCCCTCACTAGGGTTCATACCACTAGGGTTCGGGGTTCGCCGTTCTCCCGGGCTCGCTCCCCTGACAGCACACCAAACCAGCTATTCTATTACGAAGAAAGCGTGAACTCTTGAAATGCTAGGTTGCTGATATCATGTCAGATGTTCATCAGGAAAACAGAACAGAAAATATTCTGCATATACTCTGCTGTTTTTGTTTAATATTATTTTTGTTAGTGGTAGTAGCTATTATTTGGTAGTTTCTTTGTTTGTTCCTTTGCTAATTAGTTATTTAAAATAGTATAAGACAATGCCCAATATGATCAATGAGCTTAATGAAATGACTGGATTTGAGCTTCTTGGGGATCATGCATGCATCCAAAAAAATAAAATAAATAAATACATAAATAAATATATATAATTTGTATTATAATATATTTGGCTGTTATTATACCAACATAAGTTGTCATTTGAATGTGTTTGTGACTGAGATGCCTATCTGTCAGCAGGTCCTCTTTGGTCAGGAAAACGTTTCGAATTTGTCTTCATTGCAGCAAGCAACCCTAAACATCCCAGACTATCCACAAACCCACACTGTGTAAACATTAGCTGTTTATTTCACTTCACATGCATTAGCCAATGAATACGTTTGGATGAACTTTATAGACCATAACTAGATTCAGTTATTTTAGTTATTGCATTTAAAAGATATTTATACTGTTTTCCGCAGGTGGAGAAATGAAGGCCAGGTCACTGTGACACTGTGCCTAGCTCTGCAGGCTGTTAAATACACAGATTCGAACGTTTTCATTTCAGTTCGTTCTTAGCAAAAATAAGAAGGGTACAACATTATTACTCCAACTCTATTACTCTAATGGTAATAATATATATATATATATTGCTGTGTAAATCCTATGTGATTGTATAATTGATTTATCTATTTTTGTTTTATCTAAATAGGCCTATTTTCTGATTTTTGCTCTGTTTTGATACGGCTCAATTTAAAGCATGTCAATTTTTATTACAAGGACTGACTATTTTCAAGAACTTAACATTTGTTTTAAAAAAGCGGCAAATTAAAATATGCTTTTAATCAGTTAAAAATTGTCAAGTGTAACAAATTTACATTAGTATTCTTATGCTTGTCCTCTCATATAGTCTGGGCCAAATCTGCTTTATATTTGGTACTTCTGGCTTTATGACAAATCTCGTCTTTAAACAGATGATTAAAACGAAAATCAGGCTTGTGTATTTATTTATACAGTACATTAATTACTAGGCCTAATTTTTTTTTTCCCAAACCCACAGAGCTTCTAGTAGGTTATCCTGTAGATTAATCATAATAAATTATATAACCTTAATAATCATAATAAATAATAACCTTACTAAACAGGTTGCCACAATAAAAAGACTAAAATCCCTCCCAAACAGGCTTTTTTATGACCCCTCGTTCAGCAGCGTGCAGATCCTCATGTATCTCAGGCTGTGACGACACCAGCAGTGCACAGGTTAATATAACCATCTCACACAGCCTATGTTATATAACAGACCGCTTTTATTAAAACATATAAAAATGTAATTGAAACAAATTCACACCCTGTTAAGTGAAGCTGTGTGCGCGGCAGCAGAAAAACCATGACTCGAGCACACACCAAAGCAAAACCATTCATATAATAAAATAGCTATTTGCATTAGTTTGCATTTGTTCTTTGAAAAAATACTAATTATTTTATATAAAATATATAAGAAATTATTGACAAAATCCATTAAATCACACGTTACAATTTACGCCACCTATGGGGCATGTTGACACATCTCACCTCAATTTTTTTTTCGAAACAAAGTGACATATTTGTAGTAGCCGAGTTTCTGTGGATGAGCAATTACACTCTGAAGCGCTTGTGGATTCACACCGTTTGAGAAATGTGATTGAATCCTCTCCCCATCTCTCACCTGCTTCTGCGGCCAGGTGCACTTTTTCTCTCAGGCCTTTGCTGTTTTTGGTCCAGATCCTCCATAACCAGTGACGGTTGTCCGGTGTGTCGTCACCAAAGAGATCTATGGCAAGCTGGGACCACACGTCTGAGGAGTATTGGGTGTTTCTCTTCAGAACATCAGCTCTCAGCAGCTTGTCTATCACAGACTCCATCCCTCCTAACCGTTCCCATAGATCCGATGTTTCAAGCTTCCTGCTTTTTTTAAATCTCCCCATAACAGGCTCTCAGAAGCACACAAATGAAACCTTGCGTCGCCCGTGGTCACGCTTCATCTGACCAGCACCGGATAGTGTGTGAAACCTGGGACTGTGAGAAAGTGTGTCTTATCACTATGTTTTGCAAATGTGTACCCGTGTTGACTTGCAGCCCTTGAGAATGTGTGTGTGTGTGTGTGAGAGGCTTTGGAGGAGGGGAACATTGTCTCCTGTTAGCTGCACAGCGTACTGACGACTGACCACATGAAGAAGAAAAGCCACTTTGCTTGACCCGTACTACAACTATGTGTCCTAAAACCTAAAATATTACAAATGTGTGAACATCCTGCTGAGCATTTGATTATAAGCCTACACTTCACAAAGGCTATGAACTGTTTCTTTGAATCTGATTGGTTAATCACAATGTTGTCCCGCCGAACTCAACAAAATCAGCTTCTGCATCAGTTGTGCAGTTATGAGTGATAATGGTAGGCTGTGTTTTAATATGAATAAACCATAGGAGAGAGAGAGAGAGAGAGGCACATATGTACTACATGACAATTTATCTGTAACATTTATATTTTATTTGTTTGTTTTTTTGGAGCAAACCACAAAGACAATATTCATTTATAAAAAAAACAAACACACACAAAGTATATTTTTGTCATGAAGGTAAACGTAGTATCCTAGTGTGTTTGGAGGTCATTGTACGAGTGAGCTCTGGTGGCAGGATAAGACACCCGTTTTATGAATTTATAACTCTACTCTTTTAAATCTAAAACAAAAACTAAATATCATAACATTTTGGTGTGCAGAGGTCTTTACATTGTTCTGCACAGAATCCAAACCTCAGACAAATATTTTCTTAATTGAAGAAAAAACGCCAGCTTCTCTCTTGTTTGTGGTGCTGCACAATTTGGTCAAAAATACTATAATTATGATTGAGAAACTGTTATAGAATAGCCTTCCCTTTACAGTGTCGGCAATTACCATGCTGCTCATATTAGGCTACCGTATTACCGTAAAACTGTTGATTGCTACCAGAACTTTGTAGAAGAGTTCAGTAAGTTTCCTGCACGGTGTATTTTCTAACAGCTGATGTGAATTCCCAGAAGAGGAAGAGCTGGTGGAGCAGGAAGGAGTGAAATGAGAGGAGGACAGAAAGAGTGAAAGAGCAAGTCCCTCAGTCATTCAAGGTGCTGAAATATTAGCCAGAGACATGTCTCCGATACAGTGTCATGAACCTCTTTGTTATTTTGAAGCCTCATCTGAAGAGTTGAACAGCGTGTGATAGTTGAGTGTTGTTCTTCTCCTTGACGAGGCTCAGCATCAGGACCTGCCACTAGAGGGAGTAATGAGTAATACTCATCTTACTGAGGCTGAAGAGTCAGCATTTCATCATATCAGATCAGAAGAGGTGGTGTCTGATTGAACAGAAATGTCATCCGAATAGCAGAGCAAAATGTAAAACATGGTACTAGGAACACCTCTATCAAAATAAAAAATTTAAAGTGTTATATTTGTGCTCTCACCTCTACAGTGGAGATGTTTTGATCTTGTAGTAGATGTATCCAGCAGCAGCTATGATGATTCCCAGCAGCAGTGCAGCACTCTCCGTGATGAACAACAGCTGAACATCCCACTCAGACGCAGGAGCCGGTGGAGCTGTGAAGGACACACATCGCTCTGTTAACAACCTCTGTTTGACTGGAAGGGGAGAAGTGCTCTTCATAGTTTACATGGGACAAAACAGGTCCAGTAACTGCTATTAGATGTACAAATACAAATATTTTAAGGAAAGCAACACTTAAAGGCGGAGGGGCATGTTTGTTTTGTTTGTTGGTTTCCAGAAACCTCTTATCCTGCCTTTTAATAATATCTCAAAACAAACCAAGGTGGTTTTCAGTAACACGTGCATATTTGGTAAGGTTTGTGTCCCCAGCTGTGACATCTTCCAGCCGAACAGAAGTGAGAAGATACAGAAGGCTGAAGTGAGACAAGCTGGACAGGTTTCACATCTCCTATTGTGTCAGTGCGATCTCTTACTCCAGTCGTAGATCATGGGTCTGCTGAAGCTGGAGTGCTCCACCACGCAGGAGATCTTCTCTGCAGATTTGGGAGTGTACTCCAGCGTGCTGTGAATCTGGTGGTACCAGTCTCCGTTGAGAAGCTCCTCGGTGGAGGTCACATCAAACGTCACGTCCACCCCGTCCTTCAGCCAGTACACTTTGATAGGTGGAGGGTAGAAGTCATACACGCTGCACTTGACCAGAGCTGGATGTGTGGGGTCTCCAGACATCACTGAAGTCAGCTTCACCGTCGGACGCTCTGAAACAACATCCTCAATCTGTATCATCACGTGACACACTATATCAATGTGCTTTTCAAGAAGAAGAGTTAAGTGCGAGTCACATACCTTTTTTATTATAGATCGCTACTTCATAAACTTTAGCATTAGGCTTGCAGTATGTTTCAAGTTTAGCCTTGGTTTGCTGTAGTACGTTCGTATCGTTGTTCAAGGTTTCTGCAGTTTTTACTCCAAACTCTGAAAAGCCCTCAAACGTCCCAACGGTGCTGTTGAACTTAATGACTGGATATTTATTGAAGCAATAGCTTTCAATATACTCCATGTCACTGAGATCAGCAGAGCTGTAGATGCACTGTGTCCATGTGTAGAAATAATATCCATTCGCTGAAAAATAACATCTGTGTGAGCTTATTTCAGCAATAAAAAACAGGCACTTTGAGCACACCAGTCAGTTGCGTTCATATTTACCACATTAGATGCTCCATCATAACTAACAGCGTTTAAGATGATGTTACTACTGAAACGATCATTTCTCTTATTAAACGCCGTTCTCTCACCTGCTCCAGTGAAAACAGACAGCGCTAGAAAGTGTTGAAATCTCAAGAGCTTTAACAGAGTCATTTCCCCTCTCTCTCATTCACGACTGAGAGCAGCAAACACACAGTTGATGCTGTTGAGCTCCGAGTCTGTCCAATCAGCTGCTCCTTACACAGGCGTCAAGTGTTGCTACACACGATCCTGCTTACTTTTCAAACCACAGCTCAAATAAAGGGTAGATTTCAGTAACACATTACACACAATGACCCTTCAAATTACATTCCTGAAAAAACATCTTTTATTCTGTACCCAGCATGACCCGTACTGCTCAGTAAATATAATAAACACCCCCTGAAGAACCCTTGTGCAGCTTTATTAACAAAAATGTAAACGTATGATGAGCACTTATGAAGATCTATAACAAAGACCTGAACATGAGCAGTGGATTAAACAAAGCCCAAAGCTAGACGAGAGACCACTGTGAGCATCAGAAAGCACTGTAATAACAGTTCAGAAAGAACTGAAATTTATTTTGCTTTATTTGAATGAAAACAGTAAGAAAACTGTGCAACAAAGAGTTGTTGTTAAGCATCATGTTTATGAAAATGCCCCGAGTGCGCTCTGGTTTGTTGGTCTGTGTATTTGAAGGGAACAGAACTGAAACAGATGTCGAGTGTGTGTGGTTTCAATGTGTTTTGGTGTAGTTTTCCCTGTTCTCTATTCCAGCGTAGTTTCTGTAGTATTTCATTTATCACATCCCACTTTCTGTTCCAGTTTTTTAGCACACACTATTTATAAACCCTTAGTTTTGTTGGCCGTCATGTCTCTTAAACAGGAACCTTTTTTAAATTTTATTTCTGTATTTCAAAAGAAACTTGAATTTCTAATAACTGCTAAAATAACTTTTGAATCACTGCAAAATATCCTTCTGTATGGCTAATGATACACGGGGCAACTTTTCTGAGCAATGTTGCTGGGCAACTTTGGATCGGTTGTGGGCCCTGTGTCTCACTGGCAACAACATTTCCCAGAGACAAATTTGTTACCCATTTTTAATGCAAAATTGCTCAAACATCTCCTGTGTATCATCAGCCATAGGCCATATGTCACTATATATATACAGTATGTGTGTTTGTCAAACATCAAACATTGTCATCTGAGGAGATTACTAAGATTAATAATCATTAGTAACATGTTTTATTGTGGTAAGGGATGTCATGGAGTGGTTCTGCTTCCTGTTTGAATGTGAGGATGTATGAAATCAGGGATTCTAATGCAATAATCAATTATTTGTTTGGTTTATTGACTTGCTTACAATATTCACTCATACACCTTACTCACTATCTCTTTTAGTCACTCATCACTTGCTCACTATCTGTGTCTAATGCATTGTATTTGATAACATTTGAAGACATATCTGTCTCCATCATATGGAGATGGGATTGTAGAAAACAAGAAGATTAGTGAACGAGGGAAGCGTCAGCTAAATAAAAAGTGGAGGAAGCACAACAAGAAGAGGAAAGAGAAGCAGAGGCTAGGAAATCCAGACTAATCAAAGTAATCAAAGTAGCCGTTAGGATCTTCAAGGTCAGATAGCGTTCACACCCTCACTTAAAACATCTCAGGACTGTACATCTGTACATAACTCATCAAACCTTCATCTGTAAATATATATATACAAAATCCATTAGGCAGTCGTGGTCTAATAAATAGAGTGGGATCTGTAACTAAACAGTCGTGGGTAAGAGTCCCAGGTCTGCCAGGGATTGTAGGAGTGGAGTCAATTTCAATTAATTGATTTGTAATTGTTGCTAAAGTCAAGCGCTTGTGGCTCCCCCATTGATTTTTAATAACAGCCTTGAGAAGAGTTTCTTTTATTAGCCGCTAGGGCAAAACTCATACATAATGTGCTTATAAGTACAAAAAAAGAAACATTTCAATCCAAGACAAAAGCAGAAATGACCCTCCCACATCTGAATTTCAGGGGTCGCATTCGCACGAAATAAAAGAAACCTTTACTCAAATTTACAGACTTATCGTTCAGATCTGATGTCAAGGCTTTGCAGAAGAGTAACTGTACAGAAACTGTACAGTATATACAGTAAGCACACAAATACTATCAAAACACTTTGCAGCCATTTCGTTTTTCTTTGAAACAATGATTTATGTTACATTTGCAGTTTGTCAAGAAAGTATTTCATGAAATGATTTAATCAATTTTCAGGGTTGAACCAGATCTTTGCATTTAGTATGTAGTAAACACCAGCAGTGCTGAATGGCACTGTATCACTGAGTCTTTATTGGTAGCTCCACTGCATGAAACGTTTCTCTTTTTTTGCCGTGTCAGAGTTGTCAGCTGCAGCTCCTTTAATGAAGAAGAAGATCCCCGTAGCTACTCCCAGCAGCGCCAGAGTGAACCCTGCTCCACAGAAGACCGCCGGGCCCAGTCTGTGCGGGACAGCAGCCGTCTCCGGGACACCTGCCGATCATCGGAGGAGGTGTTAACATTACACACTTCAGTGCTGTATGACATATGACTGTTGTCATTTAGAACTGGAAACGGCACAATTAACTCGTTTCAGCAGCACTTACCCCATATTGTGGTCTGCACTTGTCCCTGGAGGGCTATGTGGTCCACCGTACAGCTGTAAATGTCTTTCTCTTCAGGAACAATATCCAGAGTGGAGAAGATGCGGAAGGTCCCATCATCCCTCGGGCGGTACCGACTCAGACTCACATCTTCCGTCACTATGATATTGTTCTTAGTCCACGAGATGTTGACAGACGGAGGAAAGAAGCCCGTAACGTGACAGACGAGGGAGTTTTCAACACCCAGCTGAACGTCATTCTTTGGATACATGGACGTCTCGGGGGGGTCTGGGAACACATGAAACGGTGCTGAACTTTAAAGAGGAGAGAATCTGATCTCATTCAAATAACATATCTAGTCAGAAAAACTAATCTAGTAAGCCAAAGCTCACTCTTAACCAAACACTGAATGCGTAATACGAGGCTCATTTATTTCCAAACAGATTCATTTGAATGTTAAGAAATATGTCATAATGGAAATTCACATCATACCCATTTCCTCCGGTGGGGTCTTGTAAGCGTTAATGCATACAGCTAAGTTCTGCTGGCATGTTTGTTGTTCTGTAACGCTTAATTCATAAAATCCTGGAAAGTACAGAGCATCTGCAAAGTCTGGTAATGTGTTTACTCCCCTCTGTTGAATAAAGTCAGCATGCCATATCTCTTCTTCATTAGATCCACACATAGATTCCTTTTCTGTTTCGGAACATCCATTAATTTTGAAATCTTTGTGTATCACTGAAACGGAACAAACAAAGGACAAAAAATCGATTAGAAACTGATTTTTTTTTTTTGTCTTTTAAGCAAGAACTCGACTTGACTTTCTTCTGCAGCGCATAACTAGTAAAGGTTTTAGGGGTTAAAAAAGCATAGTTTGTCACTGGTTTAACACACCAGTGGCCCACTGACCACTAAATGACCGCTTATAACCACCACTGCTAGTCAACTGTTTGAACGACAAGGTGAAGAACATCCATCACCAAAAGTAAACGTATCACAGTGTATGAAAAGCCTTATGAAATCATGCGCACTTGTAAAGGCTTTTTGCATTTTTTTAAATCTTAATAAAACTTACTTTGAGCATGAGCTGAGAGACAAACAGCGAGGGGGAGAATGGCCAGACACAGCTCCATCTTTGCAGACAGCAGTGGAAGAAACAGACTTTGAAGGAGGCGGATGAGTTTGGGCAGGAACCCCTCCCTCTCAATTCAGTTCTAGTTTCAGAAGTGCGTCCTCCACTCAGAATTTGGCCCTCGCTGTGACACTGCTGTATCCAGAGACACGATACGTTATTCCTGTTCCAGCTCTCGGGCTACAGTTATACGACTCCTTTAATCAAAACTATAGATTTGTGCTAAGACCCTGTCTGGACCACTGTCATCAATGACTGGCATTGGCGGTATGGTTCTGTTCTGTTCCCTGCCCATCTACGCAGCCTAGTATGGATAAGAGCACCCCCCAAAGGACAACGGCGTAGAACCATCACAAATGTATTGCATATATCAGTAATGTTCAGTAATTTAATGCACCCATAATTTTTGAATTAGTCTGATTTAAAGGGAAATCAGAGGGACTTTTGATGTCATCTTCATCTTGTAAATCATGTTTACTAACAAACTGCAAATTTTAATGCATTCATTTTATTATTTAAAACAAGAACTTTAACCCTTTTAATTTGCATTGTAAATATATGGTTGACATCTGCAATCAAATTAATGTAATTAAAATTAGTCAACTATAAAAGGACCTTGAAGGGTTAACCGGATACATATCCTATATCTGGAAATCTGACCTATGTCTAAACACACATATCTGATTACCCGCAGAACTCCATTATTATTTCCCAGCATGGACAACAGCTGTCATGGATGTTTCGCAATAATAAATCTAATTGGATGGATAAAGAACGAAAAATTAATATAATTTTAATTTGTTATTTTTATCCACAGTTTGAAGTGGAACTCTGTAGAAAAGTAGAGTCTATAACACACGTAGGTTAAAATTTCTCTATAGTAATGTAAAAAAACACCTTTTTTACCCAGTCAAATCATCTGTTTTCATCAAGCCATCTAGCTCATGTTACTATAAATGCCAATGAGCTCAGCTGGGGTGACAAGCCGTTCTTATCAGACTGTTTACATTAAGAACGTTAAAAATCGCAAAGTATTACAAGATTCCTAAAATTGTATACAAATCTAAAAATTAATGTAGGGATCCCTAAAATGTGCTTGGGTAGTAACTGTTTGTTTCATATTCAGTGATGTATTTTATTTAATGCCTACGCCTAGAGACATTCGGCCTAGAGGCAAGAGATATTCACCTTCATTCACAGGCAAAATGTTAAAACAAAATTAGCATGCTTAGCATATAGCTAGAATGATGTTAACATGTTTAAACAAGCCTTTAATGTTATTAGCATGCTGTTAGCATAAAGCTAGTATGTTGCTAGCATGATGCTAACATACCTTAAAGCTATCAGCATTTCACAATGATTTATGCTATATGTACTTACAAGTAATTTTTCCACTAGTAACTGTAGTTGCCGTATGGACTTTATACAATCATTATACAAAAAATATTTGTTAGATTTATTTAGGTTGGATAATTCTAGAGACCTTCATGTTTATGTACATTTGTTAAATCCTTCACACCTTGAGTCTCACCTCAGTCGTGGTATTGAAGTTGGAGAAAGTGCTGGTTATTCACTCCCCCCACCCACAATTCCTGCGGGACCTGGATCTAAACCCGCAACCTTCAGGTTACAGGTCCGACTCTCTATCCATTAGAGCATAACTACCCCTTGACAGTCTCTTCTGACATGAAGAAAGTCAATACCATTTTTTTCTCTTGAAATCCTTTATTTGGTTCTTTGCTTGCATGTCATTGCGATTATAAAGCATGGATAACATCTATAAAAAACAATTAAAAAAGAAACTGACAGCTATAACCTATGGCACTACAGTTGCTTAAATGGGTTAAAAAACAGCAGAAAAAAAAATACACTTGAGCCTTAACTAAAATGAAACATTAAAATCTAAAAAATAATAATTATTGCATGAAATATTAATACAAATATATGTATAGTTTAGTCATGAAACTCTAGATCGAAGGGTTGATAACATAACTGCTGATATTCAGAGAGTTCAGTGATTTGGCAATGAGCTCACATCCTTGCATTTATATGGCTGGCTAGCATTTACCGTAGATGTTGTAAATGTTATATGTGCAGAAGCAGTATGCCTTGAATACTCACAGCACTGTGTTGCCATATGCATTAGCAGTGGAAAGTTTAATTATCTACAACTAAAGCAATTACCAGCAGCCGCAGTGCAGCAGATCTACTCCAACAAGACCAAATACATTAACATTATCATATCCATCACCATGCTAAAATGTACAGGGTTGTAATGGCTGGAATTAATTTCACTTACATAACATTGCCCCCGCATTGTGAAGTACTTGCATCATAGGAGTCAGGAATGAATTAATTCAGTAGCATAATGTTCACATACAACGTTATTGGGATCAACATTGATCAAAGCTGATCTGAAGAGAGTTCAGGTTCCCCCACCATCTTTATCTCTGTCTTCTTGTCAGAAATCCTTCATTCCGCCAGAGCAGACTAACACAGAAACACAGCAGAAATCAACAGATATCTTTAAACTGCCATCACTGCAAAAATGCTTTTTTAGCTTAAATGAAACAAGTAAAAATAATCTGCCAATGAAGTAAGCAAAATATTGTTTTCTGTTAGAAATGTTTGCTTACCCCAGTGGCAGATTACTTGGCTTGCTCTAAGTTAAAACTCACTTAACTTTCATTCGTTTTTTTTCTGAAAGCAAAACAATGCTTGTCTAGTCACATCACCACCTTGGGTGTGCATTTTTTCCCTAAAAATTCAACTGCCCGGCGTCAATTATTCTGCTTATACTATGGTTGCCACACCACACGACATTGATCAGATGATATATTTCAATGTATCTCAAAGAAAAAAGCGAGAGAGTGTGTGAATTATCTCCGGGTCTGTGCACCTCTCAGAAATGTTTGGGCAATAGTGAAACTTTAAGTAATTTTTTTTCCCAGTAATAGCGCTGTTGTTAACTCACTTGTGAGAAGAGTAGCGCTAACAACATTAGCATGTACATAAATGTAATTCTGTGGCAAATCTACCACACTCATGCCCTCCAAGATCCCCACAGAGGGCGCTGCGTCCATCACTCAGCGAAAGGGGTGATGCACGGCCGGTTTCCACACAACAGCTGGAGAAGCTGTCAACCCCACCGGAGGTTCCCGAGATGCCCACAGAAGATGCTGGTACCATCACTCAGCGAGAGGGGCTGAGTGATGTTCAGCTGAGTTCAGAGCCGCGATTAGGTGTGCTGTCTGTCCTTTCAGTGATCCCCGTTTTGCCCACAGAGGGCGTGCATGTCGTCACCCAGCGAAAGGGGCTGAGTGACGATCAGTGGGACAAAGGGCCAGAGCTAGGAGGGTTGTCGGTCATCTCAGCGGTGGCTACTCCTCTTGCAGAGGGCGTCGGTTCTGCACTACGGCCAGAGAGGTTGTGTGCAGCCCAGTCGGTTCCGGTAACGCAGCCAATCGAGCTGCAGAAGGCCCTCACCAGTGGTAACCAGTCGGGTCCCAGTCCCGAATCACGACACGAGGGGTCGTGTCATGTCCAGTCAGTTCGCCGGATCCAGTGAGTATTCCGACACCCACGTGGCCAGATCCGCCAGACCCAGGTCAAGACTCAGTGTTAATGAACTCACCTGAGCTCCACGTGACCTTTGAGGCCCCATTTCCTGAACCTCTGGAACCAGTTTGTGGCACAGTGACTCCATTGGGTCCACCTGAGGCTGCACTACCACTGGGGATGTCGGCTTCAGCCGTAGAATCGCCAGTGGCCTCATTGGTGGCTGAACAACCCATGGAGGTCCCTGAATCCTGGTTCAGTCAGTCAGTGAGGGCATCTTCCCTGGCGGCTCAGTCTCAAAGGGTGACGTCAGCATCTGTCTGGTCTCGAAGGGCATACTCACTTCCTGTATGGTCTCCCAGGGCGCAATCATTCTCGGTCTGGTCTCACAGGGAGTATCCACTACTTGTCTGGTCTCGAAGGGCACATTCATTCTCGGTCAGGTCTTGAAGGGCGTACTTGGTTCCTGTTTGGTCTCAAAGGGCGTATTCATTCCCTGTCTGGTTGCGGAGGGCATATTCATGGTCTGTAGGGCGTTCAAGGGCGAAATATCAGCCTGATGGTCCCAAGAGGGCACTGTTGCTGTTTGGCCATACCAGAAGGGCTCAGCTGCCAACCACTCCGCCCGGGAGGATGGCCTCGCTGTCCATTTCGCCCAGGTGGGCATTCCCACCACCTGATCCGCCCTGGAAGGCATTTCCGCCATCAGCACTGCCCAGAGGGAGGTCTCAGTCGCCTGTACCGCCCCGGTGGGCTTCGTCGCTGCCTGCTCCGCCCAGAAAGATGTCTCCGCCACTGCCTGCTCCACCCAGAAAGATGTCTCCACCGCCTGCTCCGCCCAGAAAGATGTCTCACCCCGGTGGGCCTCTCCACTGCCTGCTCCGCCCAGAAAGAGGTCCCCGCCACCTGTACCGCCCCGGTGGGCTTCACCGCCGCCTGCTCCGCCCTGGTGGGCTTCTCCGTCACCTGCTCCGCCCTGGTGGATGCCTCTGCCGTCTGCCACGCCCTGGTGGGTGTCTCCACCGCCTGCGCCACTTAAGTGGGCTTCTCCGCCGTCTGCCCCGCCCTGGAGGTCGTTCCTGTCGGCTTCTAAGCCAGGGGCGTCTGGAAGCCGCCCCTTTGAGGGGGGGCTATGTCATGATCAGCTGGAGGGCCAGCTCAGGCCA
>JAUMHP010000043.1:20100986-20111287 GCA_032361065.1 Enteromius trimaculatus | reverse complement strand
GGGGACAGCCTGCGCTCCAACTTTTCCTGCAGGAAGGCAAGCACAACTGCAATCGTGCATCTCTGTGGGTCCTCTTGGCGTAAGGAACACCAGTCGACGAACAGACCCCATCTCTGAGCGTAGGCCTGCCTTGTTGAGGGGGCCCTAGACTGAGAAATGGTGCTGATCACGGCTGCTGGCAAGCCGGAGAGGTCTGCCGCATCCCGCCCAGGAACCAGACGTACAAGTTCCAGAGGTCGGGGCGCGGGTGCCAGATCATGCCCATCCCTTGAGAGAGAAGGTCTCTCCTCAAGGGGATTTTCCAGGGAGGGACTGCCGCGAGGAGCTTTAGGTCTGAAAACCAGGTCTGGGAGGGCCAGTACGGCGCTACCAACAGAACCTGTTCCTCGTCCTCCCTGATCTTGCACAGGGTCTGTGCAAGGAGGCTCACTGGGCAAAAGGCGTACTTGGGCCACGGAGGCCAGCTGTGTGCCAGTGCATCCCTGCCGAGGGGCGCCCCGTCCAGGGAATAGTACAGGCGACAATGGGTCAACTCGAGGGAAGCAAAGAGGTCTATTTCTGCTTCGCCGATGTGACTCCAGATCAGCTGGACCGTCTGGGGGTGGAGTCGCCATTCTCCAGGGTGGGTGAACTGCCGTGAAAGCTGGTCGGCTGCACGTGTGACTCCACAGGAGCAGATGGCGGGTGAGTTGCGACATGCGGCGGGAGCGTAGACCACCCTGACGGTTGATGTACGCAACGGCTGCAGTGTTGTCCGTTCGGACGAGCACGTGCTTGTGGAGCAACATCGGTCGGAAGCGACGGAGGGCCAGAAGCACGGCCAGCAACTCGAGGCAATTGATATGCCACAGTAGTCGAACACCTGTCCAGGTACCCGAGGCTGACTGCCCGTTGCACACAGCACTCCCCCGTGAGGCGGGCAGTCATTTCGAGCCAGCTCCATAACGAGATGAGAGATCCAATCATGGTGCCGGATGCATGTCAGTATGTGCTTCGGCGTGAGCATCTTGAACGGCAGCCTGAGAAGGGACCGGTTCAGGGCTCTGAGATCCAGGATTGGTCTCAGCCCACCACTCTTTTTGGGCATGATGAAGTAAGGACTGTAAAACCCAGACCTCATCTCGGCAGGAGGGTCAGGCTCGATTGCGTCCTTCGCCAGTAGGACAGCAGCATTCGTGTCTGAGTGAACACGGGTATAGAGAATGTATCTGTACCTGGGCGGGCACCTGGCGAACTGAATCACATAGCTGAGGCGTACCGTCCGTATCAACCACTGTGGAGGGGGACGAGTCCGGCCTCTCTTGGCAGGCCTTACCTTCTCCGCTGGTTCCTGCACTAGGGCTCCGGGTCTGCATCTGAGGAGAAAACAGAGTGGTTAGATGGAGACCTCAGGACACTGGGCCCAGAGGTGTGGACGATTGCTCCCTCTTCCGTAGAAGATACCGCTCTTGGCCTTCCACCAGGGGGTGGGGGCATGGGTGTTCCTGTTCCCCGAGGAGCAATCACCATCACCATCACCTCCAGGCTGCCCGTGTCAGGGGCGCTTCTTGGAGCTACGAGTGTTCATGGCCGGGCCCTGAGGAACGGGCGTAGTCCCACACCCGCAGCCAGCTCAATGTCGTGCCAGCCTAACATTGTGTGCTTCGGCCGGGGATGGAGCAGAAGATCTGGGTGCCGCGGGGGGATGCCCTCGACGACGAGCAGACTGAAGTGGGGTCCTAGGGGGCTTGACATACCCCCCGTGCAGTAGGACCTGTCCTACTGCCTCCGTCTGCTGCTGGGCTGTCAAGGACTCTTGGGCAAAGCCCTCGACAGTGTCGCCGAAAAGGCCAACCTGCGAGATGGGCCATCTCAGCGAGGTCGAGCCAGAAGTGTCGCTCCTGAGGTGGACATCACCTGACCAATGGCACGTGCGGCAACCTTAGTCGTCCGAAGAGCGAAGTCGGTTGCGGCACAGAGTTCCAGTATAACTCCCTGGTCAGATCCACCCTCGTGCAGTGCCTTGGCTTGGAACACTTAGAGTGTAGCCAAGGCGTGCAAGGCGGTAGCAGCCAAGAACTCAGGAACCAATCATCCAGCCGAGACGTATCGGCCAAAGGCGCACATGGCACCTTGAAACCTCTAAGCCTGGGACGGAGCAGCGGCCACGGACGACCTCTGCCTCGCACCGGCGAATGCCTTGTCGCTTGACTCTCCCTCTGATGCTGCGGAAGACATCTCAGCATCCTCGGGTGTCTCCAGAGGTATGCTGGGCCCGGTATTTGGGGGAGCGCACGCCTTAGAGAACACCGTGACAGAACTACAGGCGCTGACAGATGCTCGCGGAGCACTCTCGTTCCGCAAAAAGTTCTGCACATTCCCCCGTGGCCGCCGAAAAGCCAGCGCGGCTCTCCGTCTCACCGCGGGATGTACGCGAGAGGAGCGAACACAGTGTAGCAATGGTCATGCGCTCGCAATGAATGCATGAGTCATCCACGAGTGCAGCCTCAGCATGTTCCCGGCCCAAACACGAGAGACAGCGATCGTTGCCCGTCTGAGGATGTGAGGAAACTCCCACACTCAGAAGCGCACCTCCGCATAGACATTCCGGAGAATGATGCCCGGTTGTCCAGGGAGAGCCTCTGCACGGCACTGCGTGCACTCAGGTGAGGTCTCGCTGGCGAGCAAAAGATTGGCTGCTCAGAGCTTTTAAAAAGGCCACCAATCGGCTTGCCCAGTGACAGATGAGCGCTCCAAAGCGAAAAAGCTGTAAGTGTAATTCAGCCGTGCCCTCTTAAACATGTAGTGATGAGGTGCACCTGGCTGTGATTATTGCATGCCAATATTCATTGGCCTTTTTTCAAAGACTCGAAGACGAACGGTCTCTCACATGCGAGATCCCATATGTAACGTCGAAGTGATTCGACTGAAAGGGTAAATATATTTTGTTTTGTGTATTCTAATATTAATGTTTGGTCCCACTTTATATGAAGTGTCCCTAATACTTGTGTACTTCCATAGTAACTAGATGTGTATGTAGTATGTAAACACAGTGTAAGTACACACCGGTACATAGTATCTACAGCTGTAATATTTCTGTAACTACACACATGTAACACCCCTCAGAATGGTGTGTGGAAGTACAAATGTGTAACAGGACATTGGTAACAACACTTTTAGGTAATGAAAGTACAAATGTGTAACAGGACTAACAGCACTTTTTGGTAAATAAAGTGTTACACTTTATATTAAACAGACAATTGCTCTGGATTTAGCATGTAATTACTCTGATGTTACACAGCAGCGGGCAGGAAATTAGGCTTTACATATAAATTGTGGTTGGTGTCCAGAATGTTACACTTTATATTAAGTGGGCAGTTCCTGAGTGTTAGAGAGGTGCAATAACTCCACCCACTTTACACATCCCTACACCTACCCAACTACACCCGCTGATCAGCCCCAGTTACTCTTATACATACTGCTGTTACTAAATGTAGCTATGTTTTCCTGTTACACGAGTACTTAGTGACGTGAAAAAAGTGTTGTTAGCAATGTCCTGTTACACATTTGTACTTCCACACACCATTCTGAGGGGTGTTACATGTGTGTAGTTACAGAAATATTACATCTGTAGATACTATGTAGCAATGTATACTTACACTGTGTTTACATACAACACACACATCTAGTTACTGTGGACGTACACAGGTGTTAGGGACACTTCATATAAAGTGGGACTTTGAAATTAAATGCAATGCTTTCATTTTGTATGGATGTCTTAAAGGAGTCATACAAAGCCAATTTTCCACAAGCTAATATGATTCTTTAGGATCTTAATGGAAAGTCTGTAATATAGTTTGTTTTAAAATTTCTCAAAGATAGTGTAAAATGCGCTAATTTACCGTCAGAAACAGCTCTTTAGAAATCACTCTGTTCTGTGTACTTCCCCTTTAAATCTTCACGAGCTCCGCTGACTCCGCCCCTCTTTTCTGAGGCACTCTCTGAGGATCTTTTTTTAGCCGTATTTATAGTGAAACTTGCTAATTAGCACTTTATTAGGAAAGCTTTGTAAAGATTCATTAAAAGACATTCTCACTGCTTCTGTAGGTGAGGCTGGATCATGAATGATTCGCGGAGATATAAACACATTTCGGTTAAGCAAGGGTGCTTTTCCCTTCAGAACCAAACGTCACGCCACACCAACATGCATTTGAGAATGGCTTGATTTCAGAAGTTTTAATAAAAACTTATTTTTATTAAATCAAAAGAAAACTACCTGTGGATCTTTATCATTGTAGGGTGGTTGTGTACACACACTCCCAGCACACACTTCAGTCCAAACAGCTTGAAAAAGTGCATGTACCACCGTATGACCCTTTAAGACTGGATTTTTTAATACTACTGTTCAGTCTCAAAACAATTTTAATTTACTATTTTCACATTGAAGTCTTTCTGTTTAGTTGTTTCTATCTTCCCATTGATTCCTATGTTTATTTGGTTTGATTTGTTGCCATAGTGTTTGACTAGTGTTTGGTATGTTATCATACATCATGCATTCAAATTGAAATGATATTGAAATGAATTGAGTTGAATAGAAATGTGCCTTGGACTCAAGGTGTGTTTACACTGAACACAAAGGATCCTTAAACAATAAATACAACAATGACAAACAATACTAACAAGTTAAAAAGCAATCAATCTGGACAGCAGAATGAGTTTGAGTCTGTGTTTTTGTGATTAATAGATGTAAACACATCCACACCCTTTAACTCAATTTCCTTCCACGACCAAACCGTGTCAAACAGGGTTCCTGTAGCACTTTCAGGCTAATAACTGTTTTACAAGCCTGTTTTCACGTATTTAGGATGAAGTAAATAAATAGCCATACATGCATTTTGTGTGAGTTTTGTAGCATCAGTGAATGTCTGACTGTAAAGCGTCACCTCCACTATTTGAGCCATTGACCTGATTGTAAATTAGTAAATTACTTCCAGTAAAAGTCTTGCTGTAAAGGTGACTTTGGTGAAAGTGTTCAGAATAATAATAATGAGTTTCCGAATGACTTCTAATTTATCATCTTAACACTGTAATTCTCTTATATGGCCCTTAACCATTAGCATCATATTGACATCCATATAGGAAAAATAAAAATATGTTCTGTGTTCAAATTTATATGTGCTTCCTGAAATATGGAGCTGTTTTACTTCAAAGGAGCTACCAAAGATGATCATAACCGGTGTTCATCACACACTTGACAGCTAAAAGTTTTTAATTTGTTTTATTCTTCTCACTAACATTTGGATATCAAAATGAAATAAAATGTCTAAAAATTATCTGATTACTTTAAAGGTCCATGGATATCTCTGTCAATTTGCAGTTTGCTGTAA
This sequence comes from Enteromius trimaculatus, assembly GCA_032361065.1. Lineage (NCBI taxonomy): Eukaryota > Metazoa > Chordata > Actinopteri > Cypriniformes > Cyprinidae > Enteromius > Enteromius trimaculatus. Next base: position 20,105,921 of record JAUMHP010000043.1, on the reverse strand, counting down.
GCACTTTCTCCATCAAGCAGATCAATGCTGTTTACGGTGTATGTTTATACAGCGTTTGGCATAAAGCTTATTGTGAGAGCGTTTTGAGAAGGATCTTTTTAATTCACTGATTGATAGTGTATTTAACTGGCTCTGTCAAAGACTTGAGTATTAGTGAAAATGACTCCTATTGTGTTCTACAGAGGTCTAGAATGACTTGAGGATGAGTAAATAATGGCATGTTTTTTAGGCCAAACTCTCTTTAAAAGAGCAGAAGGTCTGATCTCTCGTGTGTGTGTGTTTGGAGTCCCCGAGTGTGCAGTACATCAGGAAGGACCCTGTCATTGTCTTCTCTTATGTTTTATCTCAGTGGCGGCTGCTGCTTTTGCCCGTTTTCCTGCCAGTGGTTTTCGGCTTCATTTGCCGCTCTAATGAAGATTTAGAGGCTCTGGGGTCTCTGAAAAGAGAGAGAGAGAGAGAGCAGAAAAGAAGGAAAGAAGTAGTAAGAGGAGGTTATAATGGCGATGAAATGCAGAAGTGAGAAATTATATTTATTAATAATATAATAATCATATTAAATATTATTAAATACTAATATTAATTATATTATCCACCCAGTTCCTTCCTTGAAATATAGCTAAGCAAAAACATAAGATAAAATATCTTTGTCAATGCAACACTTTGGCGTGAGCAGACTCACAGTTTTTTATAACAGCATGCACTGAATTAGATTTTATTATATTTTTTTTATTCAAGTTTTACAGAGTTGTTATGGAAACATGTTTCATCAGATGTATAATTAGCATGAACACATCTATGTTCATCTATGACTCAACTCATGATCTTTCCTGTAATAATTTCCAATTCTCATTATTAACTACGACGTTTACCTCAAACTCAGAATTTCCTGCTTATTCATAGTTAGTATGTCTGAGGATGAAGTAGAGATTAAGGGATTTAATATTTTGTTTAAGTACTATTAAAGCTGCCAATATACTAGTAATATATGAAATGTTAATCGTGAGAATTGGTCCGTACACTAAAGTATTTTCAAGATTAAATACAGAACTATCCTTATTAAAGAATTCTGACTATTGGCTGCATCTCTTGTTGTGTCTGGCAAGACTTGAACCCCTTTCAATCCGATTGAAATCGGTCGATTCGGGTTGAGGTGTTTACATGGAGACTTTTCAAGTCATTTTTTGGAGCATATGTAAATTAAGCTAATGCTGGCATCCAAAAAACCGATCTATGCCACATTTAAGTACATTTTTGGTGTGAACAAACCTGAAAAGTCAGTCCCCTGTTGATATTGCAGTAGATTTTCATTCCATTCCAATGCTTGTTTTGAAGGCTCACAGTAACCTCGACATCATTACGGGTGCCGAGTCTCTCTCCTGCTGTGTTTAATGGCTTCATCTCTTCTCACAGAGCACTAAGAACTGGAGGGCGGCCGTGGACCTGACGGGCAGACTGCTGACGGCTCACGGCCAGGGCTACGGCAAGAGCGGCCAACCCACCAACCATACCACTGACTCCCTACAGGTGAGCAGAACCACTGATGCGCCAGGGCCAGATTTAGCTTGTGTCAGGACTTACTGAAGACACACTTCTCACTTGAATGGCTGCTAATGTAACGTTGGAAACACTTTACAATAAGGTGTCATTTGTTAACATAACAAACAATGAACAAAGCATTTATTAGACTATTTATGAATCTTTGTTAATGTTAGTTAATGAAAATACAGTTGTTCGATGTTTATTCATGTTCACGGTGCATCAACTAATGTTAACAAACACAACTTGTGATTTTACTAATGCATTAATAAATGCTGTAGATGTATGGTTCATTCTTAGTTCATGTTAACTAATGTTGTTAACTAATTAACCTTATTGTAAAGTAATGTTGAATGAATCTTCTTTTATTTTATAGAAATAACAAATAAAATATATAAAATTATTCTATTAAAATCTACGTTGTAAACAAGTTAGGTCAAAAGCAATCAAGAATAGCTTCCTTTTTACTTGCATCTATGTTACTAACTACAATTTTCATCATGTAATCGGTAGCAGATTAAATTTTGTAAGTAATCTACCTGTTCTTATGGTGAATCTCTCTAAATGATTAGTTTATGACATACACTTGTCTATTATAATTGTTTTCTTTTATATTAACATTAACCTGCAAGATGATTTTGGTATTATTAACCTACTGTGTGTAAGACTGAAGATGATGTGAGGTCAATATGGAGCAATTATTTGATAGATTCATAATGCCTGAAGTTCATCAGTAGATTTTGTTACGAAAACAAACAAACAAACAAATAATACAATAGATAATAATATTGTTAAGTGTCGTGGTTGTAGAAATGACAAACAAAAAGCATATTTTTAACGCATCAACAGACAAATTACATTGAATCAACATAAGGGCCGACTAGGGAGACTAGGACAAACAAGGTAAATATACACAAGGACATAACGGAAGAACTAAAAAAACACCTGGGGAACTCAACTGGAGACTAATTAACTAATAATGAGGACAGGGATACCAAATATGGGCAATGGCAGACATGTCGGGGAAAAAAATAGAACAAACACACCGAATATGGAACTCCTGGCCGTAACTGTGGAACGGAATCCGCAGGGATCAGGAATGGCTCTCCTGGACAGGACTCGGGAACGGCTCTCCTGGCCGTGTATGGCCTTTTGTACCTCCATAGGGTCCGTCTGTGGATGATAGGCAGATGGATAATGGTGGCGTCCTCCAACTCGGCCTCCACTGCCAGCTGACAAAACTCCTCTGCAAAGGAGTAAAAGGTGATAAGGAGATCCTTATGGCAAAAAGAGAGGAGACAAGCAGCAAACTCCATAGCTGTCTGGGTCAGTCCTTCTGTCATGTGTTGTGATTGTAGAAATGAAATCAAGGTGTAAACAAAGGGCTTCTTTGTAATGCATTAACACACAAATTACATTAAATCAATATTAAGGACCAACAAGAGAGACTAGGACAAACAGCGTAAATATACACGAGGACTTAATGGAAGAACTGAAACACCTGGGGAACTCAACTGGAGACTAATAAACTAATATCAAGGACAGAAATACCAAAAATGTGCAAAGTCGGACACGAGGGTAAAAAGTGTAAATTAATGTTATTTAAGTTAAATAATTCAAATTAATGCAGATCTAAATGTGATTTTAGTATTTGCAGTATGCAGCATTTCTGTGCAATTTTATTTTTATGTATATTTTGTGCAAAAGATAAACAACTTACAGAAGTATTCCATGTTTAAAATGAACTTATATCAACAGCATTTGTATCAATGACGATTTACAACAACGATAAAATACATAAAATATATGAATATTAAATATAAATATTCTGTAAAAAAACTAAAATCTTGGTTGAAGTGAGGCACATACAATGTAAGTGAATGGAATCAAATTCTGGAGGATGTAGAGGTTCAGTGATGAACCAGATCCAACAAGCAACAGCATGAACCCGGAGAGATCTGAGAGCCCATTCCTTAAATCAAGCAGAACACACAACCTGTGAAACAACATGGGATCTTGAGCTGTTTCTCTGGCCTGAAGCAGGGCTGGCGTCAGTGTTTTAGCCTCACGTGGCTCCACTCATACTTCTGCGGAGAAGAGTTATGCTAACACACTGCTGAACTGCACTTACTGAAAGAAGTCAATGTTGATTTGTTTTGTTGAACCAGGCTGTTCTCTTCTCTCTACAGCTGTGGTTCGTTCGTCTCTCTCTTCTGGCCAAGCTTAACCTTTACCAGAACGCAGAGCTGGAGTTTGAGCCCTTCGGGAATCTGGATCATCCAAATCTTTACTATGAATATTATCCCACCGTTTATGCAGGAAGAAGAGGTAAGAGCTATTTAGCTAGATTTCAGATGTAGGAGAACAGCTATGCACACAATACTGTTCAAGAAGTGCTTTTAATCAATGGTTTTATTCAGATAGGATGCATTAATTCAATCAATATGGAGAGTAAAGGCATTTATAAAGTTAGATTTCTGTTTCAAATAAATGCTGTTCTTTTAAACTTCATATTCATCTGTGATAATGAACAATAACATACATGATGGTTGCCACTAATTATTCAGCACCAAAGCTGTTTTCATCTTTGATAATAATCAGAAATGTTTCTTGAGCAGTAAATCATCGTACTGGAATGATGAAGGATCACATGACACTAAAGACTAGAGTAATGATCCTGAAAAGTCAGCTTTGATCATGGGGACAAAAACTGCATTTTATAACATATTTACAAAGAAAACCAGTTACTGCTGAATTTATTAGAAATTGATCTTTGTAACCACTGATTATTGAATTAATATTGTGTCTAAAGTATTATTAGATGACTGAATAATGTGCTTTCTTTTTTAAATCTCTTTTTTATGTCATCATTATTACCTTTTTTTATTATTATTATATTTTTGTTAGTTATAATTTTAGTGCTAAAGTAAATTTTATTAGATTACTTTATACATTTACTGCATTAATTTGGGACTGTATTACAGCATTGCCTGTGAGTCTAATGATCATTTGTTTTGATTATCATAATGTTATTGTTCTTACTGTATTTTCGGTCAAAGCCTTGGTAGGCAGAAGTTACTTTCTTTTTTTACTTTGTTTGAAGTCCAAATTCTCACTATTAACCACTTATTAACTATGACTTTTTAATACATGGGTGTCAAGATGCTAAAAACTCAGCTTTGAAATCGCAGGAATAAATGACATTTTAAAATATATTCAAACAGAAAGCAGTTATTTTATATAGCTAAGACATTTCACAATATTATCTTGATTCAAATAAAGGCAGGCTTGGTGAGCAGAAGAGACGTCTAAAAAAAACCCATTTAACCGCTTAAGCTCTGCGGCTATTTTGGGGAATTCCGCCTGTTTTTTCCTACCAAAATTAAATAGCTTCCCATA
>JAUMHP010000043.1:20078687-20090550 GCA_032361065.1 Enteromius trimaculatus | reverse complement strand
ATTTTATTTTATTTATTTTTTTTAAAGTAGGGGAAATACTATTCACATTATGAAATTTAAGTTCCTCTAGTGAGTACTTTTGGACTTTTAATCCCTCTCAATGGTTCCAAATATATAACCAATTCCTCTTTAAACACCATTAAATGTGGTTGAGTTTTCAAAAATTGGGTTATTTCATCAAAACAAAAGATCAGAAGGAATATCAACAAGTTTACATTTATTTAACATCCTCCAAGTAAACCGCTAGTTTTAATATAATTTAGTGTTTTCATTGTATAGTGGACAAATGTACCAATCTGAAAACTTTAAACACATTTGGAATTCAGTGCAATGTAGTGGCTGCTTATGTTGTTCCTTTAAAACAAAATAAACAGAAAACATAAACTGAGAACATTACAGAACCAGTCCTCTCAGTAAACAGCATCTGTAATATCAAAAAAATATTTCAACATATTTCAGTTGACTGTATAGATTTAACAGTCTAAACATCTATTTAGAATGGCAATATAGTGGCTGCTTATGTTAAGTTAAAACAAAACAAAACAATGTTATAGAAACATGAGTCCTCTCAGTAAGAATTGTCTGTAATTATTTGCATAGTGGAAAACCGTTTAACAGTCTAAACTATTACTAAACACTTATTTGTAACTCAGTGCAATATGGTTGCAATGTTATAGAAATGTTATAGAAAGCCCTCCCGGTACACAGCTTCTGTAAGATCCAAAAAATATATATTACAACATAATTGTGCTTATGTTGGTCCCTTACAATAATAATAATAATAATAAAAAAAACAACAACTTAAGAGTGTTAGTGAAGCAGCAAAGTACAAAGAGCATACAGGTATTTAAGCAAAACCAAAAGTAGGGGACTGGAAAATGCATGACTCCATTTGTCTCTAAGGCTATGTCCACACTAATATGTTTTCATTTGAAAACTAATTTTTTACTCTACAGGAGTCATGCAGAGGCAACCACAATGTGACATCGCAGGTGTTGGCTTCAGGAAAGATTCGCACACCGTTGTCTTCAGGATGGAGAAATTGTGGGTTTGGTCGGAAATCCTAAAGAGGGTATGTTGTCAACACCTGAGACGAAAATTAGAATTTCTTGTGGACTCATAGGCCTGCTCCTCTCTAAGAAAAAAAAGAAAGATATTGGGACTTTAAAAATAGGTTAATAATTTTGCTAACCAAACATGGAAGACTAATAAAAAAAAAAAAAATAATACATTTTAAAACAAAGAAAACTAAATTGGAATTCGAGATGCAATGGTTAAGTTTAATGTTTATTGGCTCGAAGCAAAAGATCGACAATTGGCTGTTGAATTTTACTTTTGGTTATTCTCTATTCTTGACTTGCACACAAACTCTATTACAATCTTAAATTGATCTCTTTGCAGTAGTCTGTGTCTGTCTTTCTTCTTTATGCCAATAAACCCCAATTTAAAAGGTTAAATGAACACCAATATTGCATTCCAATTTGATAAAGTTGGCACCATATTATATGCATCTTGTGTCAATGCCAGCAAAATACATAATTTCATCTTTCATTATGTATTTGACATGCAATTTCTTTTGTAGCTATAAGAAAAAAACAAAACAAACACTGCAAATCCATGGCCATTACTTTATTTCACCACATTATGCATGAATATGTTAAGAGACAGAAATAAGAAAGAGAATATTGGGCGAGTCATGATCTCCTGCTAATGCAATAATATTTTGTAAGAGATAACACTGGTATGAACACCAGTATGTTGATATCTAAATTTTATTTTGCATACGAGACACCAGAAGGCAAGCAAAACTTTTAGCTTGTTTAAACTATTGTCACAGATCTGCCAGGCTCTATACCCAGCCAATCACAACGTTCACTTTCCCCGGAGTTCTAATCACTACCACCTGCCTCTCATTACAACCCTCATCAACTGCACTATGAAGCCCCACACCACACCACAGTCAGTGACCAAGCTATTGATTCATATTGATTAAGCTTATTCAAAGTGGACTAAACCATTGAATATACACACCTTGTACTTACCTCCTTGTTCTCCTCCGTTTCAGTGTCTCTGCTGCTGTAAGAAACCCCAAAAACAAACATTGTTTCTACTTACCTCTTGTGTAGTGTCCGCTTCTTAACAGAAGCTCGGACCCAAAAACTATCACCACAGCAGCATGAGCTGCTAAGACCTAATTCAAGAACTCAACTCATCTATTCTTCCCCAGCCATTCACGCCACCACTATCGATACCCGCACACGCACTGAATCCACCTGCCAGTATCACCACTCCTTCACCCCCTGTCATCGTCAGTCCCATGGTTCGACTGACGCCCTACTCTGGCTCAGCGGAGGACTGCAATGGATACCTGCTGCAGTGCTTCATCGCACTCACTATGCATCCAGACCTGTATCCTACTGATATTTATCAGAAGCGCTCTATAGTTGGCAGAAACATTGTGGAGTCAAGCGAGTCCCATATTGGCATCACTTCTGCCACTCATTACACATTTCATTGCTGTACTGATGGTGAAGCATCGGTGGGAGAACAGCAAGGTACCACATCCATACGGGAATATTCACTAAAATGGCATTTTTTGGCATCTGCAAGTGGTTGGAATGAGCGATCCCTCCTAACTACCTACCGTCAGGGATTGGAACCTAATTTACATGTACTGCTGGCTGCTTATGACAACGCTGTTTGATTGGATAAATTAATTCAATTTGCAGTACGCCATTCCTCCCACCTCCAGTTCTATCACCGCAATAACCTGAGCTCTGCAGCCTTGCCGCCCTGCCAGCAGGAGATCTAGAGCCCTCCAGAACCCAACCCTGTGCCCATGAAAGTGGAGGAGAAACATATGACTTCTCAAGAACGTCAACAGAGGATGACCCGGGGTCTGTGCTTGTACTGGGCACTTTATCCGGAAGTGCCGTTGTCGTCCCCCACAATCCGTGGTGAGTGCAATAATGCAGAGAACTAAAATCACGTTAACTGCCATTGTTACGCTTACTGCACCTTCAAGTCAAGTCACTTTTATTTATATAGCGCTTTTAACAATACAGATACAGTCTCTGTAGTCAAGACGATGATAATCACTGGAAATCAGGTGTCCCCAACGAAGCAAGCCAGAGGCGACAGCGGCAAGGTACCAAAACCCAATCCATGAGAGAATGGGGGAAAAAAAACTTCGGTTCAGCCGCTAACTTCCTTTGCTGGGCACCTCTGTCGGCGGCTTGGACTTAAAACCACACCAACTGAAGTTAACTATCAAATTTAATCCATCACGGGATAACCATTCACTCATCTAAGTGTCCAATTCCAAGCTGGCCCCATACTACTTTTAAGTGGGTCAATGCCATACTGAAGAGATCTACGTACTGGTTCTGGAGGGCTCAACTTCGGATGTGGTTCTAGGGTGCCCATGGTTGGTAAGGCATAATCCCATCCTCTCTTGGCGGACTGGAGAAATACTAAAGTGGGGCCAGCAATGTTGGCCAGACTGCTTCCCCAATCTTCCCCTTAGCTCTCAAGTTACATTGAAATTATCCATTCCAATTGAAAGCCCCCTCAAGAAGCAGTCTATTAACATGCCAAGATGCTATGCCTCCTTTAGCGATGTGTTTGGCCGCAAGAGAACCGCCCAGTTACCACCACATTGACCATGGGACTGTGCCATTGATCTGATTCCACGTGAGCCGGTGCCCAAAAGGAAAGATTTATCCCCTCTCACTACCTGAACGTAAGGCCATGGAAGAGTATACTGAAGAGACATTCAGACAAGGTTATATCCGCCCGTCTACCTCACCTGTTGCTTCAAGCTTTTTCTTTGTGGTGAAAAAGGACGGAGGCTTGCAGCCTTGCATTGATTACTGAGTACTCATCAAAGTAATCGTCCTGTTCAAGTATCCCCTTCGCTATGGAAATGCTCAGAGGTGCCACAGTGTTCACCAAACTTGACCTCTGCAGGGCCTACAATTTTATAAGAATAAGAGATGAAGATAAAGGGAAGACCACCTTTATCACACACACTGGGCATTATAAATATTTAGTTATGCCATACGGCCCCCTCAATCTTCCAAAACTACATGTACATGATATTCAGAGACTTCCTTCACAAATTTGTGGAAATCTACATTGACAACATTCTTATCTATGCACCAACCCTGCACGAACATTTTAGGCACGTAGCGGAGACCCTTAAAATGTTTGTTCCACTAGTCATCTGTCCAGTGGATGCTGTCACCGACTGGCCCGTTCCATCCACCATCAAAGAGCTTTAAAGATTCCTTGGATTCTCCAACTTCTATCACCGCTTCTTTCATAACTACAGTATCCTTTCCAGTCCACTAACCTCATTATTGAAAGGCAAATCCAAGTCTCTGTCCTGGACCCTCATCTCCTCCCAAACATTCCAAGCCCTGAAACAAGCCATCAGTTTGGCCCCACTCCTGATTTACCCCAACCCGAAACTCCCTTTTGTTGTGGAAGTGGATGCCTCCAAGAGTGGGCATAGTGGGAGCTGTCCTATCTCAGCAGCAGGGGAATCCACTACGACTCCTTCCATGCGTCTTCTTCTCCAAGAAACTCCAGTGGAGTTAAACTACAATATTGGCAACCGTGAGCTTATAGCTATCAAATTGGCATTCGAAGAATGGCATTATTTGCTGGATGGGGCCACACATCCGTATACGTTGCTCACTAACTATAAAAATCTCCAATTTCTCTGTGATGCAAAGAGCGTTATTTTTCACCCGTTTCAGTTTCATTATTTCTTATCACCCCGGCTCCAAGAATGTGCGTGCAGATGCACTGTCCCATCTCTTCACTAAAGAGGAATAAACGGAAAATCCTGAACCATTATTGCCGCAAACCTCTTTGTCAACCCCCACTGTTGGGACTGAATTAGACAGGTGATGAGCAGTGCCTGATTTTCTCCACACATACCCCTTTAGAATTAAGGCCAAAAAGTTCTATCTTAGTCTTATCAGACCAGAGAATCTTATTTCTAACCCTCTTGGAGTCCTTTTTAGCAAACTCCATGCGGGCTTTCATGTGTCTTACACTAAGGAGAGAGTTTGGCCAGGCGGCCAGCTCTAGGAAGGTTTCTCATCGTCCCAAAAGTCTTCCATTTACGGATTTTGGAGGCCACTGTGCTCTTAGGAACCTTAAGTCCAGCAGAAATGTTTATGTAACCTTGGCCAGATCTGTGCCTTGCCACAATTCTGTCTCTGAGCTCTTTAGGCAGTTCCTTTGACCTCATGATTCTCATTTGCTCTAACATGCATTGAGATCTGTTAAGGTCAAGACAATCAGAAGAAATGGACAACATCTGAGATAAATATATGAGGGTCACAACAAACTGTCTGAGTACTTAGGACCATGTGATATTTCAGTCTTTCTTTTAATTAATCTTCAAAAATATAAATTCTGTGTTTTTTCTGGGTGCTGTGTGTACATTAATGCTGAAAAAAAAAAAAATGATTTTAGCAAATGGCCACAGTATAACAAAGTGTGGAAAATTTAAAGGAACCGTATGTAAGAAATGTATTGTAATAATCATAAAATGTCTCTGTTATGTTCAACAGGCATTAAGAAATCATGTTAATTTCAAGTACTTATATCTCTGACAGTAGTAGTACAGCCTGGATATTCTCATTTAAAATGCGCATTTGCAGCTCTCAACTGAAGTTTATGTTGTCATGTTTTGTTTTGGTCTGAAGCGCCACCCTCCATCTGTCTCCCAATCATGAATCGCCATCCAGGTTGCCTGATCTGCATAAAGACAGCCCATTCCTTTGTCATTTCTCTCGTTCTAGTTGCTGTCTTCAATTTGGCAACCTGCGTGTATGTCAAATCTGAGTAGGAGAGGCCGGGTGAAAAAAACCCATCAGCAATATTTTGAATTTGAACTGCAATACCTAGTTCAACCACTCGGTGTCAATCCTACATACAGTACCTTTAAGAAGGACCTGAATAGTGAATACTTTCTGTACCCACTGTATTTTAATATAATCATCTACATGTGTGGAGTACATTTATCTTTGCTATTCAAAAAGGCACCTGCATGATTTAGCCTTTTCTTTTCACAAAATGCAACATTTTAACATCTTTTGAGCTAAGTGCATCATTACACCCCTATTTTTCCAAAGTCAAATTCAGGTTGAGTTATGCTTTTAAGGTTGGAAAATATTAATCACATCCCTGTGAGTGTACAAATCAAAAAAAAAATTCGTTTCAAGATATCTAATGTAAACGTTGGTTGTTTAACATTATTATTTAAGACATCAACACTGCCCTACAAAGGCAAAAGACCTTAACTCACAAGAGTGTGGAACTGAGAAAGATGACTTTAAATTTTTTTTGTTGTCCAGCTAAATTAATTATAGCTTGGACACTGGAAATCTGGCAATTAGATGTTTTAAAGTGCCCCTATTATGCCATTTTAAAATAGGAGTGTTTGCTTTCGAATCTCATTTAAAATAATGACCACAAGTAAAGGATAGCTTCAGTTTTTCCGCAGGAAACATTTCCTTTCTTGTTTTTAGATATTCTGGTATTAAGACATTGAGATATGCTATTTGTGCAGTGGTAATCCTGGGAGCACACGCCAACTCAACCAGTTCATTCAACTTAATAGTCAGTTGCCAAACAGGGTCTTGTGAATCTTTTCTGTCCCCTATTGTCACAGGAAGACACCAATTCTCAGCTGCTTGACCACCCAACTTGCCTCACTTTTCTGCATATCTGGGAGGGGGTAGAACCAGCACCAGGGCCCAGATATTTAAACTGTGCAATGCTCCTGTTCTATTGCGTATATGAAAACCACTTCTTTTTTAGAAAGTATGCCAAAAAAAATGGAAAGTTCAACAGCTACGATGTCTTCAAATATGTCATGGCCAATGCAGGGAGGAAGGCTGGGCTGAACAACATGAAAATATTTCTGCGAGTTGAAAATGGAGTCAAACTTCAACCCATTTACATTTTCTTCAGTCGTCATGACGTAGCGGTATACGAGGTGCAAGGATATACACCACAGCAACTTGATCCCCAGCTTCGTCTTGCAGAGCTAGATCCTAACTCATCTGCTAGTCTTGCACAGTTGCACTCAGCGCCACGGCATGCTCAAAAACGTCGCGCATCAGTGGCTGCTGCTGCTCCACCGACTAAACATAAATCTTCACCGCAGAACCTGCCATACAGTCCGCCCCCCTACAGGATGTTCTCTCCAGCCTGTCTGCTACGGGTGGTTCGAGTGGTGGGTCTGTACATTCATCTGGTGCAGACCAACCCTCGCCTGATGACATCCTTTTGATTCTGCAGATGGCAGTGGCTCGTTTGGGCCTTGACAAATGTGTTCAGCCTGCTCAAAGTAATGTGTTCTTCAAGCAAAATGCTGATAATAAATTTGCTATGACTCCATGCTATGCCTTTGGGACTGAATTCTCCAGCGGGTTAACAGGCTCCAATATGCCTAAAAGGAGGTCAAAGATAGCCCTCACCCCTAGCATCAATGGCTGAGGCTGACTCTATTGCAGTTGGTCGGGCACCTGACATTGGAAGCTTTATATATCAGACATACATATTTTTTTTGTACAAATAAATGAAGCTTTGCTGAGCAGAAGATAATTCTTTAAAAACATTGAAAAATAATACAGGCCCCAATTTTAATGCAGTGTATTAGTAACACTGTTGTAATTGTTAATGTTTAAGGTAAGTGTCCAGGCAGAAGATCAGGGTAACAGGCAAGGGTCAAGGTATTCGGCAGAGGTTCAAGGTATTAAGGCAGTCCAATGTCAAAAACAAAACAATCCAACAAGTAATATAAACACTCACAGTTGTCGCCGGGGCAGATCAAAACTTCGCGACTTGCTTCACTGGAGCGTGCGCTTAAATAGTCACTGTAAACGGTAACACCTGCCGTGGAAGTGACGAGGTGTTTCAACGAAAATGGTCCGGGTGGAACTCAGTACTCAGGCGAAGGTTCCCGCTGATGATGTATTTCTGGCTATTGCTATTTTCGGACAAACTATTTCGGTTGCCGAACATTATGTGCATCCCTACATTTTATTTTTATTTTTTTCTTCCCTGCTGTATCAAAATTGTACTGAACCATAACTTCAGTACCAAGATATGGTCAGAATCCCAACTTAATAGCATTTCTTTAGGTTAGTAAGATGGCTAGCTTAATTATTATCTATTTATTTCTTTTTTTATTAGACAGGATTGTCTGCTACTTGCCATGTGGTAACAACAGATAAATCCTCATGACACTGCACTGATGCAGTTTTACCAGTATATTCTTATGTCTCATTGCCATATGTCTAAATAGATCCAGAATGCAGAGATGCTGGAGGGAGCACGGGATGCCATGCTTGAAGCTTCAGGCATGTTAGCATTGGTCGGATGCTCCACCCATCTTAGGAGTCTTCAGGATAGAGATACACTAGTTGGAGAAGCTGCAATAGCCTGTGTAGAAATCTGTGTAAAGGAGGCAACTGAACAGTAAATATTTCAGCATTCTACAAAAAATACGAAGACCTTGGTTGCAAAATGCGATAAACGCCATTTTTTGACATTTGGAAATTACTGTTCAGATGTACCTTAATCTATGTTTAAATTGCTGCAATTAATAAAATTTAAGAATGTACATTTTAGGCCTACTACAGTTTTTCACAAAACGCGATATCAGCATCCCCTGGGAAGAGATAATATCAAAACAAAAAACATTTTTAAAAAGAGCATTCAATAGGCTATCTAAAAAAAAGTTTACCATTTAATTGTTATCTAAATCTATACTGTAGGCTACGTCACTGATCAACAGTTGTCTATCAGTCAGAGAATCAAAGCTAGTCAGAGTTAGTCAAGCTAACGTAATGGATTTCGATGACGGATTGGAGCCAGTCATTCCAGCTGCTGTTGGGAGAAAGAGGAAGGCATCTAAAGAAAATCGTCAGAGGAAGAAGACCAAACGGGCAAGGCATTCAGGGGAGGGAAAACATCCGAAGATTAATTGTGGTCATCGAGTGATTAATGTAGGTCTGTGTCATGCCGACAAGCTGTATGATGAAGATGTAGCCATCAACTTCACAAAAATGTATAAAAACGCTACAAAAGTGGACCAGGATAAAATACTCCTGCGTCTGTCAACAATAAACAAATGCAGCAGGGAACGAGTTTCAGCTGATGTTAAGAAGGCGGCCAGGGAGGTTACAGTGAAATACTGCCTTTTGTCCTGCGCTCCTCCCCATCACAAGATACCTGTCTGCAAGGCTACATTTCTAAGTGGTAAGTTTATTTTTTAAATAATTTCTTACATGCAGCTGAGTAGCTGAAGATTTATTTATGCAGTCGCACCTATTATTTATAGCCTAAAACCTCACGTTAATTGATTTATTATAAGGGATCATAGAGCGCACAGGTTGTTATGGAGAAAAATAAACGGTTTTGTTTTTCCACAACAACCAATAAACTCTATAATCTATTACTATTATTATTTTTATTACAGTGAAATAATTAATTAAATATGACGGGGCGAGGTGAGCTTGTGTCGCGGACTCTGTGCAACAGAGACATGAACTGTGACACAGTGGCTCCGCCCACTCTGATCATACAGGTTTGGTTTTCAGCAGCGGTGTGGAAGGAGCCTCCACCCTACAAACTACAAGTCGTTTATCTAACTAACTTAATCTTACTTATCTAAATTATAACTAATCACAATTATTCCGAAGCTGTTTAAGGATTGTTGAAACGACAAACATCCTGCAGTTTGTTTGCTCTGACAGCTCAGCTGCAGGTAGCCTAAGCCAGGCAGTGCAACGGTGCTTTAAAAAAAAAAAAAAAAATTATACCCACTGTCCCCATGTGAAGCACAAGCACACACGTGCGTACATTGTTATCCGACCTTTTCATTTTGCCCTGGATTACTTGCATACGCCATAGTCACATTATGTTTATTATCGCATTATGTTTTTGAATATTATGAATATTTACAATTAATTGATCAATTATTGTTAATATTCCCACTGAAATTCAAACGATTTCTTCAAATGCCCATCCTTAACCCAGGTGTTATAAACATAGTCTTGGCCTGTTCAATCTTGGGTAGACACCAGAGGTGTAGCCTTTTATTCAATTTATTTATGATTTTCACCTACCAGCAAACTCTCCTGAAGAGTGACAACAACTGGGGCCAGTATAAAGCAGATCCCCTGCCCATGATGACCACAGTGAAGGCTGTGAAGAAGGACATCATCAGCCTGCCACTGATGCCCCAGCAAACGTTGAGGCCTTCTACAATCATGCTTTGGCTGTTACCAGTGATGTCCACAGTGGGGAAGAATAGACTAAAAGGCACACAGTGGCATCTGAAGCCACTCAAGAAAATACACACTCAAACAAACAAAACATTGATTCACTAGCTTTTCATAATGGTATTACAGTAGTACAATATAGTAGCCTAAGGTGGATATATAGCATTTTGCAAAAGAAAAAAAAATTATGTTGTGTATGTTCTGGAACAGAATCGTATTATTTACTAATCTATCTTTGTTGTACTATCCCATATTCATAATGTAGTCATAATCAGTTGTTACTATAATGATTTTGTAAATGCCGATCAGCAACTGAATACTGATAGTCCCCATAAGGTGATAAATACCAGGTCACACACACACAGTCTCTCTCTCAATCACTCATTGCCCTTCACCAGTCACTTTGCGAAGCATTGGACTGCTAACTACCTCATAAGACTCTTGTCTGTTACAAGGCTGCACTTCTATCACTTTATCATATAAGCTCCATTTTCACTATTTGTGTAGATTTACACTACTCTGTCTAGTTTGCACTCAATGCTATGTGCTCTTACTTGTATATTGTTTTGCTTTTGTTATATGTATAATTGCATTTATTACATTTTTTACTTGCATTTTTAAAACTCTTTTTGTATTCAATGTTTATCTGCTATCCAGCAAGGGTCTGAGAGTAACGCAATTTCAATTCTCTGTATGTCCTGTACATGTGGCCGAATTGACAATGAAACTGACTTTGATATAGATTTTCTCCCCTCCCCCTTATCTTGCACTTCTGCAGATGCTACATATGATTTCTCAGAACTAAGATTCTCAGACTAAGACAGCAACCACAGGATGTTTCAAAGTCATTCAAACCAGTTCTAACCAGCTTGAGGATCCGTTATAAAGGAGACCGTTTATGAGCTAAAAACACAATCCCATAATGAATGTAGTAGTAGTAGTAGGAAATGTTCTGTACCAACCTGAAATTTTGGACTGACATTATAACACGTTCATAATTAATAATATTGCAACACATCCTCAACCTGAAATGAAAGGACTTAAATATAATGCTTAACGTATTACATTGTATAAAAATGACTTACTATGCTCTTTTTGCAAGATTTAATGTAAGTCTGAAAATGCCTTTTTTGAGTTGAAGCAGAAGCACTGTTTTCTGTGCCTGTTTCTCCCTGCCTCACTTTCCAGAATATAGATCTGTTTTGGTTCTGATTAGCATTTTATTGTGCTGAAATCATGCATTTTAAACTATATTAGTTTAAACTTCTGATATAGGCTTGTCAAGTTAATTTTAGTGAGCCCATGCTAATGTAAAAACCTAAAGAGAGGACTGTTCTTTTTTTTTTTTTTTGTAATTCAGTGTTTTTATTTGTTTTCAAAGTAGCATATGTTACATCAAACAGGAAAGTATCAAAGAAAGTATCAAACTATTTGCACCCCCCACCCATCGCACTTCAGGAATTTGGAAAAAACAAACAAAAACAAAATCAACAATATGTATATATATATATATATATACATATATATATATATATATAGATATATTCAAC
>JAUMHP010000043.1:20067427-20078587 GCA_032361065.1 Enteromius trimaculatus | reverse complement strand
AATGCCAACAGAGTTTTCTAGTCTATTCAAGAGAATGTTGTGGTCAATAGTGTCGAACGCAGCACTGAGATCCAATATCACTAATAATAACAATAATAATTAGTAACTCTAATTCGAGCAGTCTCAGTACCATGATACGGTCTAAATCCTGACTGGAAATCCTCACAGATACCAAGACCAAAACCTTTTAACTGCTTAATTGTTGTTTGTTTTATTTTGTGTTTATGTAAGTTTTTGCCAAGAAGATAGCCTTCAATGCTGACAGCACAGTAAGTCTCACCTCTGGCTGATTAAAGCATGTTTTTAAAATGCATTTTCTCTAAACCTACTTACAAATTATTGTGAAAACTGCTATACTTGCACAACATTTAACCATGGTTTTACTATAGAATAATTAGCAAACATGGTTGTATTTGTCACGAGTGAGACGACGGGAAGCGTGCAAATCCATATGCAAACTATTTTAATACAAACACAGAGTCAGTACAGGCAGAGTCGGGGCAATGGCAAACAAGAACGTAGTAGGCAACGTTGATTACATTAAAATCATAGTTTTACTACAATCACCATGGTTTAACAATGACTATTGCATACCATACTAACCACTTTAAAAGTAACCGTTACTACAGCATTTTCAGTAAAAACCAGTTTCAACATTTGTTTTTACTATGGTTTTACTGCTGTTAATGCTGTAGTAATGGCTATTTTTGTATTTACCATGATTTAGTTATAGTTAAATCATTGTGGCAGTAGTAAAACTATGGTTGTCTTTGTAGTCTTGATTTTACCTCATCATTAGCTGTTAACCACCGTAAAAACAAATAATTGTGAATTATCCTCTTATGATCACATCTGATAAATGTATTTATAGATGTAATATGTTCAATAAAGTTGCAGCTGTTATTGAGAGTGGTGTGTATTGTTTTATTACAAACCAGCGGCATTGGCTGGAGAGCGTAACCGTTGCGACAACATCTTTCCTATTAGCAAACGATCCCTGAGCGACATGGTACAGATGGAGTTTTCAGTGTCGGGTCAACATCGGCCCAACGTATGTGTGCTGTTAGGGATCATACTTAAACTTTTGGTAACACTTTATAATAACTACACGCTATGACTCATTAGTTAAGCATTAATAAATAGTCAGTTCATTCTTTATAAAGCATTGTTCCAACGTTAATAGTTATTAGTAAGCAGTTTTTAAATACAGTTATAAATGCAGTATTCTTGATTTATACGCATATCTAAATTTACAAAAGATTTATAGGTTCAGTTATCTACATTTCCTCACAAATTTAGCAATTTCTTGATTTTAACGATACAGGTGATGTGTCTCATTCCACTCTTTGTGAGACCTTTAAGGTGGTAACATAATTGCCTATGAATCAAGCAGGAAAAAGTTGCACCCAGTGGGTGCTGCAGCGCCCGGGGAGCATTTGGGGGAACGGAATTTTACAAACATCTTTTTACTTCAAACTATAACATGCCTATTTCGGATATTCCTGATTTTCTTGGTATAATAGACACTCCGAAGCTTAGTGAGGATGCCCAAAGAGAACTAGATATAGAGATCACTTTAGATGAAATCTTGAAGGCCATTAAATCTTTTCCAAATGGCAAGGCCTCAGGGCCCAATGGGTTCTGTATTGAACTCTATAAAACTCATTCAGATGCTATTGCTCCACTACTGCTGAGAATGATACACCATTTGTTTGCAACTTCTTTCTTCTCTCTATGAAGCCAACATTTGCTTGTTTATGAAAAAAGATAGGGATGAAACTGATTCTTCCAGTTATAGACCGCTAAACTTGCTTAACTGTGATCAAAAGATTGTTGCCAAAGTGTTGGCCACTCGCTTGAGCAAACACATGACCTCATTAATTCACTATGATCAGACTGGTTTTTTTTGGGTAGATTTTCATTTTCAATTGTTCGTCACTTATTAAACGTTATGTGTAGGGTGGTGGAGATGCCCGCCTGGGCGACGGAGGAGAAGGAGACTTCGAGGATGGGTGACAGATCTCCTGGCTGCGAGACTGGGACCGACTGGACACGGCCCCTCGTACCGTGCTTCAGAATCTTCAGAATCATACTGCTTCAGGGCCTTCGACAGCTCTCCTGGCTGTGACACCGATATCGGCTGAACTGAACACGGCCCCTCTCGCCGTGATACGGGACTAAAACCTGTTTTTTGCGGTTCTGAGACCGCAGGGGAAAAAGACCGCCCTCCTGGTTGCCTAACCGATACTGACTGGACTGAACACGTCCCCTCTCGCCGTGATGGTGCTGGCAACCGTAATGGCGGGTTGGTATCTGCAAGGATTTCCGACGGCTTCACCTGCCGTGTAGGCGGACCGGAGTCCGTGGATATGTGTGCGTGTGAGCTCTTGAAAGTGCAGTGACTGGGTGAATCGTGCTGCGCCGGTGCCTCGTCGTTGGCGTGAATCCGAAGACCCTTCCAAGATCAGAACGTCATTAATGAAAAAAACAGCGCCTGTTGCCAGGGGAGACCAGTGATGTCGGGGATCACGGAGTCCGGGAGGAAAGCAGCACCATTCTGGAAGGCACGCACGATTTCAGTGTCACTGAGATCCGAGTGCTCAGCAAGCTCGCAAAACTCACTGACGTAGTCACCAAATGTGGGTCACTGGTGGATTATTTTGGCGAGCTGCTGAATAAACGCCATCTCTATCTTGGTCTGTTGTTCTGTCACATTCCAGCTGTGGTATCTCGCGCTCTCGCTTTCTTGAGAGCAGGCGGGACTCAGAGCACATGGACAGGGTAAACATACACAGAGCATGCCAAAGGCGTGACATAACGGCGTGATGCCCGCTCTGATCATACAAGTTTGGTTTGCAGCAGCGGTGTGGAAGGAGCCTCCACTCTTTCTGTAACAAACTACAAGTCGTTTATCTAACTAACTTAATCTTAATTATCAAAATTATAACTAATCGGACAATTAGTCCGAAGCTGTTTAAGGATGGTTGAAACGATGAAGCACACAGACGTCTGTAAGTTGTTATCCGACCTTTTCATTCAGGGACTGCCCTGGATTACTGGCACACACCATAGTCACTTTATGTTTATTATGGCATTATGTTTTTGAATATTGTGGATATTTACAATTAATTGATAAATGATTGTTAATTTTCCCACTAAGATCCAAACGATTTCTTCAAATGCCCATCCTTAACCCAGGTGCTATAGACATAGTCTTGGCCAGTTCAATCTTGGGTAGAAGCCAGAGGTGTAGCCTTTTATTCAATTTATTTGTGGTTTTCAGTTTCCAGAAAGAAACACAGACAACCTTATTAATACCTTTCCTGTACTCCACAGGTTTTAGTAAAGACAGAGTCTTCAGAGTGGTGAAATACTTCAGTCAACATGGTAAAGCCAGACCAGAGTGCCAGGGTGGAACCAGAAATGTTGATGAGAAGATGGAGAACAGGCAGGCAGTAGTCCAGCATGTGTCCTCATTCACTACGTCGTGGTGCACCTGGATGGAAGTACCTCCCAAGTGACATGTCAATAACCAAAATGTACCAAAATGGACATCCAGCAAAGGACTGCTGTGCCACCTGTATGAGCTTGAGACTCCATATGAAAGATCCTCACCTTACTGAGGAAGAGAGCAAGGCAGAGATTGTGTCTGTCATGCTCCACCGATGCAGAGCCCGGGTGTTCTACACATTGCTAAATGCAGTGGAGGACACAGTTACTGTCTGCTTTGACATGATGCAGAACCTCTCTCTGCCCAAGTCTCCCATTGGCCAGACCTACTACTCTAGGCAGCTTTACATGTATGTGTGTTTGGTGTTGTGGTCCACCATGGAGAGAGGAGTCTGCACTGAGTGACAGTCATCTCTTCGTGTGGCTTGAAAATCAAAATAGAAAAGACAGCAACATGATCGCCTCTGCCCTGGACCACTCCCTGAGAACCAGTCTAGCCGAAGACGTCAAACAGGCTGGCCATTTGAGGCTCTTCAGCGATTCCTGCTATGGACAGAACAAAAACAGTACAATGGTGGGAATGCTGTCCAGCCTACAAAGCACTATCTTTAAAAATGTGAAAATGGAGTGCTTCCCTTTCCGTGGCCATAGTTTTCTCCCTGTTGACAGAGTTTTTGGAAGAATTGACCAGGATATTCTTAAGCAGGACACCATCCTCCTTCCAGACGAATACACCAACATCCTGACGAAGCATGGCTCTGTGTATGTGTACGGGAAGGACTGGGAGAACTTTAACCAGAAGGCCGCAGCCAAGACTCTCATGCAGTCCACGCGGTCTTACAAGATCAGCGACGCCCGGGTGCTGGAGATCGATGGCAAAGCATTGGGGGTGAGAACCACCTTAAGTGGTCCCACCTACCAGCACACTCTCCTGAAGAGAGGCAACAACTGGGGACAGTATAAAGCATGATGACCACAGTGAAGGCTGTGAAGAAGAAGGACATCATCAGCCCGCTTAAAGCCATTGGTGCCCCAGCAAACGTCGAGGCCTTCTACAATCACGCATTGGCTGTGACCAATGATGTCCGCAGCGGGGAAGAATAGACTAAAAGACACACACTGGCATCTGAAACCCATGTGACACTCAAGAAAATACACACACACAAACAAACCATTGAATCACTAGCTTTTCTTAATGTTATTACAGTAGTAGAAGCCTAAGGTGGATATATAGCGTTTTGCAAAAAAAAAAAAAAAGTTATGTTATGTTGTGTATGTTCTGGCAAAAATTAACTCTCTTATTTTTTATTTTATTATTATTATTAATCAATCTTTTTTATACTATTCCATATTTATGATGTATTGGGTTTTTTTTTTAACCAATTTAATATGTTTGACGATTTTAAGATAAATATGATGCATTTTGGCATGGTTTTTGACTTATTTATGAACTATTTATGGACATAAAATTAAAAATATCTTGGATTTGAAGAATATTGTTTTAGCTCAGGTAATAGTTTAACGTACAAAAACTGTGAACTTGACTGTTGGTGTCTTAAATAATAATGTCAAATAACCAACATTTCTCAAAATGGATATATCTCGTTTTGCAACGAAACTTCAAAAAAAATAAATAAATAAAAAAAAAATATATATATATATATATATATACACACACAAACACAATTTTAATAGGAGGAGCCTGGAGGTATTACAGACTTTGCAAATTCAGTTTGCAGACATATATTGTGTGTGTCCTTTTCAGTTTTGTTTTCCTGAGGCTTTTTCATATTTTCCGGAATTATATTGTATCGACCAAAATTAAGAAATATATTGTTATATACATTTTGTTGGTTAATTAGTACATTAGTTGGTTACCATCAACTAATCTGTCCATTCAGTGAACACATAGTGAAATTAAGAAGGTATATTTTCTTGGCCCCAGAAAAATGACTTCCTACATTATCACTGCATTAGAGCATGTAGCAAGGGTCAAAAATTACTCTGTTGTAAAGCTGCTTTGCAATGATATGTATCATGAAAAGCGCTATACAAATAAATTTGAATTGAATTGAAAATCATAAAGGGACATCACTTTGCAAGGCAGAATCAGAAACTCATGTCATTTGTGCAAAAGTTTTATTAACTCTACGTTAACTCACATGACCGAACACACACATATAAATACACTCACACAAAGGGAAAGTGCAAAGCAAGATTTAAAGGTTAAACCATTAAGAAAGAGCTAGAATTGAAGTTATGAAAAAAGAGTCAGTTGACCACCTGTAAAACCATCAGTGCATAACTAATACTAAACCTCTGTTTTGTTTAGTTATATGTAGGATACTTGCATTGCCTCGAAGTCCGCATGGTTACAAGGCTTTGGATTGGCAATCATGTCCTCCTGGTTTGAAGAGTGATGAATTCCAAAAAATGTCCTGACACTCATGATCGGTAGATGAAAGAGGAGCTGGGAGATAGATCGGTTGCGATCCATGGATCTTGAGTTACCTGAAAAGTCAAGGCTTAGGCCTAGTGTAAAACTTGGGGTTAAGTCCTAATCTCAGTGTCTCCCCAAGACTGCAGACTGTGCTGCATCAGCCCTGGGGGCTTTGGTCAGCAGATCAGCAAGATAGTGGTGTTCCAGCATCTGGGAAAGTAGAATGAAAGAAAGAGTTTCTGCTGTGAAGGCTTTTGTAACCTGTTGAGGTCACACCTCCTGTGGGTCAAAGACCAATGGTGTGCTAGATGCTTTGGAGGGAACTTTTTAGGGTTCTTTGTTCCTAACATGATAATTTGCATATACACAGGATTGGTGAATCAATATACAAATTAGAACAGATTCTTAAAACACTGAATGTTGCAATGATATCAACATATAACATACACTGTCAGTTAGATCACCCGAAGATGAGTCCTTAGATACCAAACACGAAATGTGTGGATCGGACGAGCTGATGTTTAGATAGTGATCTATCAAAAACCTGCATAAATACAGTATACAATACGAAAGGTAATATACAAGCACGATACAGTATACATTATGACCTGGAGGATATGTGTTCACTCAAAGGACGTTTTCCTGTGAATTAATTTAGGGAAAGGTCCATTGTGTTTGCAAAGAGAAAACTAGTTGCTCTGTTCACATTCCTTCAAGCAATAAACCAGCCTTATTTTAACTGTCAGTCGGGGGATGTCTCCAATTTAAGTTGGAAAGCAGTATTAAAGACTACATGTAACAATGGCTTAATTTCAGAAGGGGCAATTTATTTTTATTAAATTAAAAAAAAAAAAACTACTGGTGAATCTTTATCATTGTAGGGTGTACACACTCCCAACACACATATCAGTTCAAACAGCCTGTAAAAGTGCATGTGGCATCAGATGAACCCTTTAAAGACAATTGCTTTGTATCTTGTGATTCTTGTGATCTTGTGAAAAACTGCCTTTTCATTAAACCAGAGAAAAACTTTGAAAATAACCATAACGACGCATGATAGAAGCAACGTTTTCCACAGTTTTGTGGACAGTCTTTACAATGATACTTGGACTTAAAGGGACTTTTGTTGCTTTACTTGCACTAAAATTATTGAATTTGTTTTCATGTCTCATCCAAGATACTTAAATACTTTATAAGGTCATTTGTTGCTCTTGTTTCACTAAATACTGTGATTTATTTTAGTTATTTTGAAGATATTTGTTGGTAATGTAAATGTGGTTTCTGTATATTTATTATGTGTTTTTGACTTGATCCACTGAGACTTTGTATCCATATGCAGTCTGCAGTGTTTGTCAAGCTTTGTAAAGCTTGGCATAGCCTTAAACTCGCTACAGGTTAGAACTCGGTAAAGGGAAGTTAAATATACCCCATCTCATATAATTTATATGACTTTCCAATCCAGATGTCAGGTTCAAGTCAATTACACATTTCATTTTTAATAGGACAATTTAAAAATGTGCTAGGGTATAGACCGAATAATAGCGTTCCTTGAAACAAAAACCATGCAAGGATGCTTGCTTCAGTGTTGCCACCCCTCATACATTTAATGCCACCCCATGAATAATTTTCTAGATCCGCCCCTGCGTCTTTGTAGGCATCCTCATCATTTTGATAAAAGGTGTTGAGCCACTCACATACTTCTTTAATAAAATAATTTAGAAAGTCTAAATAAATTATTAATAAATTATTTAGAATTGCTCAGTGTGATAATAAAGGTTTTATTAACACATATTTCTACAATTATTCATGATTAAGTTAGGTAGTTATAAAGCATTTAGTAGTTGCCAGACATGAGCTCACCTGAAGTGAGGACTATTTATACCTTGTAAAGCATCTATAAAGATGTAAAGACTCATTTATCTTCAAACAGAAAAGTTTAACCCAACACACAGGGATACAGAACAATAAAGTATTTTTTAAGGTGTAAAAATGAAACTGTACAACTGTACCCTTGATAAATGAATAACCTCTGCTATTTCATAGAAAAAACTTGAAAAAACAATTTCACAGAGGGATACTTGAAACGGATAGTTCTGTATCCCTCTGTGTTGTGTTTGTTAATTTGTTACCTAGTAGGGACTACCAGTGATGATGTCACCAACAGCGCCTCTGTGTCTCTCACAGACAGCAGCGGGAATTCACACCTGAGAAAACAAAAAGACATTTGGTTATATAGGGCTCTAGGGGCACTGGGTCCAGAGGTGTGGAAAATTGCTCTCCCCGTTTTTTAAACTGTGGGTACAGCAGATTGCACACAAGCTCCCGGCCCTCCTCCAGGAGTGGGAACTGAGATGTCGTCATCCCCGAAGAGCAACCTCCATCACCTCCGGAATGCCCGTGTAAGGGACGCTTTGCAGATTTGCGGGTGTTCTTGGCCGGTCCCTGAGCTGCGGGAACCCCTTGCCCACGGCCAGCTCAATGTGGGGCCACCTCCACGGCAGAACGGGAGACAGAGACACCTTCCAAGGCAGCTTAGGTAACAGGAATGTCTTCCAGGGCGAAACAGGAGACAAGGGCACTCTCCAGGGTGGCTTTGGTGACTGAGACGCCCACCAGGGCGGAGTGTTCAGTACTGGAACACAGAGCGTAGAGAGGTTATTTTTGGCCTCTATGGCCCAGACAGTACCTGTTCGGAGTTCATTGGAGGAACTGTGTGGGTCAGACGGATGAGAAACTCTTCAAGGAGGAGCCGATGGTGGACCAACCGGCAGAGACTCCCTCCAGGGTGGAACTGGTGACAAGGATGCCATCACCAGGGTGGAACAGGAGGTAGTGACATCCTCCAAGGCAGAGCAGGTGACAGCAGAGTCTGGAGATAAAACCCCTCTCCAGGGTGGATCGGGTGACAGAAACATCCTCCATGGCAGGGCAGGGGACAGTGATGACCTTGAGGGCGGACCAGGCGAATGAGACACCCTCCATGGTGGAACAGATGACTGAGAAAGCCTTCCAGGGTGAAACAGACAAGACTGAAATGGGAAAAAACAAAGAGGTTAGTAATGGCCTCTATGGCCAGGACGAGGCAGGATGAGAGTTCGTGGAAAGGACACTCTTGCAGCGCAAGCTCTAATTGTGGTTTGGAAACAGAACTCTGGGACGGCACTCCTGGCCGTAACTCGGGAATGGAACTGGACAACGGTTCTCCTGACCTTGACTCTGAATCTGGACCACACAATGGCTCTCCTGGTTGTGACTCTGAAACTGAACAGGACAATGGCTCTCTTGGCCGTAACTCTGAAACTGGACCAGACAACTGCTCTCCTGGCCGTGATTCTGAAACCAGACCAGACAACGGCTCTCCTGGCTGTGACTCTGGGACTGGACTAGAAAACAGCTCTCCTGGTTACTTACTGATATCATAGGCGGAAGAACACAATCCTGACGCCCGTCTTGTACAGAGGTTTTGGGGCGGTAGCCATCTTGCTCGGTGGCTCTGGCTGAGGCAGGGTGACCATCTTGTCTGCTGACTGTGTCTGAGGCAGGGCGGCCATCTTGAGCAGTGGTAGTGATTCAGGAGTGGTGGTCATCTTGTGTAGTGATTCAGGGGTGGTGGCCATCTTAGGTAGTGGCTGAGACTTTTGATTGGCGGCTCTTTTGGGTTGTGATTGCGGTTCCGGAGTGACGAACACTGGGTGGTGGTCTCTCTGGCAATCGCACCCATAGGGTATCTTTTCTTTTACCTCTCCTACAGTGAATGTCGATCCACAGTGCAACAGAACAAAGTCAATAAACTTTGTCAAAGACCACTCAAATCCCCTCAAAAACAGTCCTTGAGCAAAGTGTCATCCTCTGGAACCAAATGGCTATAGACCAGAAATTCCTCCACATAGCTTTCAATATCCCTTCCTCTTTAACCCTCTGGGGTCTGAGGTGATTTTGGGGACGCTGAAATGTTTTGACATGCTCTGATATTTGTGATTATTTCAACTACTTATAACATACTATTGACCAGCACATAATTGTTTTTGTATACAGCAGAAACTGTGCTAGAATAATATGTGACCAGGACGGATGTACATGTTTTAATTTTTTTGAAAAAAATATATATATATATATATATATATATTATGCGTGGTTACTAAGTTTTGAGAAAATAAAACTAGCTAAAATAAGGCCATCCAAGCCATAGTGAATGGTCCTGAATAGGAATTTAGAGTAACCAGCCTATTAGGTTAGAATATTTACTTTAAAATGTAAAAGTAATTGAAATGATTTTCACATCATTTTGATTACAGAAAACAATATAGAGTTTTAAATTTTAAAAGATATGTTTTAAAAGCTAAAAGCCAGTATGCGGGGGAGTGAGAATGGACATTAATATTCAGTGATTTTCACCTGAATAGACAAAGGCCCCTCCCCTAATGGCCCATTAGTGACAGTTACAGGCAAGTCAGGTAGAAAGAATGGGAGGAGATTGAAAAACAGTTTTTTAAAATGATTTCTTTTTATTTACAACACAGTATACAGTAGGTGGACAACCAAAATAACTACTACTGCCGCGGCAAAGTCCCGGATTTAAATTTAATTCAGTCACGTGTTAAAGTCATTCATGAAAATACCACCAGGTGGCGCAAAGTTTCAAAACTGACTACAATTTTGTTTTGTTAAATAGAGATAAAATAACCAAATAAAACAATAAAATTATAATATAACACCCTTAAAAATAATATAGATGACTTTTAAGAAAATTAATTTATTAAAAGGTTAAATATCATGTCAACAGGACATCCTTAAAAAAGAGAAAAAAAGAGCAGCATAACGTGAGGATTCACATCACTCATTCAGAGAAAAGTCTAGCTACATATATCCTAAAAGAAATGCATTGGTCCATATTCCAAATATATTTTTGTATCGAAATAAGTTAACAAAACGAATTAAATAAAAAAACCAGCAGCTTCTCTGCAGAATTTCAGTTGAGTTTCAATTCAATTGTGATGAGCTCTTCATGAGTCCAATTCATTTCCTTTATGTACAAAAGCACAGCTATTTTTATTGTTAATGTACACAAATAAAATAAATATTTAAAATATATTTGAATAATGTCGTATTCTTAAAGGAGTATTTTCCACTTTTATAAGGAAAACATCAGATGACCTGCCGGTGCCGCACGCAGTTATAGGCGCATTCTTTCTTTTCTTTGGTCCTTAGCTGGTGATTGGGGGAGCTGGCCTGCCTCTCAACCAATACGCTGCTGTAGGTGCCGCAGGATT
>JAUMHP010000043.1:20009217-20021817 GCA_032361065.1 Enteromius trimaculatus | reverse complement strand
TTTCTAGTTGTGTGTGAAATTATAGAGTGAAAGATAAGAACATTAAATTGTTATTTTTTATTTATGTAGTTTTATTTCATTTTTATTTATTATGTCATGCAGTATGCATCAATTAATTATAGTTTTGACTGTCATGGTGTGTGCATGATTTTTTTGCATTTGAATTCTGACTGTAGACATTAAAAATAATGCAGTTTTTTCGAGGGCAACGTTTTGTATTTGTTTTTTTGCTGCTTGCATATTTTTTATATTTGGTAGGCTAATTCTCTTTATTCTATTTTCTCCGATTTATCTAGCATTGTGTTTATGTTATTTTGTCATCATAATTTAGTTTTATGGAGTTATCTCTTATGGAAAATGTCTCTTATGAACCTTGATTTACATTTGATCACATTGTTTTTATAGTTTATATGTTTTTGGGTGGGTATTTGTGAGCGTTTGGGCTGGAAATCGTCTATCCAATCTGGCAACACTGGCGCACACACATCATATAATTTACAGTCTCATTCAAATAGTTTTTACTTTAAAACTAATTGTGTAGTTCATAAGCAATGCATTAGGTGTTCAGAGTAATTTTAATTACTCTAATTACTTTTAATTAGCTAAATAAGTGCTATGAACACGTCTCTTCATGCGTTAGCGAACGTTATAAAGCGGACTAGATGCGAACGTCCTCATTTGGTCCTCCCGGCAATGAAAGAGATCATTAAGCGTCTCACTGAAGTCAGTTTCAGGCAGCAGCAGATTGCTGAACATATGGTCATCCGGCAGGATGAGTTTCAACGAGAGATGGCCGCCATCCGCACCGCTGCTCGCCAGCCTCTCACTGCTCCCGACCCGCGCCAACACGCCCCCCAACTCCTCCAAAAGATGACGGCCTCGGATGATATAGAGGCCTTCCTTCAAATTTTCAAGTGCACGGCCACAGCAGAAGACTGAGATCCGGATGACTGGGCTCGAGCTCTGGCTCCCCTGCTCACAGGAGAGCCACAGCGCACATACCATAGCATGCCAACAGAGGACACCCAAAATTATGAGGCCGTTAAACGAGAGATCCTGGGACGGATAGGCCTCTCTCCCATCGGCGCTGCGCAGGCATTCCAGGATTGGGTCTATCAACCTCGGCAGCTTGGGCTAAACTGACTAAACTGGCCCTTCAAGTGGCCGAACGAGTGGTCGTGGACCAGATGCTTCGGGCGCTGCCCCGCTGCCTGCGACACGCCGTCGGAATGAGGAACCCCAGCAAGGTGAGGGAGCTCGTGGAGGCCATGTATTAGTAGGGATGCACTATAATCATGTGTTTTTGCATTTTGTCAGTAAAGCTGGTTCAGTAATCAGCGGCAAATGCCATCAGGTTGGTGATTTGACATTTTGACAAATCATGCACCTGATGGCATTTGTCACGATTGAGCATTTACCGCTGATTACAGGACAAATATATCATCTGATCGATGTCTTGAGGTGTGACACATACAAAATATTATATTATTGTATAATTAAGAAATATGTAATTATTCAGGTTACATCGCCTTTATTAAAAACAGAAAAGGAAAAGAAAGCAATTATGCACATTCTTCATTAAATATTTTGTATATGTAGACTTAAAAAATATTTACTTTTTTTAGTAACACTGTTTATTTATAACGCTGTTATTCCCATCACTGACGCTAATGCACACTATACTCCTAGTCATGCAGTGCTAATGTTGTTAACATTAATAATTTGAAAATAATTAATCATTAGGCTTAATCACCATTGTTAGCATGTTTTATTGTAATGTTTTTTCTTCAGCTGGTCAGAACAAAGCATGGCAGACTCATTACTTGTTCAGATCACAATATCCGGTGAAAATGTTTATTTGCGTCCTATATTCCAAGACGTAGACTGGAATCTGGGAAAACTAAGTACAAGACTCACTCCTCAGGGACTGACAGCTACACATTAAGCTCAACAAATTAAATTTGTTCGCACAACCCACACATGGAATATAATTCTGCAAGGAAATGCAATACCAGGTTTTTAAACAGGTGGCGGCAACGAGGTAAAAATTACAAGCTGCAGCTTTAGATATTGGGTTCAAGTATTCTACTTACAATAGAAGCTCAGAAGGATCCTTAAATTCAGTTGAAGAATAGTCATTTTAACAATTAAGAACAAAATTAAAACAGTTGGTAAAAAGCTTCTGCTTTCCTTTATTAAAGAGTAAGTTCATGGACCCTTTTAACAACTGAACAGAATAAGAAACTCAAAAGTAAAAAAGTACTGTTATATCACTTACATCATGAATGAAAATTAAATACAAAAATAAAGCCTTTTGACTTTTTTCTTTGGGGAGGAACTCAATATTTGACTTGATCTCAATTTTACAGTTGAATCTGCTGATTTTGAAGATGAACTTTATGCACTGTGAAAACTTAATAATGTTTCTTTGTCATGTCACTTGTAATGTCTGGACAGATTTATCAAGATGGTATTTCATTGCTTGATGCATTATTGTGTCACATTTGGTGAAGATACAGCATCAGACTTGAAAGTGCTGGAGCTGATCTACTAGCTGTGATAGTTTTTTGTATGACTGCGTAGAGCAGTTGATTGATTGAAACTCTTCCCACATGCAGTGCAGTGATAAGGTTTCTCTCCAGTGTGGATCCTCTCATGTGATTTCAGATGTCCTAACTGACTGAATCTCTTGTCACAGTGTGAACACTTATAAGGTTTTTCTCCAGTGTGGATCATCTCATGTCTTTTCAGATGTCCTGACACACTGAATCTCTTGTCACAGTGTGAACACTTATAAGGTTTTTCTCCAGTGTGGATCCTCTCATGTCTTTTCAGAATTGCTGATTGATTGAACCTCTTGTCACAGTATGAACACTTATAAGGTTTTTCTCCAGTGTGGATCATCTCATGTGCTTTCAGAGGTCCTGACAGACTGAATCTCTTGTCACAGTGTGAACACTTATAAGGCTTCTCTCCAGTGTGGATCCTCTCATGTCTTTTCAGAATTGCAGCTTGATTGAATCTCTTGTCACAGTGTGCACACTTATAAGGTTTGTTTCCAGTGTGGATTCTCTCATGTGTTTTCAGAAATGTAGCTTGATTGAATCTCTTGTCACAGTGTGAACACTTATGAGCTTTTTCTACAGTGTGGATCATCTCATGTGTTTTCAGATGTCCTGACCCACTGAATCTTGTGTCACAGTGTGAACACTTATAAGGTTTCTCTCCAGTGTGGATCCTCTCGTGTGCTTTTAGATGTCCTACCTGACTGAATTTCTTTTCACAGTGTGAACACTTATAAGGTTTCTCTCCAGTGTGGATCCTCTCATGTCTTTTCAGAATTCCTGACAGACTGAATCTCTTGTCACAGTGTGAACACGTATAAGGTTTCTCTCCAGTGTGGATCCTCTCATGTCTTTTCAGAATTCCTGACAGACTGAATCTCTTGTCACAGTGTGGACATTCATAAGGTTTTTCTCCAGTGTGGATCCTCTCGTGTGTGTTCAGATGTCCTGACAGACTGAATCTCTTGTCACAGTGTGAACACTTATAAGGTTTCTCTCCAGTGTGGATCCTCTCATGTCTTTTCAGAATTGCAGCTTGATTGAACCTCTTATCACAGTGTGCACACTTATAAGGTTTGTTTCCAGTGTGGATCCTCTCATGTGTTTTCAGAAATGTAGCTTGATTGAATCTCTTGTCACAGTGTGAACACTTATGAGGTTTTTCTCCAGTGTGGATCATCTCATGTGTTTTCAGATGTCCTGACCAACTGAATCTCGTGTCACAGTGTGAACACTTATAAGGTTTCTCTCCAGTGTGGATTCTCTCGTGTGCTTTTAGATGTCCTACCTGACTGAATTTCTTTTCACAGTGTGAACACTTATAAGGTTTCATTCCTGTGTGGATCCTCTCATGTCTTTTCAGAATTCCTGACAGACTGAATCTCTTGTCACAGTGTGAACACTTATAAGGTTTCTCTCCAGTGTGGATCCTCTCATGTCTTTTCAGAACTCCTGACAGACTGAATCTCTTGTCACAGTGTGGACATTCATAAGGTTTTTCTCCAGTGTGGATCCTCTCGTGTGTTTTCAGATGTCCTGACACACTGAATCTCTTGTCACAGTGTGAACACTTATAAGGTTTCTCTCCAGTGTGTCTCCTCTCATGTGTTTTCAGATCTGTTGACCCACTGAATCTCTTGTCACAGTGTGAACACTTATAGGGTTTTTCTCCAGTGTGGATCCTCTCATGTGTTTTTAGATATGTTGCCTGAGTGAATCTCTTGTCACAGTGTGAACACTTATACGGTTTCTCTCCAGTGTGGATCCTCTCATGTGTTTTCAGATATGCTGACTGAGTGAATCTCTTGTCACAGTGTGAACACTCATAGGGTTTTTCTCCAGTGTGGATCATCTCATGTCTTTTAAGGTCTCCCGATTTACTGAATCTTTGTTTGCAGTGTGAACACTTATAAGGTTTTTCTCCGGTGTGGATCTTCTCATGCCATTTTGTACACTTTGCTGAAGAAAAAGTCTTTCCACACTCAAAGGACATATACTCTCCAACAGCAGTGTGTTTATTCTGATCTTCTTTAAAACTTTTCTTATCCTTTCCTTTACTAGACTCTGGAATAAAAATTGTGAAATGTGAACATAAAAGTTAACTCTGATGCAACAATGGTGCTGCTCTGAAATGTTAATCTTGAGTCTAAAGTCCAAAGCTTACATAACTAGCTCCCTGTGCAAGCAAAACGATCAGGCTGTTTTCAGGTGCTGCGTGATATCATTGTCATTGCTTGTCATTTTATCATGGTACGGCAGCAAAATTCCTTGACTATTACACTGGAATGAGTGTTTAGTTCCTAGAGTGTTTAGTATATTCAAACATTGGGATTAATCATGAATAAAAATGTAATGTAATTTAATTTAAAAATCGCTTGACACACGACATGCATTGAAGATCATTACATCCATTAATTGTAAAGTGAATAGCTGACTTGATCCATGTGAATCTGAATCTGGCCAATCGTGAAACAGTGATGTCATCATTATGCGGTCATGTGATCTTAACATCTGTCCACATTACCACTTACATTACAATCATATGAGTTTCTGCAATAATATCATTAATTTCTGTAGAGCTGCACATTTTAATAAGAATCAACTGATTAAGCTTTGAGAATAAAACCAACCTGTTTGTTCCTCAGTATCTTCATGTTTCAGACTGAAGACCTCTTCAATACGTATGTTTGAACTCTCCTCTTTAATAAACTCAGTCTTTGTTTGTTTCTCGGTATCTTCATGTTTCAGACTGAATACTTCTTCAATCCGTATGTTTGAACTCTCCTCTTTAATAAACTCAGTCTTTGTTTGTTCCTCAGTATCTTCACGTTTGACTCTGAATGCTTCTTCAATCTTCATGTCTTCACTCTCGTCTTTAATAAACACCATCTTTATAACTGTATATCTCGTGGATCTCAGTTGGTTCTCCAGGAGTTTTCTGTGTGTCTGGACACTTCACCCTGTTTAAGATCAGAATAATTAACAAAGAAAATTAAATCCAAACTAAATTTCTGAATGTGACTCAATCAGATCGCAGTTCAGCAGTCAGTGCTCTGGTAAAGCTGAGAACACACGACACGAATATGCCGTTTAAATAGAGTCAAAAGTCGCGCGCACGAAAACCACGAACACGCGAATGAAGCAAGCGCGCAAAACCAGACCCGCGAGAGGAAAATAACAATACGAGAGTATCTACATGCATTAGGGAGTAAACAAAATAAGTACCTTCGAAATTGTAAAATACACTATCATATATTGAATACATTGCACTGGAAACACAAAGACTTTTAAAAATTTTATTAACTGCTCCTGGTCCTGCTCCTGGAAACTGATTAAACAAATGACCAATCACAGGTGGGAAGACAAAAGTCATTACCCCGCCCTCAAAGTGTCAAAAGTCAACTCGAGCGAGCGTGTTGAGTAGTCGGAGCAGCAGGAGCTTGCGCCAGTATTAATTTCCGCTCCTAAATACTGTTCTGCACGCTCGCGGGTGCACAGATGCGCTCTCGCATTGTTATTTTCCTCTAGTGGGTCTGGTTTTGCGTGCTTGCTTCATTCGCATGCTCGTGGTTTTCGTGCCCGCGACTTTTGACTCTATTTAAACGCCATATGTGGTCTTGGCAGCTGATTGATCTGAGTCAGCTAAACTTTCCCACTCTCTATATATATTTTTTTATTCATTCTGGAGAAGAAAATTGCAAATAACACAGTTTGTCTCCGGTCTACACCGTTAGGGGCACCTCCAATTCACATTCTGTGAACTTTCTCTTCTTGCTTGCTTTTTCGTTTGGTTTTGCCAAAGTGGAGTCATTACCATATTTATACGGGGGAGGAGGCAGGGAGGGGTTTAGCGCTCGTGCATGTGCGCTCAATTTCACGTTAATTTGGATGTACAAAGAGAATATGCGTTGGGTTCCACGTACGCAGTGTTCATGTCATGTCACAATAGGTGCTCAGGGTTTGATGGATACTATAGTTATTGCGATTATTTATAGACTACGCATTTCATTCTTACCTCCAGTGTTTCTCCAGACAAATCTTTCAAAGTTATTTTGTTGATTCTGTATAAAGCTCTCCATGCCGTCATCTAGATTTGATGAATAACTACAAAGACAAGTACTGTTTTCTAGTTTTCATAAAATATGTACCAGCTTATATTGTGGTGTTTGTTTGCTCTTCCAGACAGTACAGGCTTGTTGCTTACCGCATGGTGACAGAATAGGCCCTAAAAGTAGAGAAGCTAGGCAAAGGCCACAGTGTTCTTCCCTCATGTGTGGTGGACCTCATAAGAACAAAATATCCATCACCAAATGGACAATATCAAGAGTTTTAAAGAGTCAGAGGAAGCAGAGCTTTTGTTTTAGATGTGTTGAAGAAAAATGTTTTATTGAACAGTGTAATATTCAAATAATACATTTTCACATATGTACATGTTGTATGAAAACAGAAATAAACCCTGTGAATGTTTAATTCCTGCCATCCCTGTTGATTATAAGCTATTTTCGGAAACGGGATGTATTTTGCGCCACCCAGTATTCTTTGTTTGGCTTTGGAGTGGGTGCAATGTTGGCCAGCAGGTTGATTGGAGGATGTGTCTGGAACACCTTGTCTCCTAGTGTGACATTTTTAAGTCTTCAAGATTCAAGAGTTTTATTTGTGATGTACACAATTATAGTATAACCATCAGTGAAATGTAGGTCAGGTTCGTTCCAAGGACAGTGAAATTATATAATAAAATAATTAATAAAAAAAAAAAAAATAAAAAAAAAAAAAATTATATATATATATTAATTGATTTTTTTTTTTTCTCTCTGCGTTTGAGGTAAATGTCCTGCAGAGAGGGGAGCGCAGACCCTGAGATGCGCTCAGCAAAAGCACAACTCTCTGAAATGCCTTGCAGTCCTGAATGGAGCTGTACCGTACCACACTGAGAAGCAATGAGTCACTTTCTATGGTCCCTGTGTAGAATGTTTTCAGGATTGCTGGTGAGACCTTGACTTTCCTCAGCTGTTGCAGGTGGTACAGTCTTTGCCTGGCTTTCCTAACCTGTGTTTGGATGTGTGTAGCCGAAGACAGGTTATCAGAGATGTTTTCCCTCGAGGTACTTGAAGTTACTCACCCTCTCCACAGGGGTCTCACTGATAATAAGAGGAGTGTAGGGCCGCAGCTGTCTCTTCCTGAAGTCGATGATCAGCTCTTTGGATTTGCTCACATTCAGATAGAGACAGTTGTCCTGGCACCATGATGTGAGTCTCTCTACCTCATCCAGGTACGTAGTCTCATTGTTGTTGGAGATGAGGCCCAGAACCACAAGTATCATCAGCGAATTTGATGATAGATGTGGAGCTGTGAGAGGATACGCAGTCATACGTATAGAGAGAGTAGAGCAAGGGACTCAGGACACAGCCCTGTGGGGCTCCTATGTTCAGGGTGATGGAGTTTGAGGTGAACTGACCAACTTTCACCACTTGAGGTCTGTCGGTGAGGAAGTCTTGAATCCAGTCACAGAGTGAGGAGTTTAGGCCGTGGTCTGTGAGTTTAGATGCCAGCTTGATGGGGACTATAGTATTGAAAGCTGAGCTATAGTCAATGAATAGCAGCCTTACATAATTCCCATTATTGCTGTCCGAGTGAGTGAGGGAAGAGTGGAGGACGTGAGAGATGGCTTCGTCCGTGGATCTGTTTGGGCGATGTGTGTGAAAACTGAAGGGGGTCCAGAATATCAGGTGTCAGGTATGGAGGAGCAGATGTGGCTCTTAACAAGTCTCTCAAAAACCACTAAAGATGTGAGGGCAACTGGACGATAGTCATTCAGGCAAGAGGGTTTATTGTTCTAAGGCACAGGGATGATGACAGATTTTTTGAATGGCGGAACCACTGAGGTAGCAAGGGACTGATTAAAGATGGAAGTGAACAAACCAGCAAGCTGATCGGCGCTGGACCTCATAACCCAGCCAGTTATCCCCTCAGGTTCCTTCTACTTTCCTGACGTTCACTCTCTTTAACACCCTCCGAACTTCCTCCTCCGACACGGTGATTACAGGATAATCGCTGCCCTGCCTGCTGCTTCCTGACATGCTGGATGGTAGAGATGCGCCGCCGCCATTGCACTCGAAGTGGCCGTAGAAGGTGTTTAACTCGTCGTGATGATGCAGGCAGCGTCAGGATGTTTGTTACAGTAGCCGCTGAGACAAGCTTAGACAAAGTCACGACAGTGTCCGCCAGTGGTGGGATGTACACAGCAGCAACAATGATCGATGAAAACTCCCGGGGCAGATAAAATGGGCGGCAAGTAATGGACAGATGTTCTAAATGAGGCGAGCAGGAACGCGACAGAATGGAAATGTTTCTGGGATCACACCATTTCTTGTTAATGATGAAACACACTCCTCCACCCTTGGATTTACCGGCCTTTGCTGTTCTGTCCATTCGAAAAACGGAGAAGTTATCGCTTGGCGTTACAGCAGTGTCCGGGACCCAGGACGAAAGCCACGTCTCCGGCAAACAAAGGATGTTGCAGTCCCTTATGCCCGATGGAAACTAATCCTGGCTCTAAGATCGTCCATCTTATTCTCCAAAGACCGGAAGTCTTGTTTTGTTTCCTTACAACCCACTGATTGGATTGACTTAAATGGAAGATGTTGTATTAATCTTTTCCTGTAAATTAGAAGAAGAAAAATGGATCACTAAAACACTATTCCCCAAAAAAGAAATTGGCCAACAGCACAGCCAAAACAGTGGAACGTGTGAAAGACATGATGATCCACTATAATGTTGCCTAGAAATAATGCCCGGTGGTTGGAAAGAGTAAAGTAATTCATTGGTTTTCTCTTGTGAACTCAAAACCTCTATAGGTCTAACCCAGTGATAGCATGGCACCAGAGGGTGGTTTATACAGTATTCCAATATATACAGATCATCAGTGTTTTGAAACTAGCAATACATGTATTATTACTTCAATACAGTTCATTTGTACATATAGTCATTTCAGTTACCAGTTCTGATCAGTGGTAATGGCCATGATGTGCTGTATCTGCCATACTCTCCCAACTCAGTGCTGTCATGCTGACGGCCAACATTCCTGGCCTGCATGGTGACATGAGTAGTACCGTCTCTTCTCTGCATACTTGAGCATAGAGCTATAAAAAACCTCAAGCTCCCCTGATGAAGAAAAAGATTTTATAAGACATTTTCTACTTCACATATCCAAGACATGAGATTTTATGTCTGCAAAACTATTTCTAATGCTATGAGGGAAAAAATATATATTTGCCTTATTTGAACACTTGTTATTTGCCAAGAACGACAGCCTTGATAGCATTTTGGCGCTACAATATTTTGCCAGCCATTTTTTTCCTCAGAAAGGTCTTCATGGTAGCACTGGTACTCCTGGCCATCATCTTCCAAGCGGTAGATGCCACACACGTGATGCAAGACAAAGGTCCACCGGCGTCTCAATTCCTATTGTTTTTGTTTGTTAAAAAGAGACACTGCAAATTACACAAGGCAATGAAAATACATTCATCCAATGATGAACACCAGCTATTAGATTACTATCACAATGGTTGGCAAGCGGTAGTTGTGATTTAAAAATCAGTTGTCGCGAGGTGAAAAACATCTAACAATTGCATTATAAAGTAAAATCAGTCTTTTTAGATTTCACCTTCTCATCTCCACCACAAGAGCTGCACGACCACCAGCAGTGATTTCCCACTGTCACACTCACATCTGAAGAAGATGATGTAGAGCCACTCGGTGGAAGTAATGTGCTGTTATCAGCTGCTTCTGTGGAACTCAAACTTGTATCCAGTGTCTCGGATGCAACCGCAGAGCTTGGGCACATTGACTTTGAATGAAGAAAAACACAAGAGAAGTCAAATTGAAGTGTTTGTGTTGATTTACTGATTGTTGGTCACAGACATGGCTGATAGGTGCATGGACCGGGTTTTTTTTAAAATAATGTGTTCTTCGTGGATGTGTACTTTGTCAGGATTATGACAAAATGTGTAAAAAAAGATATGAAGATATAAAAAGAGCAAATGTGTGCTCACCTGCGACTCTTTCCAAGTGGGGGGTAGGGGTGTAAGTGCCAGAGGTTGATAGCCTTGTTCCTTGAATTGCTTCAGCAGGGCTTGTGAGAATCAAGTTTTTTTTTTCTCAGAACACTTCCGAGGTGTTGACTGTGGGAGTTCAGAAAACACTTCATGTTCGGGGTCACCACTACAGCCGTAGTGGGTGCAGACATGTGTATCTTGGTAAACACAAGATCAAATCAAATGTTATTGATTGCACAACACAAAGACACAAAGACATTTGCCGATTTTCTCACCACATAGACAGTCAATTGCTGTTGATGCTATCATTGCCCTGGTTAGCATATTCTCAGTCTAGCCTAAAAACTGACGTTAGCTTGAAAATAAACTTGTCGTATGCAACATAAAGTGAGTAAATGGAGCTTACCCATGGTACTTGTACAGCAGAACTCTTTTAAATCCGTTTTTTGCTTTTTCCTCCTTGGTTGGGGATGTAATCGTCTTCGCTGAAGTGAGCACTGCACACACCAAAATCCTTGATACTGGATATTTTAGCTGAAAACAATGGAATCTGAACGGTGACCGGGGAATTGGACAACCGGGGAATTTACAAGCTCGCACCATTGTTAATTTTCTACTTTTTACGTCGTTGTCATTCGAGTGTGTAAACACTATGGAACAGCTGATCTGAACGTGCGCAGTGTTGACGTTGACAGCAGCGCGGATTGATGGAAATGGAAGGAAAATAGTGCCGATTAAAAACTGAGTTATGAATTTTGTACGGAGTGTTTTTTGTGATGTAAATTAATCAAGCTTTGAAACACATATAATTTTTTCACGTAAAAACGCACCGTTTTGAGACCCCAGAAACTAACCGGGACTACTTTCTTAAAAAATTCCAGCGGCCAGAGCTCTGACCAGGGAGGTGACCACAGAGTGGGTCAGTGTGTATACACTATAGTGCTGGTAAGGATTGCATACAACTTCATGTCTTAAATGGGTGAACTATCCCTTTAAGATTATAATCTTAGGATTTAAGAAGTCGTTGCATGTTTAATATTTGCGACTAACAGCAGCGATTGTATGGAGTTCATTAAATATCATTCAGCATTAATTTTGCAATATTTTTCTTGATCTTTTAATTTTTTCTGCAGTCAAAGAAAGTAGTACATCGTGTCGTGTGTGTCCAGCTTAAAGGAGTCAGTTAGAGTGAAAGATAAATTTCCTCATAAAACTAGTACTCAGAACACACATGAATGCCATAATACAAAATATGCTTTTATCAGTGATTTATGACCGACGTGACTCAAAATAACAGAGAGATCAGTAAAAGAAAAATGTTAACTGTATTACCAAAAAAAAAAAATCATTAGTGAACTTTAGTGGAATCTAATATATTGGCGTAAACTCAAAACAAATTTGACTGTTGTCAATTGAAAATGAAAGATGAGTTTTTCTCCACTCACAGGTCACATGGCATTAATAAAAGCATCAGAGAAAATGCAGATCATATGTAAATCAGATTTTGTCCATTTTAAATCTGATCAGGGCGAAGTAGCTATGTTTCCATCCACCATAGAAATACAAATGAGCATTAATTCTAAAATTGTACATTTAAATTGATTTATTTATTTATTTTACAGGTCACATGTCATATGTAAAAAATAGGGCTGTCAAAAATAATGCGTAAACGACGTTAATTATTTTTGTTGTTAATTACGGCAAATTTTTAACGCATTTCACGCATGCGCAGCGTGACGAATTATTTGTCAGGAATGTGGGACAATTACCTCGGAGTAACTGCACATTGCATCAGTGACACGTGGGAACCAAACAAAATTCAGCCCTGACACTGTAGCCACACCAGCCCACATTACCACACCGACACAGCCCCACCCACGGACACGCACTTCACTACTTATATTAGTGTACAGATGGTGAAATAATATAAGCAGTACCATATGTAATAGATATTTAATCATTTAATGTATGTGACTGGAACA
>JAUMHP010000043.1:19928910-19963741 GCA_032361065.1 Enteromius trimaculatus | reverse complement strand
CATGGACATCTTGGATGACATGGGGGTGAGTAATATATCAGCAAAAGTTTTTTCAAAAGTGAACTTCTCCTTTAACAACTATGGGGTTCGCAATGTAATTCAAATACATAACTTGAATTCTGTTGAGAAACCACAATAAACAGGTGAATAAAGACTAAGAGAACTTGAATAATCAGAAATGCATATTTCAAGAAATATAAAGCTGTGCGTGGAGGAAGAGGTTTGTGTTATTCTATCCAAAATGTTAAATTTTTGCTCAATGAAACTTTTATGTCAACATGGAATCCGACCTTATGGGTATTAGGATGACCTGAATGCAGAAAGCATTAAATAAATCTAAAACTATTAAACATTTTTTAAAAACCATATATTTTAAATAACAAATCCTTGTTTAAGACAGATTGATACGTGTGTGTGTGTGTGTGTTAATGCCTCCTGCTAGTGTAATTACTGCAGCTAATCAGAGCACTTAACAGCAAAGCTTCTGTTCATTTAGCCATCCATCCGTTCACACACACACACACCCATCAGGCTCTTATCGTTCCTCCTTCTGTCTATCACACACTCCCACACACACACACACACACACACACACACTAAGAATAAGAATAAGGATTGCTGTGTGTGTGACAGTCTTTCGAGAGTGTTTTCTGTTAGATAAAGACGGCCATTATAACAAACTTGAAAAGGGTTGCCAGATAAGCATTAAAATCCCTTCCAAAAAACAGCACTGTGAGAAGAGGCGAATAAAGACTCCTCATTAAATAAGGCACCCAGCTGAGGGTTAACAAGCACTTCACACTTGGCACCTCGTCACAAAAACGCCCACTTAAGAAGGAAAATGTTTAAAATAAAAAGAGAAGAATTTGAAATTGTTAACCTTTGGCTTGGGTGAGTTTTACAGCCTCCATCCAAAAAAGCAAAGCCTTGTTTTCTTTCAGGTTTCAAGCTCAGTCAGGCTGAAAACACATCCACATATCGCAATTTCACGTACTCTGTTTTCAATCAAAGAGACAGGGAAAGAAAAAGAGAGAGCACTTTCAGAAATCGTTTAACTTTTTGTGCATACTCGCTCAGAAAACAAATGAATGTTTCCCTCAAGAAAGAGGGAGGAGACAGGAAGAGGCCTGACAGCTACTGAGGGAGAGACAGCAAGTAAAAGAGACTGATAAAGAAAAGAAAGAGGGCTGCTGCACATCTTTAGATGCCCACGAGTTTGAAAGGTGTGACAAAGATAAGAAGTTTGTGAACGTCTGCAAACCAGTCTAGAAAACAAATAGAAAACATGTCACAACTAAATCACTTTCACTATGACTTTAATATTCAAAACATGACTCATATTTTACAACCACTTCATAGACTATAAAATGAAGCAAAAAGCTACAAAAAAATGTAGCAGTGGAACAGAGTAGCTTTTTTTACAGCTGGTTCACAACAAGGACAACAAAAACTCTTACGTTTTAATAATAGACGAGAACTTAATCAGGTTAGACATCAAACTAAATATAAAAGGGTCAACTTTATTTCTGAGGTCCACTTATAATGTAATACTTCATTTCTAACATTTCAAATATGATTTTTACTTCAAAAAAACTTAATTTAGCAGCCCACTGCTATGATTGGCTAATAGTTTGTGTGTTTGACAGCTGGACACTGGTTAAAAAAATCACAACTTCAAAATGCACAAATACTACAAATAGTGCATATCAAAAGTTACCAAGCATTAATTTTTTCATAACATCTTCTTTTAATTTTAATATTTCTGAAAATCCTGTTGAATTTTTCCTTACTTGTAGATCTGTGGTAAAGCTAAATGAACAAAGAAGCAAGCTTTTATTGACATTCTTATAGTAACGACCTCTTACTGAACCTCTATTCCTCACAGTCTCATTTTTTTTATTTCATGTGCTACCCTAATGTCTGTAGGGAGGTCCGCACCACACCTAGAACGACATCGCTGGAAACGCTTTTAGAACGATTTTTGGCTTATAGAACATAGTGGCTGGTCAATAGCCAGCCTAAGCTGAATTTTCTTACAGTAAGATCAAAGGCGAGATTAACAGCAGTT
Organism: Enteromius trimaculatus; assembly: GCA_032361065.1. NCBI lineage: Eukaryota > Metazoa > Chordata > Actinopteri > Cypriniformes > Cyprinidae > Enteromius > Enteromius trimaculatus. The sequence continues at coordinate 19,961,673 of JAUMHP010000043.1, read as the reverse complement.
TCCAAACCCTAAATGTTTCATCCATGTTAATCAAGAGCGCTGAAACGGCGCCTTCAACTTTATTTCCTCCTTTAGCTAGAGCTACTTGTAAATCAAACTACATTTCCTGCCAAAAGGTTCTGTGTTTCAGCACTGCTCAATCAGTCACGCATGTGGCAGCTCTGGAAGAGTTCAGATGAGAATGAGAATGTTTAAGATGGTCATGGCAACGTGAATACCTCCTGTTGAGCCAGATCGAACCCTGTCACCACCAATTTTACAGCCATGAAAGATATGAACCATAACAATCTCCACTCGATTCTGGACTCTTGAAGAGTTCAACAGTAAAACAAAGGAAAGGTGTGTGTGTGTAAGTGCAACAGTTGGGTTCTATAAGTAAAAGCCATTTATTTATTTCCTCCATATATATTGCTTTCTGTTAAAACTTACTGCATTTATGACTTAAAGTCAATAGCTTTATATTGCGCCATTATTTGTAAAGCTTCATCGGATGAGTAATGTATTATTAATAGTTTTAAGCACGTCCATTTTAAACCAAAAGTTTGTAATGTGATTAATCTCTGAACTGGTTCATTTGGGTTTTAATGATTATGGAGAAAATGAAGAGTAAAAATACTTCCGGCCTCTAAAAAAAATGTATGGCCTATTGGGAGTTGTAAGGAGTTTATGGGGGGTTGCCTTTGTATAAATTATGCATTAAATCAATAGAGAGAGGAAGAAAGATAAAAAAGACAAATAGTGCCTTTAGTGGGTGAAAAAGACTATATATCATATAACACCATCCAGACAGCTATGGGTCAATTTCACAGCTTCTACTAACGGTCTCATTAGGTTCAGTTCAATATCCCATTTGCATTTTAAATTACATGAATAGTGTGAATTCAGTTTGGATGCCACAACAGATTGCAGAAGTATTCACCCTTAGTTATCATCTATGTCCAGTCCTTCAGAGCTAATGTATGTGTGACTGTCTTTCTTTCTATTCTAGATCCACTGAGTCCTACCTATCCCTCTCCCACAAGTGATTCCAGTTTGTTCGTCACTGATCCGAACCGTTTGTGGAGCCCCAACCCTGGAGTGGACGCCACCACACCCAAACCCAGCACACCTCATTTCATTGGCAGAGGGCTGAATGAGAACCTGATTCCCATCTACTGCCCAATCCTTGCAGCGGTTGTAGTCGGCCTCTTGGCTTATATCATCTTCAAGAGGTGAGCAATAGAGAGGGGAAAAAATGAATTAAAGATGTAAGAACAGATTGAAATGATTGAGGACAGTAATAGGTGGTGTATAATTCAGGTCGGGTCTTAATTTGTACTCATCCTGGGATTTTTAGATGAACCCTCATGCTGTGTTCCAGTCATTTTGACCAGGAGAAGATGGCTATTGACATCTGTCCTTTTCCTATATTATCACAAAATCTTAACTCGTTTTATTTTGCTTTTCTCTTTGGAACCTCAGTTAATATTGACACAATTGTCCAGAAATAATGCCTTTTTTTCATTAAAAATGTATAAGCTCAGAACAATGTTGCAAAACAAAACACAAAACATGTTCTAAACAAGCTTGAATGCAAGATTTGGTGATAATATAGCGTGATGAGAACGTTATAATCATTTTTTACAAGGCCCTTAAAGCCTTTATGTATAATGCATCATAAAAGTAGTTTTTAATGCATCAATTATGCCTTGTAATGCACCTTATAATGCATTGTCCTATCTCATGAACAATTGTAACCACAGTTAATACATTATAACATTTATTTACGACATATATTACAATGCACATTATGAATAATTCTAATGCATTATACTCTTTAATAACCCTGTATAATGCATTATACTTAAAGTATTACAATCCTACCATTTTTGACTGGCAACACCAAAGCAGGTAGCACAAGGGTAAAGTCATGTTTAGATGATTGTTTTAGCTATTTGTATTTAATAATTACTTTATTACATTACTGTATGTGATATGTTATTTATATTAATCACAACAAATATAAAGCAGATAACATTTAATTACATTGAGAGAAAAAAAGGCCATAAAGACACATATGTTAAAAAACACCACTGTGCAAACATTTGTGTTTGTTGTTGAAATTGAAGTCTGCTGATGCTTTCCTCTCACTCATTATATTCATTTGTACTCTACATGTGCATCTGTGCCTTCCAGGTGGAACAGCTGCAAGCAGAATAAACAGGCAGCTAATAATCGCGCAGCCACAGCCAATCAGACACCATCTCCAGAGGGAGAGAAGCTGCACAGTGACAGCGGCATCTCAGTGGACAGCCAGAGTCTGCAGGAGCAGCAAACGCAGACACAGACGCAGGCCCACACACAGCTGCATGCAGCAGAGCAGATCGGTAAGATCACGAGCTAAACACAGGATTATTCTCATTTCTGCTCCAGTCTAAATAACGTGATGTTTGTTTCAAACACATCATCCTCTAACGCAAGCTATTGGTCGAGCCAATGTGGCTTTGTACTGCGTATCTTTAGTATCTCTCTCTCTCCCTGCCCCATCTCTCCATTCGCTCTCATACCTTTTTTCATGTTCCATTATCTTATACACTTTTCCATGTAGGGCCGGTGTGGATGACACAGTTGACACGTTTATCATTCTGATCTTAAAAGGAACACACAAGTCGAGAAGTGCATAGACATACACACACAAACCCTGAAAATAAACCAGAGAAATACTTTCATACATTCCAGGGAAATCTCTAAATCACTTGTGTACTGTTCAATAATATTTAAAAGACCATGAGACAGCGGCGATTATAGTTCAGACGCCAGACGCCTCAACAATAAAGTGGTCGTGTTGATTCAACCTGCCGCAAAGTGCAGGGAAGGATGTCAAACATCTTCACTGGGAACAGCTGGAAGAACATTCAATTTAAAGGTGTGGTGGAACTTTTGTGCCACTAGTGGATCCTGAAGATAATACAATCGAAAATAAAAAGTAAAGTAAAAATGGACGCAAAACAGATTTCTATTCAAACATTCTATTCATCTTCTTTTGTTTAGAGAGGAAAAAAAGTCCAGCAATACAAGAGCATAAAATGCATATTAAGAGTTAAATCGCAAAAACATTTACCTCCATTTTTAACAATTCTCATAAATCATGTTTTTGTAACTGTGCATTCTTATTAATCTCAATCAAACTATAGTTAGGTTATTTTCATTAGGTTACAAAAGAACTCAAAAATAGAGCTAACTAACACAATAACAACATGATAACATCATCAAAAACATGATTTTATTTGATGTGTTTTTGCAAATATAGTCTTCATATGTTGTCTTTCTTAGACTCAAAATGCTAAATAAGTTAGTTCACAATAATTAGTTCACTTCCAGTATAAGATTTGTGATAGTTTACCCATGCCATCCAAGATGTTTATTCAATGCAACTTTAAATGCAGCTACCTGATCCCAGCTGAGGAATAAGGGTCTTATTTAGCAGGCAAAAAAAAAAAAAAAAGTATATACTTCCTACTTTTTAAATTCTGGGCCCCCTGAACAGCTTAACATCTTAACTCTGGCCCTGTTTTTTAAATGGCAATATGGACCTTTAACCCGCAGATCTCCATTGAAGTCCTCTATATGGAGAAAAATCCCCAAAATCATTGGAATCCCACAATGATTCTCGATTCCCTTCATTCTTTTTTGACTGAAGAAAGAAAGACATGAACATCCTGGATGACATGGGAGTGAGTAAATTATTAGGATATTTTTATCCTGGAATTGAACTAATCCTTTAACTTCTCAATTCCAGTCCTCGCGTACCCCTGCTCTGCATATTTTGCATGTCTCTCTTAATTAACACTCTCGCTAGAACAGAGCTCCGTGCATGAAAAGTGTTCCGATCGACATGGTCCCTACACAGTGTTCATTTCTCTCTACTCCCTGAGTTAAAGTTTAGTTTCACTTTGAAACATTTATTCACGGATTTGCGCTGCGCAATCTCTTCACACACGGACGAGTGTGACACCTTGTACCTCTGTAAATAAATACAATTTAAATGAATTTAAATTCACATCTCACACACTTCAGTGACCTTTGATTGGAGCACACAGTATACAGTACGTTCCTGATTTCCACTTATGTTCCAATAAAACAAACAAAAACATAATAAAACATACAAAATGTCCATAGCAGGAATTGAGAAGCACTGCTTTAACTGGTGCTTTTGCGGAAGAACTAATCACTGTTTTTTCTTTGTGACTAAGGCCAGCAAATATCACAGAACAGAATAATGAAAGATCATTGGAATGGCATTAGTATAGCCTGCTTACAAAAAGAGGTTAGTACATAGAACAGTTTATTAAATATTGAAATGTCAAATATCTAACCTTCCACGCTGCTGTGTGTGTGATTGTCTGTGAGAGAGAAAGAGAGCACTAGCCTGAGTCAGTCACTATGGATAAAAGCACCTTCTTAATGAATAAATAAATAGCATTTTATTTGCCAAGGGCATTATGTTAACCTGACATACATACATCAGTCTGCTTCAAAAAAAAAAAAAAAAGCAAGAAAGATTAAAAAACCAAGAAGGACATCAGCACAGGCATTTATGAAAAAAAAGTTCAAACCTTGATTTAGACGAGGAAGAAAAAGAAGTCTTGAGTTTTAGAGATGAGAGACTTATCACGTTCTTGAGTGGGTGCAGCAGTGCATCATGGGAGCTAGAGGGTGAATAGTGATGGGTTTGGGGGGGAGGAGATGCAACCTTTGCAAAGAAAGAGGAAAACAAAAACGAGAGTGTTAGGAATGTGAAGCAGACCCTAGAAACAACACCATCATAGAGGCCCAGGATACAACAAAACACATCCAGGTCACATTTGCACTGAGATAATAATAAGGTTGCTTGTGTTGTGACATCACAGTTATCCATGTTCTCCCAAAGTTCTCATCACCATGTCAAATCTGACCATTTTACTTAAGATTTATTGCATGTATTCACGATTAAGTGCATCTGAAATAAACGTTTTTGTTTAGAATGTGTTTATACTGTGTATATTTATTATGTATATATAAATACACAACCATCCATAAATTTGGAAAAAAACATTACATGTGTTTACATATACACATTTATATTCATATATAATTTATTTTATATCTATATATATATATATATATATTTAACATTGAAAAGTAACATATAATTTTAAATATATACATGCATATATATAGATATAATATAAATATAAATGTATATATGTAAACACATGTAATGTTTTTTTCCAAATGCATGGATGGTTGTGTATTTATATATACATAATAAATATTTAACATAGAAAAGTAACATATAATTTTAAAGATATACATGCATGTGTGTATTTATATGTACATAATAAATATACATAGTACACAATTATATATGAGTACATCAAATAGACATGAAAATAAAAGTATTTTATTTCATTTTTCTTTTTTATTACACAACAGTAATGGAAATGGGGTGCTTAAACTATCCGTTTAACTCAAAATGCAAATTGTGTAATCATTTACTCACAGTCATATTGCTCTAAACTTTGCTCTAAAGTTTTTATTTTTTCATATAATGAAAGTCAGTGGTAACCAAAACTGTTTGGAATGAAATGAGGGTGAACAAATAGATTTTCTTCATTTTGGAGTCAAATAATGTACATTTTCAGAGACTCATCCACATGCTTTTTAGTTCATTACTATGTTTATCTAAAATAGTCAAACCTGCCAGAAATGAAATAGAATCAGATTGAAGGTGCAGATTTTTGGATAGCACTTTCTGGTTTTGTGTGTAAAACACTGTAGATGGTCAGTGAGCACAGGCAGTCTGTTTAAGGCTAGAGAAATATGCACTGGCCAGACAGTCTGACAGTAAGACTTGCTCATTAAGAGCTGTTATATGACAAATCGCAGGACGACTTTAGACCTACTGGTGCGTCAGTGCCTGTGTTTTTTGATCTACCAACATGCTGCTAATAAGCATCAGCTACAAATGTTTGCCGCTGCTTCTACGGAATCATTAAAACGTTCAGACGACCCACATGGTGTGTTCAGAAATGTGTGCATGTTTTTTTTAGCTAATAGGGGGAACTTGTTAAAGCACCCAAGAGGCCAGTGAATGAATGTGCTGCAGAACCAGCAGTTCCTGTCTGTCCATATCTCTTCATTTTACTCACTGGTCTCTGTTGTCTGTTGCCGTCAATTAGAAGTGACAAATAACTTGATTAGCTGATGTAAATGTGCTGTGCCAGGAGTTCAGGAGGAGTTACCGACAGACCGTCAGCAGTTAGTTCTAGTATGCCAGTATTTCTTTCTCCCTTCCTCTCTGTCACTCTCTAGCAGCTCTTACTTTTCCAAGCTTTCACTAGACTCTAGGGAATGAACGAATGGATATCAGAGGAGATGGATGAAGGTGAAAGGGCATTTAATTTTTTAAAGGAATTCAGTCCTCTTCGGTTCGGGCACTTGTGATCGCATGGATCCACTCTTTGCTCAACATGAAGATCAGTCACGCCATCTGCCAAGGTCTGATCGAGAGTGTCGGGACAATTCCCGACGGGATGTGTGTCATTTGAGCTGGTCGAAGGCTGGCAATACGGCATGAACAATAGCAAATTTCAGGCATTCTGCTTTCTTTCTGATATCACTCTGCTCTTTTTCTTTTCTGTATATACACCTTTCAGATTCATTCTCATCCATCTAAATGCCCCATTTTCTCTTCTGTCAGTGCAGGTTTAACACTGACATTTGGAGATTTTGTATGACTTACTTTCTTCTGTCAAGTGCTAAAATATTTCAAAGAAAAAGAAGAAAGTCAGTCACAGATTTGGAATGACACAAAGGAACTATCCATTTAAAGGGTACATGTTCCTCACATCTCTTACTACTAACTTTTGATACAGTTTAAGTTTTTGGTAACACTTCAGAATAGGGGGTCAGAATAATGCAATAGTTAAGCATTAATAAATGGTTAATTTGTTCACAATTAAGCATTAGTTGAGCAAAAACAAACTAGTGATTAAAATTAAATGAAGTTAATCATTAATTACTAGTGTGTTTTTGCTCAACTAATGCTTAACTGTGAACAAATTAACCATTAATTAATGCTTAACTAATGCATTATTCTGACGTGTTACCAAGTTTTTTAAATAAAAATAAAATGAGCCAAAATCACAAACAGTCTGTTGCTTAGTATGTGGATTTGCATATAGTGTGTGTAATATGTTAAACTATATTTAACTATGACAGAAGAAGCCACATTGAAATGTTGTGTTTATTATTTGCCTACGCACATTTTCTCACACTTCCTCAGTGCTCTCGGAGTTCCTCTTGAGCACAACGTTTGGTCAGATCTACCCTCGGTAGGCCAAGAGAATGCAATTTCAAAATACCGCATCCCCCACTGAGGACACTGAAAATGTAGGACGCCCCTCATGGGACAAAAGACTTTAGCATTTCCAGGTTTGATAGAAAGTGTGAACAGAATATAATATTGACAAACTGTATTTTACCCCCAAAAAATCTATATTTGTTTTTATTGATCATAGAGTAATTGTTGCCTTTTTTAATTGCTTGTTCATAATGTACATATATACATTACGTCATATGGAATGAATTCTAGACTTTCTATTTAGTGGTCTTGGCACGTCTTACAGTATAAGAAAATCTTATGTCTTATTTTTTTCTGTCTAATTAAACAGTGGACATTTGTTTCTCCAGTGGGTGGGTATGGCTACATTTGTCTCCATAGACTGCTATGATGTCATATACAAGACGGGACAAAGTGTTTTTTTTGGTATCACACAAATGGCACAGCTCTGAATTGCTCCAGACACAAAACGGTACCACAGAACTAAAAGCCTTCCTGCAGCATTCCGGAACTGTTTCCATGGCATCCCACAATTGACAACAGATTGAAGGGTTAGTGGGAAAATGAGGCATTTGTGTCTCAGGCTGAATGCAGTAGTGATTGCAGTTAAACGGTTAGGGCAGGCAGAGGGGAACGGGAAGCTCAGAGCTCCAGGGGGACTGCTCGCTGCTCGCCTCAAACCGGCTAAAAATGGAACCTGCAAGTTATTTAGTGAGAAAAAGTTTTCAGCATTTCATTTCGACACGAGGCAGTGCATAATATTACACTGTAAAGGATTATTTAGTGCACACCGACAATATTTAAAGGTTACTATTCATGCACAAATAATACGTTTTCTTGTCATCTATATTTATAACTGAAGTCGTGTGATCCATGACTAGTCGACACAGATACAAAGTCTCAAACATTGTTACAACAAACTGGAAGCCCCCTAAAGTAATATTCTAATAATATTCAATGTTCATTAGCAAAAAAAAAAAAAAAAGAAAAAGAAAAGCTTACATTGAGGCAGTGTTTTTATGGCACAATAATCAAATAACATTTCTAAAAATTCTATTTCAAATGAATGTTGTTTTTTGAACTTTGTATTCTTCAGAGAAACTCTTATGCACTCAATTAAGGAATCTGGGACAGCACTAAACTAAAATGCAGTTTCAGGATCAAGTGTTTAAAATGAATCCCTTGAATTAACTGAATGATTCGCTAAAATGTATTGTCAAAGACAGAGAAGAAAGTGATTTAAATTAGTAAATAATGTAAAAGTATAGTCTCACATTACTGCTTGAAGTATTTAATCATGAACCACTAACGTTTTCTTTCTCTTTCTTCCTCTAGTGGTGAGAGTGGATGGAGGGGCTCAGCCTGACTCCCCCCCACCTCAGGTCTAACCAGTGAGGAAGAGGATGCTATGTTATCAATATAACTATAGAGAGGAGATGAGAGGTTGGAGTGAAGAAAACACGAATGCAGAAAGAGGAGGAGCGAAGCCATGATGGCCATCCAGCAAGGGACGCAGAGACAAGACCTATGATCCTTTTGAACCCAGCACAGACGATTCGTTGATGAGCTGGTTCAACAGCACCAATGGATCCACATCAGCGATCAGACAGCTACTTCTAAATAAACAAAAGCCTATTACCCTGAAGAAAGTTCACCATAATGTATACTGAAAGCCACCACAAACTCTGATGAATGTTCAGCATATACTGGGTTTCTCAGATGTATCACTGCACCCTTGTGACACAAACTCTGGACGTTCCAGGCTTCACAAGAGGGCGCGAAGAGACGCATTCACAGGCTTCACGGATATCGCGCAATTTAGCAGCCGCGCCATGGTTCCTCCACCTGGAGCCTTCTGCCTGATCTAATAAGGATTTCGTTTTGCCTTATCTTTGAAGTATTATTAGATTTTGTCTAAAACATCAAGGCCCTTTATTTAATCAGAATTGTACACATCTTCAGGTGCGTGTTAAAACTTTGGGGGGGTTGTATGCAGTTAGCGCAGAACTACCAGTCGCCCGTCTACTTTCAAAGCAGCTGATCGCAGGTCAGCGTTTATGGGCAACAACTCACGACTGTGACATTTGCTGACCTTTAATGATGTAATGACTCAGATCTATACTTAGCTCGCCTTCCTTTTTCTCGCTTTCACAACCTTTTTCTCTATAAAACACACACATAGCGTGTCATATTCCCTGCCTTCCTCTAGTTACTGCAGGTTAGGTTTCATTGCCTAGATCTTCTCGCCTTACCTCTTCAGAAATCTGAGTCACAGTGCAAAGAGGAACCAGAACTATTTTCATGCCATCATGCACTCCTAGATGTAACCACCATGTTTATGACCTACTATTAATTCAGGTTTCTTAGGGATTTGGTTCAGATTCAACTTAGCAGCGCAGGTTGATTCCAGTAATGATTCTTTTGAGCAAACCTCATCAACCACCTCGGTAATTTGTCTTAGCTATTTACTAAACAAAAGCTATAATATTTTGCTAATATAAAGCTAGGTCAACACTCCAAATGTGTATCTTTAACTACATATTGTCATATGAATAACTAGTAACTACACTGACTTAAATCTCACAAGCCTTAAACTAAAAAGACTAAAAAAAAAAACTCTACAAGCAATGATTTTAACTGTAGCTCTTGATGAGTCATCCATCTAGGTTTGTTTCCTCTTTTGTTGCCACATTTGCTCGTTCTTTCTCACTCTTTGTCTTGGTTACACGATTCATTCCATGAATGCTGAAGCAGATTTAGATGCTATAATGTGGTTTGAATTACTAAACCATCTCAGCAGTCATGTGCTTGAGAGCTGGTCTAAAGATGCATCACTGACCTGGGCAAAGAGGCAATAAAATGTACCTTAACATTATTATTATGTAAGCTTTAAGGTAAGTCGGATGTTTTAACCAAACATACAAGTTAACACGCAACAAAAAAAAAACAACGAACAACTAAAAATAGTCTTTGCTTCCTGTTTTCTATCCATCCAATGGATATTGCTCTCGTAAATAGACGTTAGGGACCTAACACAGATATTCCAGAGCGCATCCACACACGCAGTATCTAATGGACTGTCTTTCGTTGCATATCTAATGCGCTCACTGTCAGGCTCTAGAATAACCATGAGAGACATTAGAGAGACATTCCTGTCAGGCAGGTCGTAATTACCCCTGAAGCTTTCAGTTTTTCTGCCCCACAGTCAGTTGACTCTCCTGGGGATCCACATTGCTCGAATTCCCTTCCCTGGAGCTCTGCCTCTCCATTCTGGGACTCAACATCCAACTTTTCTGCTCTCAGCTCCACTAATATCCCCACACTCTTAAAAATAAAGTCTTCCAAAAGATGTTTTTACAGTCATGCAACTGAAGAACCATTTTGGGTTCCCCAAAGAACCTTAAGAACAGAAAAAAAAACCTTTCCACTTAAAAGAACCTTTTGTGTAATGGAAAGGTTCCATGAATGTTACAGGCTCTTAATGGAACCATGAAATAACCTTTATTTTTAAGAGTGTACATCAGGGATTAATCTGCAGAAAATTGCATTTTGATAAAACAAGACCATGTTTTTTTTTAAAAAACATTGCCAGTCTTTGTCTGATTGACCTGCCAGCTTCATTCAAGCCAGCTTGAGCTTGTACCAGCTTAAGCTGTATTTTTTCAGCATGGCCATTATTGCTGTACTCATTACAAGTTACTGACTGGTTTAAACTATTAGACTCTAATTCAGTTCCTGCTTGGAGTCATGCATTACCTTAAAGTTTGATTTATGAGTCGGTGGAACATCGCTGCCTCCTGCCTCCTTTTTTGGCAGGCAGGTTGTCGGCTCTATCAGCTTTTATACAGCTTTAGTAGCTTGCATCTCCCTTGGAGCTGCGCTTTCCATTAAATCAGGCAGCGAAGCATATCATTGGCTTCTGGAGTTGCTGGCATGCTAGTGTTTAATGCACATCATGGGTTGAACGTTCACTCGTGGGGCACTTCGCTGATGTTTGTTCTGATATTAGCCTACTTGAGAGAACCTGATGAGATCAAGATAAGATCTCTGTCTGTCTGCGGGAATGCGCTGAGAACAGACTGGCTTGTGTTTATCCCAGGCTTTGATTCTTAACACAGAGCAGAGAAGTTGGCAGACATCAAATAGAGAGAATTGTGATGACAATACAATAGAATGCTGAGTGATTGATGCTTCTCAGGGGGTGGTGATGTGAGTATAATATATCGAAAACGTGGCTATATTTTCATAGAATGTTAAATTGATTGGTTATCCTAATGTGTTCTGAGAATATAAGTGTAAGGGAAGGCCATTTACCATGTGTTTCACATATAAACCAGACGCCCTGTGCTTGGCATCTACTGGGGCCTATGCATTAATCAATCAGTAAGCATTCAAAAGAATTGAAGTTAACAGGTGGATGGAATCTTGAATCGGTTCCCTGGAATGTGCCAAAGTTGCCATACATAAAACACCCCCACATTAAAATGTCCACTTAAATTGTTATAAATCCATTTGTCAGCCAGAAAGTGTATCAGATGAAAACAAAACTTGATTGCAATATATTCACATACTAAAAAACTGCATCCTTATCCCTTAATCTTTCGGAATTTCTACTTCAATAATTCTTTATTTTTTTATAAACAGAATTTTGTTGTTGTTGTTTAGGTTTATCTTTTTCTCAAATAGATTTATTCTTTGAGAACAGTATTTTATAGAGACGGTTTACTTTCGTAGCACTTAAAACAGATTGAATTTGAACACTCAAAGAGTGTCCATCACCGGAAAGTGCCTGTGGATTTTGTCAGGTGTCTTTGAGTAGTGTTCAACAAGTTAGATTTCGTGTCAAATGTTTATGTTATCTGTTTTGTGTTCTGTGTTAAGTGTATGTGATAGTTGTTTTTTTTTTTTTACTTTGTTCTTGTTAATCTTTAGTTAAAAGAAAATGTTAATGAGGATTTATAAATAGTATGTCATAATACTAAATACATCCAGGTGAATTTGATCTATTATTCTGTTTCTGAGAAATGCCTACACTGCAAAAAAAAAACAAAAAAAAACAACAACAACTGAAAACTTCTTATTTAGTTTTGTGTGTTGTTTACAGGCAACAATTCTAAATATTCTTGCTTGAGAAACAAAATATTTTCAGAGAATTTATGTTGAATTGTTTCTTAAACCATCTACATATGCTGTATATATATATTAGGGGAGTAACGTTCACAAAAATCATGGTTCTGTTCGATACGATACAGTGGTGTCACGGTTCGGTATGTTTTCAATACAGCAAAACAAAAAATCTTTGAATTTTTTCCAAATTTTTATTAAAACTAACATAAAAGTATGATCTTTTTTTCCCTTTTAATTTGAGCAATAATAGAGCTATACTACACATATTTTCTTGAATATCGCATTAAAATCCGCGGCTATAAATGTACTGATCGTTTGTTTTGCCCTGTTGAATCTGCTGGAAATGCCTAATTGAATGCCGCGGGGATAGTTTTTCTATATATAGCGTGTTTCTAGTTTTCGTCTGTTTGGGGGTGAGAGGGGCAGTCAGCACGTTACCTGTCCCGTCGTTTGGGCTGCCTTGTTAAGCGTAGCACTGAAAACATTATATTTTACACATTTTATGCTCTCTCTTTTTTTCCCCAAATATAAAAGTATTAGTCTGAATACATGCATTGTCACACCCCTAATATATATATTCGTGCTTTAAGTATAAACCACACAATTTATGCTCACAACAGTTTAAATTGTTACGAAATAAATATATTCTCTGAAAAAGATTTTACTTTGCTCTATAAAGGTTTAAATATTTTCTTGGATAAGAAGAAAAAAAAAAAAACTGATTAAGAATTACATAATTTGTTTTGCTTCTTTTTTTTGCAGTGTAAAAAGGCAAATACAGTACGTGTTATGTCCATCCCATTGTGGGAATAGATAATACACCCTCCCCCAAAAAACTGAAAGTATCATATAAATGTCATAATGATAATTCACATCAGACCACTCTATGCATTCACCTCACAGCTAACTCACAAATCTCTTCACCCATAAGCCTACAAAATTGGCAATATTTGATATATTTTGTGTTTTACAGATATGTTGATATAAAAAGGGATTGTACATTACATATTAGTTCAAATAGACTATATCCCATTTAAGAGACTCGACTTATATTAGGATATTAGGAAGAACCTCCACATTATGCTTTATAAAATCAGTTCCCCTGTTCGGCCTCCAATAGAGCTGAATGTTCTCTGTACGTAATCCATGCTGTACACTGCATTGTGTAAACTGTTTCCTGGAGTTGTTATGACAGTACACTTATGTAAACAAGAAATGAAAGCATTAGAATTCTATTAAATAAAAACCAAATATGACTGCTACAACACAGTCTGTTTCCATTATTAGCTATGGTTTTCCCAATATACAGGATACTACACCTGGGAAGATTGACAAGATTTTATGCCAAAATCACGAACAATGGCTTATTTAAAACATCAAACATCTAAATTCTACTTCAGTGTGGTCATACTAGTGAGTGAGGCTGACCCTTATAACACAGATTGTTCTCTGGCCAATGATGTATGTCATCTGAAGGTGAAAAAAAAAAAAAAACATAATTAAATTTTTAGACACCTTATTTTGATTTGTCATGTGAACACCCTGGGAAACATGAATCAAGCACCAAACTCATGATCTGTGGTTGAAGTTATTCAGTGGTTCAACCTCTGCATGGCCCTTAGAGGCTTCATAACTAATACTAGCCCCAAATCCAGACCTCGCCAACATACATGAACCAAAACAAAGCCTTTAAGATCTATACCCCAGTAACAACATGGTCCAAGCATCAGATTCCTTCTGCAAAACTATGAGAAATTTGCTGTGCTGAGAACTCAAGCAGACATGCATGAAGAATTACACAACACAACTTTATTGGTCTTTTAGCAGCACGCACATTTGAAGTTTATTCTTGCCTTGTTCTTTCAGTGCGAAGGCAATAAATAAATTGAAAGAAACAGTTCCAGATGTATTATTATTAAATAATTCACTAGTCTTTTACTTTCCTAAAAAGACCTTTGACAAAAAAAAGTTGGCCATGTCACTTCATCTCTATGGGAAGTGAGAACTGTTTTAAATTCTGTCAAAAAAGTTTGAAAGTGGCAGAAAAGCATAGACCACAAAATATGTTTGGACCAAGTGTTTGCCAAACCACAGCACAAAGCACATCCATGTGCTTCATTAGAAGCAGCCTTTGAGTCACTGCAATTGTAACGCTGTTTGCATGTACACTTAAAAAAAAAGATCTAAATATCTGTCATACATAATAATAATGATATCTACATTATATACATTTACAAATAAATTGGATCAGATGGTGAAAGTACAAACAGTATATATAGTACATGTATTTATTGATAAGCATTTATTTGTTTTATTATACAGGCCTTTTTCAAAAGGTTCGTGAGAAATAAATCCAGGAAATTGTGTTGAAACTCCTGACTGTTGGTGTTAGCATTTAGACACGCTCATACACCACCTACACAGTCACATAAGCACTGTGTGTGAAACAATGCTTGCACAAGAACCAGTGCTTTACAAAGGCTGTACATCAGAGCCTTTACCCACTGATGCTTGTCAGCAGACTCGTAGACAGTGATGAGCAGCAGGGTGTAAGAGATAAGCTCCACTGTCACTGCCTTCACTTTCAATAAGATTAGGCAGACAAACCAACTGCCACAGCAAAACGTAGTCACTAATCGAATATTTCATCCCTTTTTTGTCCTTAACCCTCGTATACTTAAGAACGAAGGGCTGTGAGTCAGCTAAAACTTGAGATTAAAAGATTAAAAGCTGTCATAAAAGGGGGCATTAATGATGCTGAGTTATATTCATTTTGCCAAAGCAAAGACTTGCAAAGTGAATAATGACGTCATTGAATCTGTGCAGAAACACAGACAAACTACTGCCATTAGAAGTGAGAGAAAGTCAAAGAGAGCCAGAGCTATGCAGAGAAGTGAAAAACAAATACAGTAGGTAGAAGCTAGAGCTCTTTGAAGCTGCACTGCACTTAAGATTTGGACTTTCATCTTATCAGCTGCTACTGAAGTTCACCTACAGTATGGAGAAAAGTACAGGAGAAAATCTGTGATGTCGTAATAACACCATCAATTATTTGCCATCCAATTTTTATGTAACTGTGCAAAATGACATCATAGACCATAATTTTGGAGAGGACTATTAAATCATGCACTTCTGAATCAAATAAGTTGAAAAAAAAAACAAATAAAAAAAATATGGATATAAATGTATGGATAATTGAATAATAATATCTTGCATAATAATAATTGTGTTGTTTTTCTGAAGGAAATTAATATTTTATTAATTAAGAATACATTTTATTCAGTAAGCATGAATCAAATTGATCAGTGACAGTAAAGACTTCTAAAGATTAGATTTCTATTTTGAATGAATGCTGTTCTTTTAAACTTTATATTCATTAACAAAACAGAAGACTTAGAGTAATTAATAGATGCAAAAATTTGCGCATCTGAAGATGAAACTATGTTTTTAGGTGTAATGAACTCTTTTTTTTTTTCTAATCCAAGCTGAAATATCTAAAGTTCTTTGGGACGTGGAAAGACATCCAGCTCACTACAGCCATTAACACATCTGCAAATCAATACCTTCCATCACACACACATATAGACCCCACACCACATACCACCTGCTGCCCATCAAGAGAAATGAGGCAGGACCACCAACGGAAGAAGGAGAGTGGAATATGAGACAGAATTAGGACAGAGTGAGAGAAAAATGGAGGGATGCTCAGATATAAATACATAAGGAAGTGCATTACATTGTGCTTAATATTAGTTGAAACAGACACAAAACCCTGCACGCTAACACAGTTTTTGCCCACCCACACTCAGATGACCACAAACACACACACGCACACAAACAGCGGGTTACTACTCTGTTAGTGTCTCAATCAGAGCATTCTATTGGCACACTTTAAACAGCGACTGCCGTGACATGATTCCGCCATCTGTTCATGTGGAAGCAACACCCAGCAAATGATGAGCGCACACAAACACATGCTGTCCCTCTGGTCCTCTTCCTGTCTGAACAGACACTGAGGAACCTGGGAAACACTTTACTGTAATAACATGAATAGTCATGTACTAACACCTAAATTACTTTAATATGAACTAATGATGAGTTAATGCATGTACTAACCATAACTATGACATGAGTCATATTTATTCACATCTGAAAGCTTACCGCAAAGTGTTAATTAATGCATTAACTAACACTGATTAGTACATGTCTTAACTCATCATTAGTTCAAAGTAATCTTTAGTTTTGGAATTACATGATTATTCACATACTGTTATTGTCAAGTATTTTTGGAATGGGTATTTTAGCAATCGCTGTTGGGAGAATCTACGATCTCTGGGAGGATCACTCAAGGAGATACCTCACAAGAGCTTTTAACGTCACTCACTGCGCTACTCACCTGCACAAGAGCTCAGCGATATCACAGCGATCATTCAGCACTGCCTAAACGTGAGACCTGATTCATATTTACCTGTGTGTACTCACCTGCTATACTCACCTGTCTTCCCAGGACGCTGCACACAAACCTCTTCTCAGCACGGCTTCACCTGTAAGGGAAAAGACGATTAGGAAACAGGATTGATTCTACAAAGTGCAATTCCTCACTTACTTCTGAGAAGGATTACCAGATCCAGGGGATTACTCGGAGACACCAAGAGATATCGCTGTGGAGATCGCTTCATTGTCTTCCTTCATCCACTCTACCAGCTCAGTTGATCAGAACTGCCCATATCAACTTCTATATCTCAATAAATTGTTCAAACATACCATCGTTTGGCATCTCTATTCTGACAAAATGGTAAAAGTACAAAAAAACCCTGTAATTATAAAAAGATTTCATGTTTAATCACAGTGATAATCTATGGAAGCCCGTTTCCGCCACCTAATTCTGTAAGTCATAATAATGAGAAACGTTCTCATAATAATGACTTATCATCTCGTAATGATGAGAAAGTCATTCCAGTTTGAAGTGAATTTATACATTCCATTCAAAGTGCATTTAAGTGTGCGAGACGTTATTTAAATCGTATTCACTTCAAGAGTTCATGCTTTCCTCATAATGAAAGAAGCAAATTTGGTGCGAACTCCGAACCCTAATGGACGGAGCCCTAGCGTGGGCAAGAGTTCGGTGTTCGGCTCGTTCACCGTCTGCCCCCGGAAAGTCGTGAACTAAATGGAAAACGAAGGAGAAGGGGTGGAGGAGGGATGCACGAAAGCGGGAAGCAGGGAAATGAAAAGCTGGGAGAATTTATAGTGAAGGGGAAATGACTTGATTGGGCGCGAATGAACAAGGGATGATTAGGTAACGGGCCATCAGCTGTGTATGATTACTCGTTCAGCGATCCTCTCGAAATTATGTTTAAACATTCAATTATTTAC
The DNA here is from genome assembly GCA_032361065.1 of Enteromius trimaculatus. Taxonomy (NCBI): domain Eukaryota; kingdom Metazoa; phylum Chordata; class Actinopteri; order Cypriniformes; family Cyprinidae; genus Enteromius; species Enteromius trimaculatus. The sequence continues at coordinate 19,943,807 of JAUMHP010000043.1, read as the reverse complement.
TGAATGAATTTTCCGAAGTGAAGTAAACTTAACGGACACTGTGTAGGGACCATGTCGATTGGGAAACCCAGCTCATGCACGAAGCTCTCTTCTAATGAGCTGATTATCAGAATCAGGTGTGTTAACAAAGAGAGACATGCAAAATATGCAGAGCAGGTGGGGCGTGAGGACCAGGATTGAGAACCGCTGACTTACACAATTATAATTTTTCTCAAGGTTGTGGAAATGGGATTCCTAATTAATAATCTGTAATTATGGAAGAAAGAAATTACTGTTTTTTTATGGTTTATCTACATTTTTTTTTCTGACAGTGTAGATCTATCAATCAGTCAGATTGATAAAGAAATATACATAGATGTACAGTATATATATATAATTTACACAAGGTCACATGTTTTCCCCTTTGCATAAACATGCCTGCCAAATCAATAAATGTAAATCCAGATCAGAACAGTAACAGTAAAGAAATATTACTTTTATTCAGTAAAGATTCAATCAACTGATCAAAATCTAAAGTAATGGCTTTTATATTGTTAATATGTATTTGCACTATAAATAAAGGCTATTTAAACATTTCTCTCACCGTTTCACTAGACAAGGCTTAGGCCTAGTCCTAGACTAATATATACATAAAAGGAAGATCAGTCTATAAGCAAACACATGAATCTACCTGGTCAAAAATATAATAATATAATAATAACATGTATACTGTATATGAATGTGTGTGTGTGTGCTGCAGTATCGCTGCTGGCCATTGGCTACATGCCACATGAATACCAAACCACCATCAGCCTGAGAGTGAGTCACCATCCTGGTCCCCCTGTATGTGTTTGTGAGAGACTAACAGCAGATGGAGGAAAAACTGCAGAGGCACTGCTTCCCAGTTCTCCCCATTGATAGGGTCTGGCCTTTGCAGACATATTCTGCATTACTCTCATTGTGTATGGTCAGCCTTGCTTAAACCATAATCTAGGCATCATGCCTGCTGACATAATCAATATTTATATGAGATATGGAAATGTATTATTCATTTCATAATACTCTTAGTTGTGCCTATCATTGGCTGCAGCTGTGTGAGGCTCACTGAAATAAAATGGAAAAAATGGAAGGATGCAAATCATCTATTCTTAAGCTTTATTTGTTTGTTTGATTTTAAAGGGTTTAGGAATTCCATTCACTCCCATTTTGATGAATAGCTTTGGCTGGAGAAATGGAACAACAGATGTTGAATTCACCACCTCAATTGAACACACACACACACACACACACAAACAAAACAAACAGATAGACAGATACTAACCCAGACTCATTGGAAAAATTTTTAGCACAAGGACATTTTTGTTCCTTTTCTTTCAAAGCGAAATGTCCACTAAAAGTGGAATCGGTTAAGTTGTATCTGAAACAGATGAATGTGACTCTGGCAACATTTATTATGCTGACTGTTGTACAAATCGTGGCAGTTCGGAAATGAAATGTCCTGAAAGTGGTGCTAGGATTTTAAAGGTCTATAGATTTTAAAATAGTTTTTTACCTACACTAAACCCTAACCAATAGTTGTAAAAGCTAACATGAGATGAAATGCATTGCTGAAAAAGCCATACTAACAAGTCTTTAACCTCTCTTATTGGAATTTGTGTGTTATGCTACATTTATTTACAATTACTCATTTAGCACTTTTATCCAAAGCGACTTGCGACTATGTTGTACCAGGTGGGCTACCAAGCAAGTTTACTACACTGGAAAAGCTGTACATTTATTTATTTGATGCACATGTAAAAACAAATTATTCACTATGGTAAAAGCATTTTGAGGCCATACAGTAACTTAGTGTTGTCAAGTATCTGTGATATTAAGTCTATATTCTATAAACAATAACATCCCATTGTAGTTATTAATAGATAGTTTTTTGGAAGAAAAAAATTGAGCTGATGTTAGTAGAGAAAGTAGATATTACATCACACGACACTCTTGATACCTAAGACAGCTGTAAAAGTGACAGCGGTTGGAGTTAGAATTATAATTTGTTGTCCTTTTGGTTGAACATGATTTTGTAAAATTGGTTTTTCTTTAATTGATCACAAAATCCTCTCAGTATCTCCTGAGTGCGGATGTTTTTTTGGAGTTGAGTGCTCATATCAAATGCAGGAGCACAGGGAACACAACCACAAACGCAACTGAAATTAAAATAATGGCGTACTTATGATGATGCACCTTCATTTAAATGTCCGCATTATTTATAGATGACATTCGAAAAAAAGAAAAGGAACATGAACAATAAACAGAGTACCCGTCTGATTCGGCCTCCTTAGAGTGAGGCCATGACCCTGTGAGTGCCATCGAAGTCTATTAAGTGCTTTCTAATTGCTGTGGGCTCAGCGTGTATTGTTTTATGAATAGTTAAAAAGGAGCTCCCTCGGGTCCTCGAGCTCTCACGGAAGACAAAAACATCTCCTTCAATGTGTATGACACAGGGCTCATACAAGAGCTGTGACATTTACAAGTGCTATTAAACACATTTAAAACTCCATGAGCCAGCTTATTGAGCCCCAATTGGTGGCAATTCTGATGAGCCACAAGGACAGATAAATATCAATAAGATGTTTGGAACAAAGCGCATTAGATAATTTAATAAATACCAAGATCAGATTCAGAAAAAAGCATGGTGTGTTACAGTGTCATGCTAGTATTTGAATGGAATTTTTAATGCGTTTATATTACAAGCCAGTGAAAAGAAACAGGAAATTATTAGGCAGAGAAAGAGGAAAATAGGAAAATATGACACGGGCCATGGCTCCAACACAACAATATGGCTCCAACATGTTATTCTTTGATTTACATATTTTTCTCAAAACAACAAACTGGAGTCTAACAGATGTCATTTCTGATTTTTCTTGATCTTCTTCTTATTCTCTTTTTGTGGCACAATAAAGTTGCAGTTCTGAGACATAGCTCGGTCTTCTGAACTTCTGGCAATTTTGCAACTTAGGCAATCATTTATTATAAGTTTAAATTTGTTTAAAACATTAGTTATTGCTTTGGGAATAACGAAACATGGAAACACGACATGGAATACCGAAAATGACTTGTATACAGTAGCATTATTGCTGTACATTAATGTTAATATCTATAGTAATAAATTGTTTAAATTGTGTAAAATATAGCTGTATAAAATAACATTAATTAACATTGTTATGAACAAATATGAAATTACCTACATTATGAAATAGTTAAATATTAGTTTGTGATATACCTAATTAAACGACTAATGTTAACAAATGAAATGTAAGTGTTAAGTGCAACTCAGAATGCATTATGATAATGGAACACTATAGCTTTAATGAAGAATCATAGTCGATGCTCTGTCCTAATAGCCATCACAGAGACTGCAACGAGCAGCCCTGCCCTGCCGTCATCAACTCAGCTCGGCTCAGCCTGCTGCTAATTAAAGCCACATATGTTTACAGCAGAAGTCTGCCTATAGCCGAAAATCACACTCCAACCACAACAGGCTTCGGAAAGTTCGGCTAAAAAGACAATCTGTATAGCAGTAATTTCACAAGATGTTGTATCATTAACAAGTTGTGTTATAAAAGAAATGTAAAGGCAGGTCTACTCTTTATTTTTTACATTTAAAAACATTCTGAGTAAATACAACCACAATAATTGAACAGTTTGACTGTGTCCTTTCAATCTAAACATTATTAGACAGATAAAATAAGCGTTTCTTATGGGTGGTGGAATGTTGATAAACTCCAACCTGGCAACATAACTGCCACTTCAAGATAAAGAGAAAACATCTTGTGCTCTTTTGACTTTTAACAAAAAGCCTGGTCAACATTACTGCTTATACTGGAAAAGAACCACCAGCTTTATCTAAACTGACTCATACTGCTATGCATTTTTTCAGTTTGTGCATTCTCTGTGAGTTCATGAACCCATGGCTTTGACATTGCAAATACTACGCTCTGCTTATCACCTGAGCCGATGTGACCAAACACAGTTTGTGCCATTTTAGGTGCAAGTATTTCATTATTATTAAAAAAGGTGTTTTGCCCAGTGCATTAGCACTTGACTATTAAATGAGAAGGTGAAAGCTCAAAAGTTACACACTCTTAACTGAACATGGCTGTCTGTTTTACTCTGTGCATACAATCTGTACACCACATGTGCAGTGTGTGTATAAGTAGGGAAAAGAGTAAAACTATAAGGAAAGACAGGTGGAAGGAAATGGAATATGGTGGGAAAGACACACTGTAAACAAAAATCAAGTGAACTTGTAATCTTGCTTATATAGGTCCTGTATATCAAAAAAAATGTGACAGGAGGAACAAGACACTCGAGGAAGACAAAACAGAGCTTAATGTGAGCACATGCTCATGGATCAGCATCCAATAAGCCTAGCCTCAACCATCACTGAAAACTGGAGAACTAATTAGTTGATATTTGATATTTAAATTTAATTGATATATTGATATTTAATTCAAACGTATGTGTTAACTATATTTTGATCTATTAGGAAAAAAAACTAAATAAAAAAGAACTACACAACTATTTAAAAAAAGGTTTAGGATTTCAGTTTTTCTTTCAAGCAAACTGGCTAAATTAGTAGATTATGGTATGAGAATAAAAAACGAATTCTATTTTTATGAGAGAAAAACATTAAAACATTTAGAACGTCTGTAATGTATTATTTCAGAATATAAATTATTCAATTATTCATCAATGCTATTAAATCTTTCTAGGCACTCTATATTTCTGCATAAAACAACATTCACTTTTAAACATAAAACTTAATCTTAAAAAAAGTATCTTTAAGAAAAAAGAAACTCCCTATAACCCACCCTTATACCTATATCCCAACCGCAACAGCAGCACGAGTATTTTGGGTAACACTTTATTTTAAGGTGTACATAAAGCAGAGTGATTACATAGTTAAGTACTTAGTAGGACAGGAAACAAAATGTACTTATCATGTAACGAAGTTATAGAACTTACAGTTAGTAATTATGTAGATGCTAGACAGCTACTGTTACACACATGTAAAGGACTGGGTCTGTTACACAGCTACGTATGTAACTAAAAGATTTACATAATATAACATAAAAGTAAGTACACAGAAATAAGCTACTTAAAATAAAGTGTATCAAGATTGTTCTTAAGTACACTTCATGTGTGTCTATACTGTAAACCTTATCCAGCTGCACCTTAGTTTGGTTTAACACCAGTACACAGCTTAAATGCATCTAATACCTTTCTAATTACATTACAATTACAGACTATTACACAGGCATAAGCTACTTAAAATAAAGTGTATCAAGATTGTGATTGTGAAGATAATATTTATTTAAAATGTTCATTTAAAATAATGAAAAATTCAAATGGATACATTTTAAGTGGACAAAGTCCGTAATCAGTGCACACGCAGTAATCCTGAATGTAAGCAGGATAATGAATAACATTATGGGATAACATACGCTGAGACAGGAGGGAAATAAGAAATGTTTTCAGGACAGGGAGTCAAGAGACCTTTCTGAAAGACCTAAAAATTGAGAAGTTTCAAAACTTCATGCAACATTTGTCACATGAATTCCCTGATGAGGTCATCAATCAGCGCCAGTCTGGGAGGGGGTCTGGCAGCTAGCACTACACGGCAAAGTGTGGGAAAGAGCAAGAGGTGAGAGAATGAAAACTTCTCTGTATTACTGTGTATGATACTTCTAACGTTCTGTGTTTGGTCACCATATTTCTGCTTTCCTTTGCATTGATTGTATCTCTTTATATTATGTTTCTCTCCTGACCCTGTTCGCTGATTTTAAAACCACTTCCTTGTTCTCTCTCTCTCCCTCCCCTTCTCTTTCTGTCTTATGTGAGACGTTTCCCCTTTGGCTTGCTATCCTCACATCTGTCTGTGAGAGTTACAGGTCTCATCTATTTTCAGCTGCTGTTTTGCTAACATGTTACTGGAGCTTAGCGCGTCCACCCCTGTGCCCCCCGGGCTGCTCCTACAACACAGGCCTGTGAAACTAAAGAGCCCCAGCTGGACATAACGTCAGCCTGCCCTTCAAGGCGCTAAACGCAATTGAGGACCAAACCCACACATTTACGAACTACATTAACAAAGCGTGAAAGTTAATGAACTGTTAATATGTTAACAAGGCTCGACAGCCCGGCCAAGAGGTGATGTTCTAAGCTCTATATACAGTTACAAGTAGCTGTACTGCAGTAAAATGCGCCAATCCCTGTCTTTCCAATGACTCTGTTCTGAAACCTAGTAAGCTGCCTTGCGTTCTGCTGCCTACAGTACATTGGATCCCTACGATTTATGAGAAAACACTCACTGAATTCTGGAATCCAGTTATAAAAATGGAATTTACTGTATACTGCGTGATGTCATGGAATTTGCCAAATTTTGATGGATAAATCAGAAGCAAGTCAGCACACTTAAATCAAAACACTATCCCCCAGTTTCACAGACAAGGCTTAAACTAATCCCAGACTTAAATGGATGTTTGAGCTGTCTCAACTGAAAATATCTTGCTCTGACATAACTTCAAATATGTCAGTGTCATTGTTCTCTGTCAAGATGCACACCTGTAAAGCATTTTGTAAAAGTTGCTTATCTTATCCTAGCTTAAGCTACAGTAAGCCACATTTGTGAAACCAGGCCTACAGTATATGGATTAGTGCCTATGAATATTAAGCAGCAAAAATGCTACTTAAATATGCATCCAGCATGTTCTGTGTGTCTCTGTGTGAATGAATGGATGCACAGTTTTGCAATTTGGCACAAATACAAAGAATTTGGATAAAAATACAACTTTTTTCATAGTGCCTTTCTATAAAGGCAGCTGTCATTTCATTCCTCAAAATGAAGCTCTTCGATGATTTGGAACATTCGCAACCTAATTGAAACTTGTTATTACATGTATTCTAGTACATGAAACATGGGTAACAGGAAACATGAAACTTATTATAATAGAAATACAAGACATGCATAAATATATACAATTTGTATTAGCAATATAAACAGTATCGAACTGAAAACATGAAATGTAATCATTTAAATGATTGGTCAAAGATTAGAATAGTTGTTTAATTAGAGATTATATCTTATTTCTACAGCGCCACAGTTTATCTATCCTGACCAAACCATTCCGTTCCAACTTCTTACAATTGTGTTTATATATTTGCGGGTGAAAACTGTAGAATAAGACGTCTGCCAAAGCCACTAAGCTGCAAGATAAGCATCTCTTCACCTCAGGTCATCCTTCCACCCAAACCACACCGTAATCTTCATACTGTATTGTGCTAACTAATCATTAACCTACAGCCTGCTCATAAACATTTAGGTAATTTACCATCCCTTCCCTCTGCAAGCTGACGATAACAAGAGCAGGACATTCAGTTATTACAGAGAGGGATGGTGAGAAATAGAGGGAAGGAGAGAGATGGAGAGCTCTTATGTGTGCAAACTGTCTGCCGCTTAAAGATACTTAAAGATTTTTTTAATGCATTTTCTCGCGCATTGTTGCATACAAATCAAATTTAATTTCCTTCATAATCATGATTATTATAATATTGCCGTTTTCTCACTCTAATATCCATATGAATCTCAAAACTATGAATATTATGTGTTTATAAGAAGTTGCAAACCTGTAAAACCTTTTTTATTTAAGCCTTAAGAAGAGCTGAAGGGGGAAGATATTGTTTATGCGCTGCATAAATGGTTACAGTTTTGAGAAATGATTCGAGTTTCAAGAAATATGTCTTAGCAATTGAGAAAACTAAAGAGGAAAAATATCACTATGATTTGATAAATATCAATAACTTTCTTACAATGTTTTTCCAAGATCTTTAAAAAAAGATCTTTCCTTAAAAGTCTGAATTTAGTTTTCTTATACAAGAAAACACCACAAGCTGTGATGTGGATCACTGCATATTATGACAAGACAGAGGCATGGAGAGAAACACATGACACATGAGTGACGTTTGTGTGTTTATAAGGGGAAAAAAGGGTTGAAAGAGTAAAAGCTTCCTCGTACAGTAGACGAGTTTGTCTCTGTGTTGAATTACTGAGAATCAGAACCAGGTTCCTAAAAGAAATACCCTCACTTTAGCACTAATAACAACCTCTTAAATCTAGACACACACGCACACGAAATGCTGTTACCACTCCACACATCACTGTCACTCACAAGCACACATTTTACAACATATACCAAACCTCATTATACTACCACTGCATACACGCACACAGTGCTACGGTAATGGGCATAATGACAAAGCGATTTTGATTTATGCTGTTTTCCAATAAATGATGCCAATATAAAAACCACAATCATCCCAAATGTATGCGAGCATGTGAGAGTTTGTGTGTATTTGCGGCACAATTGGCGTCTCCAGAGTTTTAAAAGTAAAGTTAACCTGAGTATTTCCAAACCAAGAAAATGAGCCACATTCCCATTAAAGACCACAAGGCAATCAGGAGCGAATACCCAGATGACCTCTTCATCTCTCAGATGAGTGCAGCAACGGTGAAAAATGGATCAGAAACTTTTCCACTACAAGTTTGTGCGAGTGAAAAGACGTTTGAAAGAGTTCCTTAAAATACTAAAAGTTAATTGAGGAGTATGTAGCTTTAAATAAATTAGACTTAAATTCTCCTGTTTGAAAGCTGACATGAAAAGTTATTAAATAAAATATACATTAAAAAAGGTAAACTGAGCTTGACTGTGTAATAAAACACAGCAATGAGCTTTGGGTCAGTGCTGACAGCTCCCGAGCATTTGGTGGTTTTTCAGCATGTCTGCTGCGTATATTCTGTTTAACTATGTCTGTTTTAAATGTGTTCTTCATAAAACATTCCACTGCCTCAAATAAAGCCTGCTGGTGACTATTCAGATCCCAATGAAGTCTAACATCATTAAAACATATTCTGAGGCAGAGCTTTCTATGAATTTACCAGATAGTGAATGAGAATGTCGCTCCAGGAAACAGTCACATCAACCAATGCAATTTTAGGGTTAGACATAGTGCTGCAGTTGTGGCCTATCATTTCCATTTGATTTCAAGGGCTGTTAACGGTTAGGGTGCGGTAATACTGAGCATAGGGAGCTTTGAGGATCTGAAAATGAGTACATGAACAAGAAACAGAACCAGGGGGATAAAAAGCAAAAGCACATAAAACAACAACCATCGTGCCATTACAGGGGTGCTCTTAGATGCTCCAATATAAGACAAAAAAATTTTTTTCTATTGAAAAAGCACACAATGTACCCAACTAAATAAGAGGAGATACTTGTCTCAGTGCAGACACATGTCAACGAGGAAACCTGTCATTATGATGCTCAGTTTTCCTTTTTACTATTAACGGAGTCTGTAAGTGCATGATACCTAGTGTTTTAAAAATCTGTTCATATTTTTAAGTTGTGTAGTGTATTCCAGCCCTAAGAACTAGTCTGACCAACTAGCAGTTACCCAAGGGCTAATCAGTCTTATTTTTTGCATTCAACATAAAAAAGACCAGTTTATCCAAACAGTTCATTTAAAAATGAAGGTTCTGCCATTAATTTCTCACTCTCATGTTGTTACCAACCGATAAGACTTTAATCTATCTTTGGAACAGAATACAAGATATTTTTGATGAAATCCAAGAGCTCTTTGACCCTCCATAGACAGCAATGCAACTACCACATTCAAGGCCCAGAAAAGTAGTAAAGAAATCGATAAAGTAGTCCATGTAGCTTCACTGACTCAAGAATAACTGTTGTTCACAAAGAGCACAAAAATAACTTTATTCAAAAATGTTTACTCCTCTGTGTCAGTCGACCCACATTCAGGACAGTACACACATTCTAAAAGTATTCTTGTGGCTTCATAACATTACAGTTGAAAAGCTGATGTTACATGAACCTTTCTGTGTCTTAAATGCGTCAGTTACATGCTTTCTACACAGGGTCCAGATTTCTGGAAAATATCTGTTCTGAAAATGGACGAAGATCTTATGTGTTTGAAAGACATGAGGGTGAATAATTAATGACAGAATGTTAATTTTGGGGTAAACTATCCCTTTAAAGAAAAAATGACATGACTAAGTTTTAAAACTAGTCTAATCCTTTTACACAGCTGGCCTCTGTTTTTATTTCAGCCATATTTTAAGAACAGAGGCCAGATGCATAAACATAGCCACTATGTTAAGACTGTGTCTTAAGAACTAGTTTGACCAACTAGCAGATGGGAAATCAGTCTTACTTTTCAGATCCGAAATTAGCCCACTTTACCTTTTTATGGTACTGACTTTAAAGGTTATGACCAGTCTTAAAGAAAATATTAGTCTTTTTAAGACTAGTGGCCCCTGGTCTTCAGCAGGAGGCTGTGAGGATGTCAGTCCAAATTCAAGACTCCCCAACATACAGTACAGTACGTGCATCCAGACAAGCAAACAAGAGGATTTGAAATACACAAGGACAAAAGGTTTAAAATGACACAAGAGCAACAGGAAACTACAGAGAAGAAATGATAATTCCATAATATGAAACATATCATCATAAAAAATAAATAAACAAAAGTACTTCAAAACAGAACAATAACCTAAAAGCACCTCACACAAAGGCAAAAGCGTAACATTAAGACGATGTTTGCTGTCTCTTAATTTCATTGGCTGCTGCTCAACTGATTGGCCAATCATTGTGCTTGTGCCTCACACGTGTGCACACTAGTAAACAAACAAATAAATAAATATAAAACCATGTATATATTTTATATCTTATTTTAAGCCATACTGCTATGGTTTGTTGTTTCATTGACTTTATGTTCTACTTTCAGGCCTCCTTGGTTACGTCTCTTCATCGCTAAGCTTCAAAGCTTACTTCCTGTAAACAGCTGTCCAACCCAATTGCATAAGACAATCATCAGATACGCAGTAAATATTTACAATGCGTCGCCCTAGCGTTGACCTCAAGAGACAAGAGTAAACGGATCAACAGTAAACGAATTGACAACAAAGCAGAGCATCGATTCATTTGTCCAATCAGAGTCTGCATTGAGTTTCTAGTTCGAAGTGGCTTGTGTAATTGCAGAGCCTAATAGACTATTGGAGGCTGTTTCTCATAATGTCAGCTCCCTCAATACAGTTTTTAATTGGATCAAGGGAAATTATCCCTTCTTCAGGGAACATAATATGTCCTTATTACCTAACTACATTTTAGCCAAGAAACAACAAACTTTGAAGGTATAAGTCTTAATATAAACCTTAAGAGGGTGGAAATGTCCTTGTTTAAAAGGATATGTTGCGGTCTGATGATAGAGAATAAAGACTCCATGTTTCTGAAATTACTCTAATTAGGACATGAAAGGCATAAACAGATCCAAGACCTGTGCTCCTACTCTGAGAGGCGTTGTACACACAGTGGAAATCAATACTGCAGTCACTGCGGGCAAAGATGAAACTCTGTGCAGATGTTGCATACTTTATGTGAAGAGCACAGCCACCTCAAAGGAAACATCATACTTTATTCAGCATTTACCGATATCTTTATATTATGCAAATTAAAAGAACTAAACACATTTTTACCATCTCTAAAGGATCTGGAGTCCACAAATCCAGTCAGATTGTGTACAAATGGAGAAATTCAAGACCACTGTTACCCACCCCAGAATTCGATGATCAACAAAAATAACTATAAAAAATGAGTAATAGTCTGTGATGTTGTAAAGGACCTCAGGGTATCTTATAAGCAACTGAAGGCAACTTTGAAGCAACTTACATTAGCTAGTATTAATGTTAATCAAAAGAACATCTAACAACAATGGTGTGCATGGCAGAGTTGCAAGAAGAAAGCCATGCTCTCCAAAAAAAAAGAACATCGCTGCCCATCTGCCGCTTGATAAAGATGATGTGGACAAGCCAAAGGGGTGTTGGAGGAATGTTTCATGGATGAGACCAAAATTGAGCTTTTTGGATTAAATGAGAAATGTTATGTTTGGAGGAAGAACTGCACTGCGTTCCAGCTTAAGAACCTTATCCCATCTATGAAACATGGTGGTGGTAGTATCATGGTTTGGCCCTGGTTTGCTGCATCTGGGCCAGGACAGCTTGCCATCTTTGATGGAACGATGAATTCGGAGTTATTCCAGAAAATCCTAAAGGAAAATATAAAAAAAAAAAAACTGGGCAGAGCAGATTATTCTAGTCATTCTACCAAAGAATAGTTTCGAACAAAGTGTTTTGGAATGGCCAAGTCAAAGTTAAGACCTTAATGCTATTGAAATGTTGTTGAAAGATCTGAAGCAAATTTAAAGGAAAAAAACCCAGCAACATTAAAGAGTTGAAGTGGTTCTGTACTAAGGGACGGGCTAAAACTCCTACAAGATTTTGTGCCGGACTGATCAGCAGTGACATGTTTAGCTTTGCTTATTTTTCAGACCAGATATTAAAAAAGCAACGATTCAGATATTTTTGCCATTCAAATAAGTATTAAAAAATAAAAAGGCCTAATGCATGTACATTGGATTGGATTCTGCCACACAAACACTGCATACGAGAGGGCATCCCACAGGAGAATATTTGATGACTGTCTCAGTGTGTTTGACTGTATAAAGCTGTGTAAAAACAACAACAACGCAGCATTTCCCAACACTAGACACTCAACACATCTGCTGTCAGCTCAGCCCTGTTTTTTGAGTTGACCCCAACACTAAATTGAAACATGACACACACTTTTTGCAATACAGTAACTTAATTATTGTAACACTTTACTCTACATAATGGTGGCTGTGTGTCAAATAACCAGTTCGACCTGTTTTTGGCCCCAGGGACCTTTAGCCTCTCTTTATCTTTTGCTGACCAGCCTGAGAGTTATTTTGAAGTGTCCTGTGGTCTATTCTGAAATCCCACACCTTACAGAGAGCACATCACGCTCTTATTCTCCCGCTCAGCTCTTTCATACACCACATAAAGGAGTAGTCCTCCATCTATAACTTAATGCACCAGATGGGCCTTGATGGATCAAAAACAAAGCATAAAGCTTTGCTTGGTTGTCCGGATAAGTGCCTGACCTAATTATCACACACAAAGGCCTCCATCTAAGGCCACAGCACTTAAATGTATGCCAGGCTGAATGATTAAAATATGTATATAGAAATGTGCATTAAGCATTAGTATAGGATATGATATATAGCCATGCAGCTAAAAGCAGTGCAATGTTTTTGAGAAGGACTGATTTTGCTGTAGTATTTTTTGTAATGCAGGCAAACACATATCCTCTATATCTGTGTGTGCGTTTTAAGTGCCCCTATAAGGCTTTTTCCAAACATGATCCTTCATGCAGTGTGTCATGTAGCTGTATGTGAACAAACTATTTGCAAAGTTCTGACACAGACAGTGCACTGATAAATTACGTTTTTCTCTATAAAAAAAAAAAAAGGGTCAGCTCACATTCGCCTAAACGAGTCGCCAGCAATTCGAATCTTTTTCTATTACGGCCACACGTCACATAGTAACATATTTGCATAATGTTCGCCCACGTCGCAAACAATATTTTCCACGTGGATTATATCATGTCAAGAAGGCGCTGTACCCTGTGCTGTCATTCAGTTATGGCAATGGGCGTTTCGTTTTCTGACACGCTGTAGCGGTAGACCAATCATAAAGCACTGCGCCATCTGACCAATCACAGCAGTGAGGGCTCACGGGAAGGCGGGTTTAGACAGACTGATTCTTCAAACTGCTTTGCACGAAGCAGTTTGAAGAATCATTTAGAAATGGGGTAAAATTGAATCTATTTTTGGAGAAAACTAAAGTGTTTTTTTGACCTTGCATACAAGTAAACCTGTTGTAAGAACCTTTAAAATGGCATAAATAAGTGATTTGCTTAAAATCCCTTTTTTTTTACACCATCCTCTAAATCTTTAACTACAGAACAATCAGAATAATAATAAAAAAAAAAAAAAACTGAGAAAAACAACGTAAAAAGAAACAGGATGCAAAGATTTGGTAACTTAAACAAAAGTAGTACACAATGTTGTAGCATGCAGTTAGCATTTTGAAACTAAAATGCATTTTTTTTTTTCTTTTTGCTTGGCCAGACCAATATTTCCAAGAAAGCAAACTTCAAAATTACAACTGATATTAAAGGGGGATTATTCACACCAAAATGAAAGATCTGTCATCATTTTTTTTTTTTTTTTAAAAACACAAAAGGAAGAATTTTTAAAAGGTTGGTAACCAAACAATTGCTGGTAGCCATTGATTTCCATTGAGGTCAGTGATTAAGCCTGTGGCATTGGAATGAACAGGAATAGTAATGGATGGCTTTCTCTTAGTATTTTACTGTAGACCTCCTTGATTTTAAACACCCCCTCTAAAATGGTCAGTTTTAAATCCTAACCTTACCAATTACAGTTAAGGCTACAAAAATGAGCTAAGACCAAAGGGCACCAAACGGCCATCTACTGCAGCAACAACCATAATTTCATTAAGGCCACTTTATCGTCCGCTCCATCTGTTCTTGCTCTTACCCGAAACAACACAGAGCTCAGGGCAAGGGGAAATGTCAAAGCTTTTATTCACCAACTTATAGTGTGTGTGTCCGTCTGGCTGTCCACCCTTCCTGCCCAGCAAAGACTCCTATGGCGCATCAGTGTCCTAAACAGACAGTGGCTCTCTTCAATGAAAATGCCCTGCAATTTGTAAGGTCATGAGCGAGGGAGAGAAAGACACAAAGCTGAGAAAGAATGAACAGAAGAAGAGCGTGATTAGAGGGAAGGAGTTTGACGTCATAGCACGAGACTGAAAGCTTGTAGGTATTTGATGAGCCCACATTGGAAAGAGTGAGAAATGAGAGCAAGCGAAAAATGAGGTGGGAGACTGATAGCATGGGGGGGGGGGGGGGGGGGGC